>CM077084.1:99267573-99609297 GCA_039513925.1 Platanthera zijinensis
AAAAAAATTTAATTCACGCTTTGAATGGGAGGCGGGGCTTTGAATAGTCCTAACTCCTACGTCGCGGATTAGTAATTAATTTTCGTTGTATATAATGAGCAGCGCCTCGTTCCTAATTGAAGAAATATTCCTGCGGCTTACGCAGATAGGCTATGATTCGGTCTAAACCGTGATTTTTTTTTTCAAAATTGTAAGGGTAAAATAGTAAATTCATTTTGTAGGGTAGAAATCCTATAAAATTTATAGGTTTAGGACACCCTAACATCTTAGATTTAAGAGACCCAGGAAAAAAATATGGACTGCTCTGATGCGTTTGTGTGATCAAACGGTTGAGATCTTATGATCTAATTAGATCAGACAGTTCATATTTATCTGGCGGAGGTTGAGTGTTACGCTGATGTTACACAGTGAATTCTGATTGGCTGGTAAAATATTTTTGTATATAGTATATATATATATATAATATAGATTTGAAATATATAAGCTCAATTGTTTTTAGGAATTTATTTTAGGGAAAAAAAACTTGAATATATATTATATTTTTTATTACATTTTATCAATAAATACTCACAAATTCACATGCATACAAACAAATTCGCATCAATACACACAAATTCAAATCTGTACACACAAGTTCACATCCATACACACAAATTCGCATCCATACACACAAATATTTACACACACATACACATACAAAATTCATACACATGAAAATAAATACACACACATACACACATACACACATGCACACCAATCACATACACATGAAAATAAATACACACACACAAAAATACACATCCATACACACAAATATATACACAAACAAATACACGCACACAAATCCATACACATGAAAATAAATACACAAATCCACATACATACACACAAATAGTTACAAACACACATACACATGCACACACTAATCACATACACATAAAAATAAGGTTATTGTGCATAAGAAACTAAAACCACTAGTTTCCTAAACATGGTTTATAAACAAGCAATCAAAATCAAAATGTTTTGTAAGAAGATGGAATTTGTTAAACCTATAATTTGGTTGAATGTAACTAAACTTATGTTGAATTCGAACTCCAAAAAATTTTCCTAATCCCCCCTTAAAAGTGACGATTTTATCATTCATACACAAAATGAGAAGAAAAAAATGGATTATTTCCATAAACCTGTATTTTATATGCAAGCAACCAACTGAACCCTAATTAACTCGTGTCCTCCATTAATCACTGTTTGGCACACTAAACATTCAAAGCATAAGTTAATAATCCGACATACCCTTGAATGTCCCTTTGAGCACAATCTCGTTGCTAAGAGGAATCCTAAACTCATCATCTGTTGGCGAGTTTGTTGTGAGAAACATGTTGTTACAGTCTTGAGTGCATGCGAGAACGCGAGATGAGCTATTAGCAAAGCCGTCAGCGAAATACATAATAGAAAATACAATCACAATCAAACACACGGTGCATACGTGGAAAATCTCCAAATCAGGGTAAAAATCACGAGACGATCGGAGTCCAACCTGGAAAGCTTTCACTAAATAGTGTTCAACAATACAATGACTTTCCTCCCGCGATCCACATATGGATCATACGGCTAGCACAAAATAAATACAAGAGAAAGATACAGGTATATTGACAAAGACGACCAAGTCTGAGACAGAGAGGCTCACTCCAAACTGGTTCTCTGAAGTCTTCCAAGATCTTTCAATATTGTGTCTAGCTGTCCGCCTACGTCGACACACGACGTCGCTGGCGCACTCCGATCAGTCCGCAACCCGTCAGTAGGTGGCCCCGCTTGAGGCTTAGATGCCTCGTCGTCAAAGTCCACTTGAGGCTAAGATGCCTCCTCGCGCTATCCGCCTCTAGCCGCAGATGCGTCCCAATATACTTGCATGAGTAAATACGGCGGTTGCACACTGCCGTCCTTTGTGCCAGGATGCGCACTCTGCACCACTGCACCACCACGACCGTGATCCGGCAACACCGCTGACGCTTCAACGATCCTTGCTCTCCTGAGCCCAAATGGTGGTCTCCAACACCACCTATGCCTCTCCAGTTCCTCCCAAATCGGCATCTGCCTACGCCGCTTCGGCTCCGCCCAAATCAGCCTCCGCCTATACCGCTCCCCCGCACACATGCACCACAACCACAGCAACACAAGCACGACCTTCGCAACGCCTCCCGGTTCAGCCCTCGCAAAAGGAGTCGTCGGCGTCTTCGCCCTCGCGACAAACGCCGTCGTCAAACAAAACTCCGTGCGGCCTTAAGGCTCCGACCATCTCTCCCACTCCGCTTGCTCCGGCACGCCACCGTCCCCCACGTTCATCGGCGAGAAATCCCGACCCGAACGAGAGAAAGAAGATAGGCGAGGAGAACGGATTGTCGGGAGTTTCCCAAGTTGCAGGCGGCGGGATTCTTCACCAAGGGATGAGAATTCTCAGGTCTCAGAACATTAGGTTTTTTTTTTCATTTATATATCATGGTTGTACGGGAGGGGAGGGGAGGGGAGGGTAGATTTAGGAATAGGTAAGTTTTTATTTACTCTTCTTTTGACTCATACATATACATATATATATATATATATATATATATATAGAAATAATTACCCAAACCTCCCCTGTAAACTAGCATAATTAGTTAAAGCACCCATTTTATCTTCGAAATTACAAAAAACTTCCCTTAAGTTTTCATTTCATTACAAAAACCTCCCCTGTTCTTTTCATTTCATTGCATTTATGAAGAAAAATACTCCCTGGACACTGTTCACCGAGGGGGGTGTTTTTGTGCATGAATGTTATGAAATTAAAATTTCAGGGGAGATTTTTGTAATGAAATGAAAACTTAAGGGGTGTTTTTTGTAATTTCGAAAATAAGAGGTGTGATGTCAGTAATTTAGCAAAGTTAGAGGGAAGGTCCAGATAAATGACCATATATATATTATATAAACCAAAGATATGGTCCCGATTCCAATTACGGTCCGTTCGGCCCCCTAGAATTGGAATTGGGAATTGGAATTGGGGCAACAGAATTCCAATTCCAGTGTTCGGATGCTAGGAATTCCCTCGGAATTGGAATTGGTCAAATTCCATGGAATTCAATTTTATACTATGACCAATTCTTAGGGGTAAAGACAGATATTTCATGGAATTCAGTTTTTTACTATGCTCGTCATTGTCCGATCTCATCGTCGTCGCCCGATCTCGCCGCCGCCGCCCGTTCTCGTCGTCGCCGTCCGATCTCGCCGTCGCCGCCCGATCTCGCCGCCGCCGCCCGATCTCGCCGCCGCCGCCCGATCTCGCCGCCGCCGACGATCGATCTCACTGCCATCGCGGCCCGATCTCGCCGTCGTCGCCGCCCGATCTCGCCGCCGCCGCCGCCCGATCTCGCCGTCGTCGCCGCCCGATCTCGCCGCAGCCACCGCCCGATCTCGCCACCACCGCCCGATCTCGCTACAGCCGCTCGATCTCACCTCCGCCACTGCCCGATCTCGTCGTCATCGCCTGATCACGACCTCAATCTCGTCATCGTCACCTGATCTCGCCATCGTCGACCGATCTCGTCGTCGTCACCCGATCTCGTCATCACCGCGCGATCTCGCCGTCGTTGCCTAATCATAATTAATTGTTTGTACACTACTTGAAGTTGATTTTTCTGGTGTTGTGTTCTTTTTTTGCAAATTTCTATATTTTCTCAGAGATTGTAAAAAAAATAATTCCTTCCATCACTTGATTTTGTTGCAATAACTTCGTCCTGAGTGACACAAGACTCAAACTTCAAATTGTCATGTAGCTCGGTCCTGCAGGCATGAGAAAAAAAAATTCTAAACCAATTCCAATTCCAATTCTAGAAATCCATCCTGCAGCCGAACAACTGCATTGGAATTCAGACCAATTCCAATTCTCACAGGAATTGGAATTAGATGAATTCCAATTCTGCAATTCCAATTCCAGGGGGCCGAACGGGCCGTTAGTGATTTTGGCCAATCTGGCCTGATTGTGCCCGAAGTTTGTCACGACTCAATCCAAACTATTAGAGACCTCTCGATGTCTGTCGCCGCAGGTTTTATCCACCTAGGAGGGAACCCGAACCCAACAAATCTCCCCCTTCCCGACTAGGAGGAGGAGCTCGCCAAATTGGCGACCTCCCCGCGAGAACTATCGCTGCAACTATGCATCTCTCTCGCACAAACAATAAAACTCGATGTAGGATCTTGATAATCAAAAGTCACCCGACGTCGCTGACCAACAACAATATGAGATCCTCTCTCCTGTCATATCACCGTCGACTTTGAGATCTGATGTCTCACTTGCCTGTAGCATTTCTTTCCGCTAAAAAATTCGTGCTGCTCGCGCCACACACCGGTGGCCCTGTCACCTCTGACCTTGTACTCCCCCGCACCTGCAGCTCTAGCCTCCAAACAATAAAGGCCGGACATCATGCTACCATGAACTATGACCAAAGAAACTTTGGTCAATCTCCATCGCCCGTCATCAAATCTACTAGCATAGCCATCTGCATCCAATCGATCAATAGACAATAAACTGAATCGAATGTCAAGTACATGACAGACGTCTTTGAGCACTAAAATAGAACATGTGCTCGTCTTCATGTGCACATCACTGATGCCTATAACTTTGCAAACTTTCTCGTTGCCCATTCTCAATACCCTGCAATCACGTGAGATGTAGGTAGCAAATTGTGCTCTATCACTCGAAACGTGTGCCGAAGCCCCGGAGTCCACCAACCACAAACTATCTCTACTAGTGAGGTTAGTCGACATCTCGTCACTCGCAAAGAGTGATATATCATTATCATATGTTGTCACTACCTATGCTGTAGGCTCACCCTACTTCCCTTATTCCTTCATCTGCAATTTCTTCTGGGCATTGCACTTCCTCTTGACGTGTCAATTCTTTGCACAATAAAAGCACTTAATATCTTTTCGCGGTCTGGACTTGCTCCTGTTAGACCCTCTGTCATCTCTGCCCTTATCTATCCCCTAGACTCAGTGTACAAAACAAATGAATAGGCAAAAGGATAGTCACATAAGACTCACCCTAGGATTTCCTTCTCACCTCATTCAGAATCCCACTCTTTGCAACCTCCATAGTCAGAATACCTTACGAAGACGAGTTAATCAGTAAAACTCGAACCATATCCTAAGAAGCAGGGAGAGTTGGCCCCGTTCAACATCATAACCATCTTAGAACTCGAATCCATATGCAATCAGTTCACTGTCAACTCTGACCACTTATCTTGGAGCCGACTATTTCAAATAATGTGACTAGAGAGGATAGGGAGAGGACCAATGGTCGCCACCTACCACACATATTCGCAAACCCGAAATATCCAATCGACTCGACTGAACCTCTCTTTGATATCACTTGTTGTGAGAAACACATTCTCACAGACCTGAGTGCACACAAGAATGCGAACTGATCTATCTGCAAAGCTGTCAGCGAAATACACAATAAAAATACAATCACAATCAAACACACGATGTATACGTGGAAAATCGCCAAATTAGGGCAAAAACCACGGGACGATCGGAGTTCAACCTGAAAAACCTTCAATAAATAGTGTTCAACAATACAATGACTTTTCTCCCGCGATGTACAGATGGATCCTACAGCTAGCACAAAATAAAGACAAGAGAAAGATACAGGTATACCGACAAAGACGACTAAGTCTGAGTCTCTCGCTCCAAACTGGTTCTTTGAATCCTCTGCAGTATTCCAAGATCTTACAATGTTGTGCCTAGCTGTTCACCTACGTCGACACACGACGTCGTTGGCTCACTCCGGTCAGTCCATAACCCGTCAGTAGGTTGTCCGCTTGAGGCTCAGATGTCTCGCCCCCAAAGTCTACTTTAGGCTAAGATGCCTCCTCGCGCTGACCGCCGCTAGCCGCAGATACGACCCAATATACTCGCCTGAGTAAATACGACGGTTGCACGCCGCCGTCCTTTACGCCAAGATGCGCACTCTGCACCACTGCACCACTACCACCGTGATCCAACAATACCGTCGACGCTTCAACGATCCTTGCTCTTCTGAGCCCAAATGGCGGTTGCCAACCGCCGCCTATGCCTCTCCAGTTCTACCCAAATCAGCCTCTGCCTACGCCGCTTCAGCTCCGCCCAAATCGGCCTCTGCCTACATCGCTCCCCCGCACACGTGCACCCCAGCCACTACAACACAAGCACGACCTTCGCAATGCCTCCCGGTTTAGCCCCCTCAAATAGAGTCGTCGGCGTCTCCGCCCTCGCGACAAATGCCGCCATCAAAAAAGACTCCGTGCGGCCTCAAGGCTCCGACCACCTCTCCAACTCCGCTTGCTCCGGCATGCCACCGTCCCCCACGTTCGCCGGCGAGAAATTCCGACCCGAACGAGAGAAAGAAGATAGGCGAGGAGAACGGATGATCGGGCGTTTCCCAAGTTGCAGGAGGCGGGATTCTTCACCAAGGGATATTTAAGGGAGTTGTTAAGGGCACCGCAGTTTTGGCTAGGTGCACCGCACTTTCTCCTAATTTTTCGCGCCTTTTGAAAATAAGTTTTGTACATGTATTTTTAGGAAAAGTGTTCAACACGAAAGTTGTAGATCTTGACGAGATCTACAACTTTCGTGTTGAACACTTTTCCTAAAAATGCATGTACAAGACGTATTTCTAAGAACCGTAAAACCTAGACGTATTTCCAAAGTACACCATACTTTCGTGTTGAACACTTTTCCTAAAAATGCATGTACACCATACTTTCACTTTTGGCCTTTGAATCTTCAAAATATTAATTTTCAACCTTTGAATCTCATACTGTCCAATATATGATTGCCTTCCCCGCATTCCTTCCAATCTCTAAGCCAAAGCCCGCCATAAAATCTCTCCGCTCCTGACGGCACCTGTATTTCGCCTCCTAGGGCGTGAAATCTCTCTGCTCCCGACGCTCCCACCATCCACCGCAGTTTCAGGTTTCTACTCTCTCCATTCTTCAGATTTCATTTCCTATTACTCCATTTATAGGTTCCACTCTCTCAATTTCCAGCTTTCTATGCTCTCCACTTACTATCGCCTATGATTTCCTTTTTCTGGTTTTAGCTCTCACATCAAAGATTTCATTTTTTCTTACTGCCTCCATTCACATATACCATTTCTTCTCCCCATTATAACGATTTTGTTTTTTTTCTCCTCTCCATTCTTAATTGCCAAGGAAAATGCTAACTGAGACTTAGCAATATTTATTAATCAACAATTTTGAGTTTGTTTCTTAGCTTTCAAAAGCATTTACGTGTGCACATAAGGTGTTTGACTTATGCACTGAAAGAACACATAATTTTAATAAATGGGAA
This sequence comes from Platanthera zijinensis, assembly GCA_039513925.1. NCBI lineage: Eukaryota > Viridiplantae > Streptophyta > Magnoliopsida > Asparagales > Orchidaceae > Platanthera > Platanthera zijinensis. Next base: position 99,274,936 of record CM077084.1, read on the forward strand.
TTACATTGCAGTTCATTGGTAATGTTAAACTTCATATTAGCTATTGTGCTGTGAATTTTTGCCGTTCTCGAGGAGTACCCTGCTATACCATTTCGTCATGCAGAACTGGCCTCAAAGGACACACAAAAAAGACAATTGCAAAAACACAAAAAGAAGGCAACTTTTATCTGATTCCTGCTGCAGATTTCTGAGGCCGCCTCCTGCTAACGATTCCTGGCGGCGGGCCTGTCTCCGCCGCCCGCCAGCTCAAATGTCGTCAATGATTTCTTCCAGACCAACAATTGTCGTTGATGCTGGGAAATCACCTCCTAATTTATTGCATAGTTCTGCTATTCATTTGACTATATATAAACACTTCTTAGTTGATAATTTTATTGATTTTGGGCATTTCATTGCAAATACTGCATTATATTCCATTTATTGTATAGTTCTGGTATTCATTAAGACTTTAGGTATGAGTTAGAAATATCTCCTAAAATATCTCTTATGCATTTTGGTCAATTTAGTAGTGTGACCTTTGTGGTAGATCTTTGCTACGTGGGATGAAGGGGTTGAGCAAGCTTCCTTCTTCATGCAGTATGCTAATAAATTTTGTTATTTATGTTAGAGGTACGATCAAGTTGGGCGCAGCCCGGTCGAACGCGGGCACAGCCTGGTCGAACGCGAGCGCAGCCCGCTCGCCCGCGGCTGTAATCTTCGAGATATAATACTGATGTGGATGAGATTTCTCTTAAAAAGGATGAGTGTGCACATAATCACACCACTCATGATCTTCACCAAAATTAGTGGGATCATGGGTGTGACCGCACACGCGATCACAACGTCCGATCCCCTCGCACGTCGATCGCATCACGCATCACGCCAGAACCACCCGCGCGCACCGAAGGTGGCAGCCAAGCCGGCCGCCGGCGCGGCCGAAGAGACGGCCGGGCCGGCCTCCCTTCCTCGGCCGCCTGTCGAGTAGGCGGCCGAGCCGACCGCCCCTCCCCGGCCGCCGGCACGCGGCCGCGTAAGCGGTTGAGCCGGCCGCCCCTCCTTGGCCGCCGACGCGCGACCAAAGGGGTGGCCAGGCCGGCCGCCCTTCCTCGGCCGTCGGCGCGCCGCAGAGAGGGCGGCCGAGCCAGCCGCCCCTCCTCGGTTGCCAACGCGCGGCCCAGAAGGCAGCCGAGCCGGCCACCCCTCCTCGGCCTCCGACGCGCAACCGAAGGGGCGGCCAGGACGGCATCCCTTCCGTGGCCGTCGGCACGCTGACGAAGGGGCGGCCGAGCCGACCGTCCCTCCTCGGCCTCCGGCGCGAGGCCGAGGTAACGGTCGACTGTCCCCTCTCCGCCGCCGGCCTAGTTGTCGCGCGCTCTCCAGGACGTTGGCGGCGGTCTCCCTCCTCGCCGACGAGTTCGCCGGCCTCCCATGGAAGTCCGTCCCCGCCGTCCGATCTTTTCGGGTCGTTCTCTGTCGCCTGATTCACGTGTAACCCCCAGTAACCGACAGGTTAGTGAGAGGACTTTAATATTAATTTAGTTGGTGTACAAATAGCAAAATTAATTATCATAATATGCGCCCCTAAAATTATAGCAAAAATATTTATAATGGTGGTTATGGTGTGCGGATAGTCGTGTAACCATCATAACCATCTCCTCGAGGCTATAAAAGGAGGCTCAGCGCTCATTATTTCTCACCTTTTTTCCTCCGAGCCTTCTTCTTCCTCAGGCTGAAGCTCTGCCAGATTTCTCCTACGAGCAACACTCAAGCCACAATCAAGCCACTCCCAAGCCACATTCAAGCCATCTCCAAGCCGCGTTTGAGCCACCTTCAAGCCATCTGACGAAGCTCAATCTCTCCGCTTCTGAAAGGCCTTCGCGACCGCGAATTCAAGTGCTTCGCTCCCGCGTTCAGTGCCAGCATGACGCCCCAAAAAGCCCATCACTGCAAAGAGCATTTTGTAACAAACGCCGAGTGCGATGGCCTGTCGTCTGCCGAGAGCGACGGTCTATTGTCCGCCAAGTGCTAAGTATTTTCTCATCTCTAAATTGTAACGAGGAGCAATCTATCGCCCTTGATTCTGCAAACCAACTGTTACCGCAAGCAAGTAGTGGACTTTGACCGGCACAGATCCGGTCACGTGGTTTCTTACCCAGTTGAGGAGTTTTTCCACGTTAAAACTTTGTGTGTACAATCGACTCATCACATTGACTGTGTGCGCACTCGACCGTTCCGAGAGCTAAGGCGGTCCAGATTATTCCGGTCCGACCAGGACGTCGAGTTAGGCCGCAAAAGTTTGGCGTCGTTGCCGGGGAAACGATTCGCGACATCATCAAGAGATAGTTTCTTCAACCCTGAAGCATTCAAGATCAACTTCAATGGCGAAGAGAAGCGCACGAACAGCCGAAGGATTCGTTCTAGGAGGACGCACTGTGCTAGCTTGCTCTCATTCACTTGTGAACGTACCGCTCAAAGCAGAAACTATTTTCGCACTTGTAACGTCTTTGGAGGGACGGGTTCATTGTTAAGAAATCCTCCGGGAAGTGGAGAATGTGTGTAGATTACACGAACCTCAATCAAGCTTGTCTAAAAGACAGCTTCCCCCTACTTAGAATCGACCAGCTTGTCGACTCAACTGCTGGACACCAACTTCTTAGCTTCATTGATGCTTACTCCGGGTATAACCAAATCAGAATGAATCCTTTAGATGAAGAGCATACAATGTTTCGAACATATAGAAGAATCTACTGCTACAAGGTAATGCATTTTGGTCTCAAGAATGCTGGAGCCACCTACCTTCATGGGAGATAGGGGAGGCAGAGGCAACCGAGGCTGGAGGGCGACTAAGCAAACCATGGAGTTGTTGCAGCTGAAGGCGGACCTCGTCAAGATCAGACCGAGAAGAGGAGTCGGCAGCAGCAACAGTAGCATGTGGGCGAGGAGGAAATCCATGCTTCTGATAGCAAACAGCCTCGTGGTGACCATCCTTCCCACAGAAAGAACACTTTAGGGGCGGTTTGCCGCGACCTCGGCCTCGCGAGCCAGAACGTCCCCCACGAGTAGACGAGGGAAGCGGTAGAAGGGGAGCTGAAGTTTGCTGAAGTAGAGCTGGTGGTGGAGGGGCCGGACAATCAGGAGGAGGCGAGACCTTAAGCAGCATGGCACACAAATCGGACAGAGAGGGAGTAGCCGCGGAGGAGAGAATCTGTGCTTGAATGCTCTGTAGATGAGGCGGAAAACGAGCCATCATCATGGCTACGCCAACAACCTCTTTCTGAGAACGTTGTGCCGCAAGATCCAGCGTGGGAGGTTGATGCTGAATCCATGCTTCGACCAGAGTCTTGGCCCGAGCCACAAAGGATGTGAGGTCGGATGCTCCGCCACCATCCAGATGTTGGAGATCAGTGATGATATCGTAGAGGTGTTGCAGACTGTATTTACCAGAGTAGAGGGCTTGGAGCTCATCCCACATGGCCTTGGCAGTTTCATGATACATGGCCATGCGGTATGGTTCACTATCCAGAGAGTTGAGGAGCCACGTTTGCACCCGACCATCATTGCGTAGCCACTCATCCGTTGGAGGAACCAGAGCAGCTTGGGTGAGGTGATGAAGAAAGCCTTTTGATTGAAGGACACGACGAACCGAGTGCACCCACTCTGTAAAGTTCTTCTTGCCGGTCAAGGCGATAGTCGTAATCCGCAACTCATCGCGAATGTCAGTTACAGGAGCCGGGCGGTCAGCAGAAGAGACCGACGAAACAGAAGATTCAGGAGAGGAGCCCATGACCAGGGGGAAGAGAAGCAGGCCGCGGTTAGGCAAGGAGACCGCGCGAGAAGACCACCTGAAGCGGACAGTCAGAAAGGCGCCCGAGCAGGCTAACCGCAGCGGTTAGGCAAGGAGACCGCGCGATAAGATCACCAGAGGCGGACAGAGAGAGGAGGAAGCAGGAGAGGCCGCACGGTCACGGTGAAAGAAGACCAACGGCAAGAAGCCACGACCACGTGCGGAAGCCGTTGTGAATAGAGAAGAGGCTGCGAGTAGAAGAACACGAGCGGGCAAGCGGAGGAAGCCGCGAGTAGAGAACTCGAGCGGTCAGAAGACGATTCCGCGAGTTGAGAGAACTCGAGCGGGTACGAGAAGGAAGCCGCGAGTAGAGAACTCGAGCGGGCAAGAGGAGGAAGCCGCGAGTAGAAAACTCGAGTGGGCAAAAAAAGAAGAGGAGACCAGGCGAGTAGCATCGGAGGAGGGGCGAACTCGATCGGTCAGAAGACTAAACCGCGAGTTGAGAGAACTCGAGCGGGCAAGAGGAGGAAGCCGGGCGAGTAGCACCGGAGGAGGGGCCCACGGGTCAGAAGAGAAAAAAAGCTATAAAAGGAGGAGAGGGAAGGAGGAGGAAGCTGGCTCCACGGAAGGAAGGAGGCAAGAGCGGCAAAGGAAGAGGAGGCCGCGTAGCCGCGCGCTTAGCGAGAAGAGGAAGGCCGCCCGGTTAGAACAAAGAGAGTGCGGTTAGTAAAAATTCTAGCCGCCAAGAGAGACCGATTCCCTCTGATACCATGTAGATAAACACTCAAACTTGTAAATACTCTTTCTATATCTCAATACAAGGTATGAATACATATTTATAGGAGGGAGAAAGAGAGAAGAGATTCTTATACATGAAGTGGGACTAAAGAGGAGAAAGAGAAAATAAACAAAACATGGGCTATATGGGCCCCTTTACATGGGCTTTTCTAACAGCGGCTACCAACAATGTAGCTGAGTACGAGGCCCTAATTACAGGACTTAGACTCACCATCGACTGCCATGCCAGAGGCTTAACCATCTATTCAGACTCCCAACTTGTCTTCTCACAAATAGAAGGTGACTATGAAGCGAAGAATGAGCAACTAGTTTGATATCTTTCACTAGTGAAGTCTCTATTGCTCAAGGTACCGCAATTCCAAATTCTTCACATCCCAAGGGAACAAAATTCCAGGGCGGATTCCCTTTCAAAGATGGCTACGTAACCTATCCAATATCAATCAAGGAGATGCCAAGTAGAAGAGATCGTTATTCCTAACATCCAAGGGACTTGGGAAATCATGGAGGATGAAGAGCCAAAAGGATATTGGATCAATCCGCTGTTAGCTTACCTAGAACATCAGCTACTGTCAGAAGACCTGGTATAGGCGCGATGTCTGAGGATGCGGGCAACCACCTTCACCCTAATTAACTGGGAGTTGTACAAACGGTCCTTTTCTGGGCCGTACTTGAAATGTTTATCAGAATTAGATGCAGAGTACACCTTGCGAGAAGTTCACAAAGGAGTCTGCGGAGATCATCTAGGCGAAAAGGCCCTGTCACAAAAAATATTACACCAAGGATTCTGCTGGCCCACGATGAAGAAGGAAGCAACCAAATTTGTCCAAAGATGTAGAAGCTGTCAGTTGCATGCAAGTATTCCTCGACAACCGCCGGTTGCCCTCACCATGCTGCAAGGAGCATGACCGTTCGCGCAATGGATAGTCGACCTTCTTGGTCCCCTACCTCAAGCCTCGGGGCAAAGAAAGTTCATCATAATGGCCATTGATTATTTCAGTAAGTGGGCCGAGGCGGAACTTTTAGGTAAGATCACTGAAGAGAACGCCAGACATTTCGTGTGGAAGATATTATCTGCCATTTTGGCATCCCTGCAATCATCATCGTGGACAACAGAACTCAATTCATGGGAAAATCCTTCACGAAAATGTGCAAGGACTTGAACATTAATTTGGGACACACTGTTGTAGCGCACCCCCAAACCAACGGGAGATTGAGGTGACCAATCAAACAATCTTGAAAGGATTAAAACTCGACTACAAGAAGCTGGGGGTGCAATGGGTTGACGCACTCCCCGACATTTTATGGGCATATCGAACCACCGAGAGAACCCCGACCGGAGAAACACTATACAACCTCTACTACAGGACAAAAGCGATCATCCCAATTGACATTGGCGTCTCGAGTCCCTGAGTCTCAAACTTCAACCTAGAAAAGAATGATGAAGCTCTCCGGGAGAATCTGGATCTGATCCACAAAGTTCGAGATGTGGCATCTCTTCGCACCGCCGCCTATCAGCAACGTGTGGCACGACATTACAATCGAAAGGTGAAATCGAGACCCATCAACGTTGGGGATTTGGTTCTTCGAAGTGTAGAAGCTGTTGGCAAGGGACCACAAGGAGATAAGCTCTCTCCTTCATGGGAAGGACCGTTCATCATCACCACAATTGTAAAACCGGGAACCTACAATCTAAGGAACGCGGAGGGAAAGACCCTACCCTGGAAATGGAACATGCATAACCTGCGTCGATTCTATCAGTGACTTCTTATTTTAAACTTGCTAAAGTATTCTTATATTACGCTTGAACTCTATGGTGTGTAAGAACCACAAAACCGGACTTGTGTAGACAATCTTTTATTCAAATATTGTATTGTGTTTTCCTTTTCAGCGGAGTCCGGTCAGTTTCAAGCAAAGCCGCGAGTGATCCTCGTGCAAACAAAGCCACGAGTGATACTCGTGCAAACCAAGCCACGAGTGACTCTCGTGCAAACCAAGCCGCGAGTGATCCTCGTGCAAACCAAGCCTCGAGTGATCCTCGTGCAAACTAAGCCATAAGTGATCCTCATGCAAACCAAGCCATGAGTGATCCTCTTGCAAACTAAGCTGCGAGCGATTCTTATACAAACTAAGTCGCGAGCGATCCTCATGCAAAATCGGTAAGACTGTGCATGTAGTTTGAATACAAAAGTTATTCATCGAGCCTGTCTTTCTATGTCACGACATCGTCAGGGCCTGCCCCCTCAAGACTAAGCCTCGAGCGATCCTCGTGCAAACTAAGCCGCAAGTGATCCTCGTGCAAATTAATCCGCGAGCGATCCTCGTGCAAACTAAGCCACAAACCAGCCGCGGACCAACTAAGCCGCAATCACAGCCTGCACAAAACTATGCCGCGAGTCAAATAACATTCAGGCAAAAGAAGAAAGAGAACGTTATCATCACAACAACATACAGATACATGCACAAATGCGCTGATCATGACTGCCAAATAATTAAGACAACATACAAGATATCAGACTAGAAAAAGAAAAATACAAACACACAAATACAAGAATATGATGCTGCTATATATCAGCCACATAAACATCAGAACTCTCATCGCCTGAGATATCATCAAAACTAAAGTCAGATATGTCGCATCTCAGAATCCTGCCAACATGACGAAAAGCCTTCGAGACTCCACGCTTAAGCGCCAGTTCACGAACATCCTCCAGCTGAGGCTACACCTCCTTGGTCCATATTTCATCACGAACCTCCTCGCTATTCAAGTAACGATCCCACATATAATCTAAGGACTCTATGTACTCTGTGAGTCCGGCAGCCTTCAACTCTGACACGCGGCTATCAGAGCATAACACGTCCTCCTGGGCCTTCGCCACACAAAGCTTCGTCTCTAAACTGTAAGTCCCTTCCTGAGCGTGCTTCAGCATTTGCACAGTTCTCTCCATAAGAGATTTCTCCACCTCCAAAGACGCCCGAGTCTCCTCCAATTCCGCCTTCAGCTCCGACCTGATCCAACGAAATTGAGAAATATCTCGATAATGATCATCCCTCAAAGTAGCAAGCGAGCTCGCCGCCGCCCGAAATTTCTCCTAAAGGGCCAAGTAACCATCCTTCAAGCTCACATAGTGGTGATCCAAGTAGCAACAATCTGGGCTTGAGCCTTAGTCTGTATAAAAGAGAGGAAAAAGTTCAGTACGTCAAAAACAATAATGATGAAAAGAAAAATTTCACAAAAGCAAGCGCGCTTATCGCATCATTCATTGTCTTCAAAGAAGAAGACACGCTTGGAGCAGCCGCCTCCGAGGGGGAAGCTCGGGGGGCAGAACTGAGCACCTGTATCTCAAGAGTAGACCCGCTTCGACCATCAAAAGGAACGATCTTATCCTGAGAAATCGGGCAAGACACCGTACCAACATCACCACAAGGGGCTACGATAGCCTTCCTCTTCCGACCACAACTTGAAGATATCCCGGTAGTCCGCTCAGGATTTGAAGAAATACCGCACCGCAATAAGCATTTCTCTTCCACAAATGAGGAAATGCCTGAACAGGCGGTTTGCTAACTCGCGGGGCTCTAAAAATCCCAGCACTGGGGAAAACTCCCGCTCCTTCCCTTTTTGGCGGCGACAACGATCAGGCAGTGCATTCCACAATTCCGACAAGCCCCAAAAGTTCTTGACATAACCAACTAGAGTATTTCCATGACGACGATCCGTCCGAGTTTTGAAATCAAGTCAGCTTTTGTTGCTGTGAATTTCAACACGTTCGCCCCCATCAGATTGAATGTCACACCAATTCCGGAAAGAGTCCAAAGGGAGTTTCCCGCCATGTTCGCAAAAGAAGGCAACAAATCCCATGAGGCGCACTACTCCCAGTGGAGTAAATTGAGAAATCAGCACGACACAAAACTTCAAAATCTCGATCACTTCCTCGCATGGTGGGAATCTGAAACCCGATCTCAAGGTAGTCTCATAGATCGTCAACCAAATACGAGGAAGATTTTGAACCCTCTTATCAACACGCGGTATCTTCACTTCAAGGTTGGCAGACAGTCCGAACCTTCTCCTCCAAGTCACAATCTGATCATCGAAAAGAGAGGAACACAGACGCATCGGTCTCGCGGTACGCTTCAAACCCTGACATAAAAAATCAAGATTGGTCTTAGATAAAACAATCTATAAGTAAAAAACTTTATGCTCCCATCATGCGTATGAGGGAACGTCGCACAGCAAAGCCAAAGCTATACACGTTCTGTAACACCTCCCCTGTAATGACCATATAATATGGGTCTGGCCGGGGCCCCACAACATACAGACGCCACAGCTTAAGCATTATAAGATGATATAAACTACCAAACTCAAAACTCAGACTAATCACAGCGAAAATAAAGAAACAAGACTAGAAGTTATCCACTAATATACGAGTATCAACACAGACTTAAGGCCTTACAACAATTAAGAGTCCCAAAACTGAAATAATAATCATCAAACATCAACGTGCATAAGCACTCCTAGGCTACCTCGGCACGCAAGCCGGAAACATAGTGCATTGAGCATAACATTCAACAAAACAGAGCTACTACACAAAAAGAAACACTTCATGAGGCTTAGGCCTTTTTGGCCGACAAGCTTGCTCCTGCATGCGATCCTTTTCCTGTAAAAATTGGTTGTAACATGGGTCAGCAAAGGCTGACCTCAACTGTGTAACTAACACATCTCCTCCCGGCCATCCCTAGCGGATCCCGGGGTACACCACCACCCTGCAGGTCAGCACTTCGTATGCAATATACATAAACATGTAAAGCTATAAAATAGGTTTGAGTGTCTCATACAACAAACATGTTTCTAAGTTGAGCATGTAATATAAAGGGGCCTACAATGCAGCATATATGCAATCCTGGGTTTCACCCAAGGCACTATAAGTGTATGATACTTACACATCATCAATCAGGTACTTCCAATTTCCCCATCGGCGTTCAAGATGCAAACACAAGGGTACTTCCAATTTCCCCATCGGCGTTCAAGCCGCAACACGGAACGCTTGCCTAGGCCCCACCCGCTCGTGGGTCTCAAACTCGGGCTTGCCTGCAAGCTCTGACTTCTCACGTCAGGAGTCCGTCTCACACACAAACCGATTCTAATAACCCTTGTCGGACCCCGCCCGCTCGTGGGCCTCATCGCTCGGGCTTGTCCTAAGCTTGGAGTTCTCGTCAGTTTCACAGAAGGGGACTTGTCTCGCCGGGACACTCTCCACACATGACTTGCACGTCACGGGCTAGCCAGCCGACCACAGATACAAACCACGCCTTAGAACATCACAATCCCAAGCCTTTCCCGCCCTAATCCACAACTCGCACCGTACCGTCCCCGCGCCCCAGCGTGTACTCTAATTTCCACCTAGTCCGGTTCTGGTTACAAGTACTCACACGAAAGAGGGGTAAAACAAGGTCACAAACGGCGTCTTGCCGCTAACGGATTCCCAACACAATGCTTAAGGCTCGTTATACAACAACACCGAGTTGGACTAACGGTCGCGACTACAGCTTCACCCACAATGCGTAATCCACTAACGGAGCGGATTTCTAATGCAAATCATGTCGGGGATGGACACAATCGACCCGGTAGTTCCTCTTGAATCAAGGCAACCCGAACCCCTCTCATTTGAGAGATCTGGTGCCTAAATGCTTGGAAGAAAGCAAGAAAAGAATAGATGTCATGCACGCATCCTAAAACCGAGATGAGAAATGTCCTTACCTTACGACTCCTCTCCCTGGCCATGAAACCTTGCTTTGCACGGATGAAAATGAGCGCCTCCAAGTTCTCTCCACGGATCTAGACTTGGATCAACGATCGGGGCTCCGAAGCTCCGTCAAAGGCAGAAGAAAGCTCTCTTCTTCCTCCTCCCACTCTCTTTCAAACCCTATATCAACTCCAAAAGAGAAGAAAATGAGGGAGAAATTCCGCTCAGCCCTATATAAGCACTCTAGAGGGAGAGTCTTGGGCCTTATGATCACGTCCTAAGAGAAATCAGACGGCTAAAAAGCCAAACGACGCAACCGCTTCCGCATGCTATTGCCGGGCGGTAACTACCTACCGCCGGGCGGTAGCCTCCCGAGAGCTCGACCAAGAAAATAAGGCTGCGCTAACGCCAGCGGTAGTACTAACACTGCGCGGTAGCTCACTCAACGCCAACCACTCAACGCCTCCACTCAACGTCTGTCTCTCAACACACTCAACGCAAAGCTACCGCCGAGCGGTAGCTAGCTAACGCTGCGTGATAACCTATCGACACTCGACGAACGGGCTATCATCTCGACACCTGTACTCGACGGAACAAGGCTATCGCTGGGCGATAGCTACTATCGCCGGGGATGGGGGTGGGGGTAGCTTCCAGATATTCAAGATCTGAAAAATTGGAGTGTTACAACTCCTCCCCCCTTAGAAGAATTTCAACCTTGAAATTTAGTATGCACACAAACAATAAGCATACATGAGGTAAAGAGTTCTGGGAAGTCCTCCCGCATTGCTTGCTCACGCTCTCAAGAGAACTCGTCTTGCCCGTAGTTGTCCCAACGTACCTTTACGAGCTTAACCTCTTTGTTCCGCAACTGCCGAACCACTGAATACTCTATACTCACTAGGCAAACTTTCGTCCCCAAGTCCTCTTCTATCGGCACTACCGCCGACTCGACCACAACACTTGTCTCCACCAAGGCTTTTCTCAAGACGGAGACATGGAAGACATCGTGTAATCCACTCAATTCTGTGGACAGCGCCAACCGGTAAGCTGCTTCTCCAATACGTTCCATAACCTTGAACGGCCCCAAAAACCTCGGACTCAACTTCTTGAGTAGACGAATCCGCGAAACGCCTTTGAACGGCTTAATCTTTAGATAGACCCAGTTGCCTACCGCGAACTCTACATCCCTATGTCGAGCATTAAAGTACTTCGCTTGCCGATCCTGAGCAACCTTCATGTACTCCTGAATGGCCTGCACCAACTCACAAGCATCATCCACCACCTCTTTTCCCAAAAGTTTGGTGTCTCCCGCCTCTGTCCAAGACATCGGTGTTCGACACCGCCTTCCATACAAAGCTTCGTATGGCACCATCTTTATACTTGTCTGGTAACTGTTATTATAGGCAAACTCCACCATGAAGAGGTGATCTTCCCACTTCTTTCCAAAATCGAGGGTACGCATCCTCAACAACCTTCATTCGTTCTTTTTGTTTGTCCATCGGTTTGAGGATGGAATGTCCTGACTTGAGCTTTGGCCTGTACCAACCTCAGTCTTTGGACGTGAATCGTCCACTCACGATACTCTTAGAACTCCATCATTCGCACCACCAACTCTACCAGCTTCCACACTGTCCTTTTTTGATTTGGGATGAAATGAGCCACTTTGGTCAAGCGATTCACGATCACCCAAATCGAGTCATTACCCTGCGCGATCGAGGTAAACCATGCACAAAGTCCATGAAGATGTCATCAAATTTCCACTCGGGGATAGGAAGAGGCTTCAGGAACCCGCCCGGCTTCTGACACTCGTCCTTCACTAAGGCACAAGTTTGGCACCGACTCACGTACAAAGCTACATCCTACTCAAATCGTATCCAAGGCACCATCTTTATACTTGTCTGGTACACAATCCTGTCAGGATATTATCAGGCAGCTTCCAACTCCACCAAACTGAAGAGATAAGTCATTTTGCAACTCAATCTTCAACCGAGCCATGCTAGACTTCTTTCTCAAAATCGAGTCCCGCACCAACCGCTCATCATGGGCTTTGATCCAATTCCCTTGTCCAGAGTATTTTCTACTCAAGGCATCCGCCACCACGTTGGCTTTGCATGGCATATACTAAATTGCCATGTCGTAGTCCCCAAGGAATTCGACCCATCTGCGCTGCTGCATGTTCAAATCTTTTTGATCTAGAAGATACTTCAATCTTTTATGGTCTGTGAAAATTTCCACCTTCGCACCATACACATAGTGCCGTCATAATTTCAACGCAAAAATTACCGCCGCCAACTCCAAGTCATGGACGAGGTAATTCCTCTCATGAGGTTTCAACTGCCTAGACCCAAAGCTATCACACTGCCATGTTGCACTAACACGCAACCTAAACCGCATCTTGATGCGTCATTGAAATCTGAAATCCTTCAGTCCCTTTAGGAAGACTTAGGATCAGAGTTGTAATCAGCCTTTCCTTCAAGGTGTCAAACGCTTGACTACACTCTTGAGTCCATACAAACTTCTGGTCCTTACGAGTCAGGGAAGTGAGGGGTAGAGCTATCCGCGAAAAGTTTTCCACGAACCTTCTATAGTACCCGGCTAGTCCAAGAAAACTTCAGACTTCCGCCACGGTTTTCAAAATCGGCCAATCCCTGATGGCTTCAACTTTTGCCAGACCCACCGCCACCCCATCACCACTAATCACATGGCCCAAAAATACCCCCTTTTCTAACCAGAACTCGCATTTCTAGAACTTTGCATAAAGCTGGTTCTCTCTTAATACCTGCAAGACTACCCTCAAGTGAGTCTCATGCTCCGCCTCCGATTTGGAGTATACCAAAATATCGTCGATAAAGACAACTACAAAAGAGTCCAAGTATTCCCGAAATACCCGATTCATCAAATCCATGAATACTGATGGTGCGTTTGTCAACCCGAACGACATCACCGAGAACTCGAAGTGACCATACCTCATACCAAAAGCCGTCTTGGGTATGTCCTCATCTCAAATCCGCAACTGATAGTACCCTGACTTCAAGTCCAACTTAGAGTACACCACTGACCCCACCAACTGGTCGAACAGGTCATCTATCCGTGGGATCAGATAATTATTCTTGACGGTCAGTTTATTCAACTCTTGGTAGTCTATGCACAACCGCATACTACCATCTTTCTTCTTCACAAACAGCACTGGCGCGCTCCATGGCGAAGAACTGGGTCTAATATACCCCTGCTTTAACAGTTCCTGCATCTGTACCTTGAGTTCGGCCAACTCCTTTGGTGCCATCCTAAAAGGAGGACGTGATACCAGCCTAGCCTCTAACACTAACTCAATGGAGAAATCAATCTCCCGTCGAGGAGGTACTCCAGGAAGCTCCTCAGGAAACACATCCTCGAACTCTGCCACTACCGACACTTCTCCAAGTGATAACTTGGAAAGGCGAACCTCTAATAATGCTACAAAAGCTACTCCTCCCTGGTTAACTGCCCGCACCTAGGGCTGAGCATATTATTCGAAACTCGAAAATCGCTCGAAAATCATTCGAAAATTGAGCCGAATCGGAATCGGTTAAAATTGATTCGACTCAATTTGAGTCGATTCAATTTGACTCGAATCTTATTTCGAGTCGATTTCGAGCCAGCCCTGAATCGCTCAAAATATGATTCGAATCAACTCGAATTAATTAAAAAAAATATGTATTTATTAATATATTGTTATTTTAAGATTAAAAATAACAAAATTTAAACCTAAAAAAAATGAAGGCTTAAACGAAAAATTGCTAAATTTCGAGCCGACTTGATTCGATTTTGAGTCGATTAGATTTGATTTTGAGCTGACTCGATTCGATTTCGAGCCGACTCGATTCGATTTCGAGCCGACTCGATTCGATTTCGAGTCGACTCAGAATCGAGCCATTTCGAGTCGAGCCGACTCGACTCGAAATCAATTTCGATTTCGAGTCGAGTTCGAGTCGAAAATTTCGATTTCGAGCCGAGTCAAAATCGCTCGAACTCGACTCGATATCAGCCCTACCCGCACCAACTACATGACTGAAATTAGGGAACATGTCACTCCACTAAGGCCCTCAAACTTAACTTCTGCTTACCCTTCGCTTCTCAGGGTCACCACCTTAGATAGACAGTCAATACCGGCACGCTGCTCTGCAAGCCAGTCTATCACCAATATCACATCGAACTCAGCTAACGGTAGAACTGCTGCTACCAACATGAAGTCAACTCCACCTAGACTCCAACAAATGCGCCCCTTCGCCCCAGTGGTCATGGAAGACCCGTTGGGCATGCGCACCTTTAGCTTTGCGTCCGCCGAGAATGACTCAACTCCAATTCTCCGGATAAAGCTTTCCGCAAGAAAGAAGTGCGACGCTCCAGTATCGAACAATACCCTAGCGGGGTAATCGGAAACTAGCACAAAGCCTAAAATACAAGCGACATTTATAAACGGTTTTTAAAGTCTAAAGCAAAAGATTAAACTTAAACTTTCCCATACTTGTCACCACATCGGGTTTGCGGATCGCTTCCTACTGCCCAAGGTTATAAGCCCTTGGCTGCACGGGTTGGAAACGTGAAGCGCTCGACTCTGCCATTTTTCCTTTCTCTGCAGCGCTGGGGTCGGAACGCACGGACTGCTCCTGTCTTGGCTCCTGCTCAGCGCCACCTTCAGTACAAAAACGAGCTATGTGGCCCGGCTTGCCACACATGTAGCACGATGGTGGTCCCTTGAAGCGGGATCCCCCTGAAAGTGGAAGGGATAAATCTAACTTTACTTTAGAGGGGGGTGAATAGAGTATTTTAAAAACTTTAATTTATTTTTATAGTGGTTTTGAAAATTAGTGATATATATATATATAGATAAAATACACAACACACAAATAGAAAGTAACAATCACAGACGACACATGGATTTTATAGTAGTTACCCAATAAATTTGGGTACGTCTACTCTTCTACCACCCTGGTAGGAATCCACTACATGTTTTTGCTCAGGTGTCCTATCACCAGAAGATCTATTTTCTAAGGGAGATCTAGCAACCCTTTGAGTTTTTGACCAGGTACCCAAAAACCAAACTTAAGTCTTTTGATCAGGTGACTTATGAACCTAGTGTAAACTTTTGAAGGGAGTTAAAACCCTATACACAGTTTAAGAATAAACTAAAAGAGTTAGATGTTGTCTTCTCTATCAAGTTTTTCTGAGAAGACTTAGTGAATGATATTGCAAAAAGCTCCCTCTGATTTGAATCGAGATTGTGATCAAGAGATGAGACTTTTTCTTCAGGGTGTAGGTCTTCTTGTATGTTTTTACTCTCCAATGGATATTTCAGACAGATATGTATCAGGATGTCTCTCAGATTGATGATGTGTCTACAGAAGAGTCTGAAGCAGAATATATGTATCAATATCTCTATATCTATATATCTGTTGTTGTTGGTGAAGCAACAATCTTCCATATATATAGAGTGTTGTCAGAGAAGGATTCAATCGTTGTGTCTATTTGAAATAGTCGATTTTTGAAACGTCTAAAGAATCCTTTGAGATTTGTAACTGCCTTGGAATTAATTAGATTTAAAACTCTGTGATAAATCCATATTTAATGCTGCCTTAAACGTCTATATTCGTTAGAATATTTAGCATTAAATATCAGAGTTTTAGTTATCAAGCTTTTGAAAATATTCTGCCTTCTGTATATAGAAACTTGTCTGATTGTCGAACTCAGCAAGGATTTTGTCGAACTAAGCTTGGATTTCGTCGAACTTATCTTTTACAAACTGAGCTTTAACTTTCGTCGAGCTGAGCTCTGAGTTCTTCGAACTGAGCTCTGAGTTCGTCGAACTAAGCTTAAAGGTTAGATCTGAGTTAGTCGAACTGAGTTCTGAGTTCGTCGAACCAAGTTCTGAGTTCGTCGAACTGAGCACTTCTGGAATACCTTCTGAAATGACAACTCTGGAAATAAAATATGACCCTAGTCTATACAAGTTGGGTCAAAATCAAAATCCTAATCAAAGAATAGTAATCCTAGCCCAAATCAGTAATAAGGTGTTCTAACACCCCTCGACGTCGTACTACTCTTCTCCCAAGACTTGTAGGGATGAGGCTTCTTTTTCCACTTACTCCCTTCCGACTTCCCTTGCAATTGAGAAGGCTTTCCTTCTCCCTGTTTTACTGTAAATCCCTTACGACGTTGTGTTCATTCTATGTCACTTTCCAACGTCCTGGCCGCCTCAATCAACTCGTTTAAGTCCGCATTCTTCATAGCTATGAGGGGTTGTCTCAGATTCCCTCTCAACCCATGGTAGAAAAGATTGTCCCTTTCCTCATCGTCGGCCATGGTCGTTCCAGCATAACGACCCAATCGTGTAAACTCCTGAACATACTCATCCACAATCTTGTCTCGTTGCACTAAGTGCAAAATCTGTCTATGAAGGGCTAACCTTGTCGACGAAGGGATATACTGCTTCAAGAAGGCATTCCCGAACTCCTCTATGAACGGGGTGCGTCCAGGAAACTGGCGGCCTCTATGGCTCACCCACCACAACTTGGCGTCGCCTTCTAACATGAAGGTCGCAAACTTAGACTACTTCTCCTCTGGCGTCTCTGCCGCCCTTAGCAATTCTTGAATCCTCGCCCACCAGTCCTCCGCATCAGTCGGCGTGCCGACTCCCTTGAACGTTGGTGGGTGGAAACTCAGAAAATACTTCATCTGTCGGTCTCCCTGCCCGACAACCACTTTCTCAACCAGCGGCTCTGCTGGCCTGGCTCCTTCGCCCGGTACGACTGGTGCAGCATCCGGGGTAACAGGAGTCACTACCTGCGCAACAGGGGTCACAACTTGTGTTGTCGCTGCGGCTTGAGCCGCTACCATTGCCTCTGCTAGTATACGACAGAAGTTAGCTGGGGTTACACCCATGCCCATCGGACCCGGAGCAGTAGCTCTGCTCGTCGAAGACTCCTCTTGCGGTCTCAATGTCTCCGCATCATCGCTTGAACCCTTAGCAAAAGCAAGGTAAAACAAGAATCAACCTCTATTCAAGAAACTTAGACACTAGGACACTCACGATCCCGCGATACTCCTATGTGGATAACTTCTTAACGTGATCCAATTATGACATTCGACCACGAATTCTTACCTTGAGCACCAACCTGCCTCTGATACCAAATTATAAACCTCCCCTGTAATGACCGCATAATATGGGTCCGGCCGGGGCCCCACAACATATAGACGCCACAACTTTAGCATTATAAGATGATATAAACTACCCAACTCAAAACTCAGACTAATCACAACGGAAACAAAGAAACAAGAGTAGAAGTTATCCACTAACATACGAGTATCAACACGGCCTTAAGGCCTTACAACAATTAAAAGCCCCAAAACATAAACAATAATCATCAAACATCAACGTGCATAAGCACTCCTAGGCTACCTTGGCATGCAAGTCGGAAACGTAGTGTATTGAGCATAACATTCAACAAAACAGAGCTACTACACAAAAAGAAACACTTCATGAGGCTTAGGCCTTTTGTGCCGGCGAGCTTGCTCCTGCATGCGATCCTTGCCCTGTAAAAATTGGTTGTAAGGTGGGTCAACAAAGGCTGACCTCAACTGTGTAACCGACACATCTCCTCCCGGCCGTCCCTAGAGGACCCCGGGGGTACACCACCCTTCAGGTCAGCACTTCGTATGCAATATACATAAACATGTAAAGCTATAAAACAGGTTTGAGTGCCTCACACAACAAATATGTTTCTAAGTTTAGCATGTAATATAAAGGGGCCTACAATGCAGCATGTATGCAGTCCTAGGTTTCACCCAAAGCACCCTAAGCGTATGATTCTAACACATCATCAATCGGGTACTTCCAATTTCCCCATCGGCGTTCAAGCCACAAACACAAGGCTACTTCCAATTTCCCCATCGACGTTCAAGCCGCAACACGAAATGCTTGCCTAGGCCCCACCCGCTCGTGGGTCTCAAACCCGGGCTTGCCTGCAAGATCTGACTTCTCACGTTAGGAGTCCGTCTCACACACAAACCGACTCTAAGAACCCTTGTCGGACCCCGCCCGCTCGTGGGCCTCATCGCCCGGGCTTGTCCTAAGCTTGGCGTTCTCGTCAGTTTCACAGAAGGGGACTTGTTTCGCCAGGACACTCTCCACAGATGACTTGCACGTCACGGGCTAGCAAGCCGACCACAGAGACAAACCACGCCTTAGCACATCACAATCCCAAGGCTTTCCCGCCCTAATCTATAATTCGCACTGTATCGTCCCCGCGCCCAAGTGTGTACTCTAATTTTCACCCGGTCCGGTTCTGGTTACAAGTACTCACGCGAAAGAGGGGTAAAACAACATCACAAACGACATCTTGCCGCTAATGGATTCCCAACAAAATTCTAAAGGCTCGTTATGCAACAACATCGAGTCGGACAAACGGTCGCAACTACGGCTTCACCCGCAATGCCTAATCCACTAATGGAGCGGATTTCTAATGCAAATCATGTCGGGGACGGACACAATCGACCTGGTAGTTCCTATTGAACCAAGGCAACCCGAACCCCTCTCATTTGAGAGATCCGGTTCCTAAATGCTTGTAAGAAAGCAAGAAAAGAATAGATGCCATGCACACATCCTAAAACTGAGAGGAGAAATTTCGTTACCTTACGACCTCTTCTTGGCCATGAAACCTTGTTTTGCACGGATGAAAATGAGTGCCTCCAAGTCCTCTCCATAGATCTGGACTCAGATCAACGATCGGGGCTCTAAAGCTCTGTCAAAGGCAGAAGAAAGCTCTCTTCTTCCTCCTCCCACTCTCTCTTCCAAACCCTAAGTCAACTCCAAAAGAGAAGAAAATGAGGGAGAAATCCCGCTCAGCCTTATATAAGCACTCTGGAGGGAGAGTCTTGGGCCTTAGGATTACGTCTTAAGAGAAATCAAATGGCTAAAAAGCCAAACGACTCAACCGCTTTCGCGTGCTATTGTCGGGCGGTAACTACCTACCGCCGGACGGTAGCCTCCCGAGAGCTCAGCCAAGAAAATTATGTCACGCTAACGCTGCGCGGTAGCTTACTCAACGCCAACCACTCAACGCCTCCACTCAACGCCTGCCTCTCAATACACTCAACGACAAGCTACCCCCGAGCGGTAGCTAGCTAACGCTGCGCGATAATCTCTCGACACTCGACGAACGGGCTATCATCTCGACACCTGTACTCGATGGAACAAGGTTATCGTCGGGCGATAGCTACTATTACTGGGCTGTACCTTCCAGAGATTCAAGATCTGGAAAACCGGGGTGTTACACGTTCTAGTATGACGTACCCGAGTAAGCACACACTGGCGACCTTGTGCACGCGCACCCGTAAAGCAGTGTTCGCGCATGCTGGAGTGCCCCCTCCCACACGCGCGATATGGAGCGCAGACTCGCGTGCGTAGCCTGGTACGCACGCGCGTGCGACCTGGCGCGCGCGTAGACGCTTACGTGCGCGGGCGACTTGGAGTGCCCCTTCCCGCGCGCAGTCTGGTACGCGTGTGCGTGCGACCTGGTGCGTGCGCACGCGCGCACGCAGCCTGGTACGCGTGTGTGTGACCTGGCGCGCGCACGCAACAAGGCGTGCACCCTAGCATGTGCATGCGGGAGCGCGCACGCGCAACCTGGAGCGCGCGTACACATGACCAGGAGCGCACACACACAACCATAAGTGCGCGCACGACCGGGAGGGCGCGCGCCCGCGCTCGACCAGGTGCCCGAGCACCAGCACGTGCAACCTGGAGCGCGCGTGCGTGACATGGAGCGAACACGTGATATGGAGCGCGCCCGCGCGATGTGGAGCGCGCCCGCGCGACGTGGAGCGCGCCCGCGCGACCTGGAGCGCGCCCGCGCGACCTGGAGCGCGCCCGCGCGACCTGGAGCGCGCCCGCGCGACCTGGAGCGCGCCCGCGCGACCTGGAGCGCGCCCGCGCGACCTGGAGCGCGCCCGCGCGACCTGGAGCGCGCCCTCCACCTGGTGAGCGCCTGCGACCAGGTGCGCGCTCGCCCCCGCGCACGCATCCACATGCGCGACTTGATGCGCGCGCACGCCCGTGCGCGACCAGGCGCTTGCGACCTGGTGCGGGTGTGCGCCCGCGCACGACCAAGCACACGCGTGCCTGCGCGCACGCCCTAAAGCGCATTCGCCTTCACGCGCCTTAGTGTGCCCGCACCCGTGCGCGTTCTGGTGTGTGTAGGCGCGTCATCTGCCTTCCCTGGCAGCATTTGACGGTGCGACCCTTTTCCCCCTTGGTGACCGCTCCCGTCCGCGATCATGCGTGGATAAGGAAATGTTAGCCTTCACGAGCGCGCCTCGTCGCCTCTCCTTCTCCTCCTTGGCATATTCTAACATTTTACCTGAGTTTGCAGGGCGCCGCCATCCACTGTCTTCGGTCTTTCACCATTCGTCATCAGCGTCATTATGAAGAAGAGAGAAATCCTTGTTCTTTTGCTCGTATCGATCTCCAGCAACATAGAATCTCGGGGGGCAAATGATGAGGATGAGATCCCTCTTAAAAAGGATGGGTGTGCACATAACCACACCCCCATGATCTCCACCAAAATTAGTGGGATCATGGGTGTGACCGCATGCATGATCACCGCGCCCGATCTCCCCGCACGCCGTCCCATCACCCATGACACCAAAACCACCCACGTGCACCGAAGGTGGCGACTAAGCCGAGCGTGTGCGCACCCGAACAGACGGCCGGGCCAGCTGCCCTTCCTCGACCACCGGGCCAGCCGCCCTTCCTCGGTCGCCGACGCGTCGCCAAGAGGGTGGCAAGCCGGCCGCCCCTCCTCGGCCGCCGGCACGCGACCGAGAAAGCAGTTGAGCCGGTCGCCCCTCCTTGGCCGTCGGCGCGCATCGAGAAGGCGGCTGTGCCGGACGCCCCTCCTCGGCCTCCGGCCCGAGGCCGAAGAGGCAGCAAGGCTGGCCTCCCTTCCTCGGCCGCCGTCGCGCGGCCGAAGGGGAGCCCGAGCCAGCCGTCCCTCATCGACTGCCGTCGCGAGGCCGAGGTAACTGCCGGTCGTCCCCTCTCTGCCATCGGCCTAGTTTCCGCGCTCTCTCCCGCCCATCGACGACGGTATCCCTCCCCACTGGCAAGTTTGTCGGCAAGTTCACCGGCCGCCTATGGGAGCCCATCCCCGCCGTCCAATCTTTTCAGGTCATTCCCCGTCATCCAATTCATGTATAACCACGCACTAACCGTCAGGTTAGTGGGGGGACTTTATTATTAATTTAGTCGGTATCAAATAGCGAAATTAATTATCTTAATATGCGCCCCTAAAACTATAGCAAAAATATTTATAATGGCAGTTATAGTCTACGGATAGCCGCGTAACCACCATAACCACCTCCTCGAGGCTATAAAAGGAGCCACATGCCTACTTGTTGAAACCGAGAATTCGGTCTCTTTGGAGTTCTCCCTTGGGGAAGGGGTGATCGCGCACCTACTTCTCTCCTGTAAGCAAAATGATAAAGGAAAAGCAAAGGGGACTGACCCAAGGGCTCAGCGTGGAGGTCCCACCACACACCCGAAAGATCTTAAAGCACTTCTCTTCCCTTATCCAAATGTCAAACTAAAGGCTACCTCAGAAAGCACAAGAAGGTCTGGGAAAAAGTAAGCATGCCTTCTGAGGTACCCCTTGAGTCCTATTTATAGAATTCTGAAAACGGTATGCAAATAGCCAACCACCGTTATTCTGAACAGCTATGTGCAACCCAACTGGGTCTGCCACACAGTGCAACTCCGCTGTTCTAACAGGATATGGGTAGGCCAGCGGGGGCAAAATGGTAAAAAATACATCACAGAAGACTGGGTGAGTAGTCCTTGAGGCCTTTACTCGCCTGGGGTGGCGAGTGCTCGATGGAGCTGGCACTCGCCGCCTCCCTTGAACCTTGGCGAGCATGGGCCCGGCTGGCCCTGCTCGCCCGCCGCTTGCCGAGCTCCCCTAGGGCATGTACGAGCCCGCCTGCTCCACTCCCCCCCTCAAACACTCTACCCCGCCTGGGTGAGTCAGGGGGCTGCCAAACTCCCCCCTTTGGGTACTCGCTTGGGGCTTGAATACTAGATCTGGCCTGCCTGGTTCTTGTCGGGCCCACTCGCCGAATACGTGGTTGTACACAATCCCTTCTCTTTGTGAGGTTGGCACAAGCTCGAAAAGAAACTTCCAACCCCACAGGATTCAGCAAGTGCGGCAGGGGCTGGGGGGAATCTTTTGGTGGGGTCCACCAACGTCTATATATATGCGCCTGCGTGCCTGAGTGACCTTTGCCATTCCCTTTGTCCTAAACTTGTCGAGATGCCTATCCCCAATGAGATCCAAGAAAGACTTGCAAGAGATCGCGAGGTCTCCTGTGCTCGCGTTGACTGCCTGACTGCGATTCCCCTTAGCATCCCGTAGAGCGGTCCGGCAGAGTCCAACCCTACTAAGAGGGCGAAGCCATTTGCCCAAGCGGCTGAGCACATCTTCCACGACTTGAAATCTACCCTGGAGCCCGAGGTCGGCTCTTCTACTCTGCCCGCGCCTAAGAAGGAGAAAAATATCATCGACCTTTGCACCGACCCGGACAGCCGACGGGGGGATGACGAGGTCTCCTCGCCGCGAGCCAAGACCCCCCCCCCCCCGACGATCCGCGGTTTAAGACTCCAGAGGTTTGTCCGTGCGACCAGTCGCCCCCCTTTGGGACTCTGGGGCTTGATTCGCAGAGACCGAATTCACTAGCCCACATCCTTTTCTCTCAGTAACTTGCTGGGACTACAGGGAGAGGCGTTGAAGTAATCCCTATGCCGGGCTTCAGCCTCCTCCTGTCGAGAACACATCCTCCGGGCCGCGGCAAGAATCTGAGGCTGCCCACGCCCCGCACTTTCTTTGAGGCGCCGAGCTCATCAGGAAAGCTGACCTTCAGTGGTTCTTATCTTGTACTTTTCCCGGGGTGCTCGCCTTTCATACTAGTGTTTAAATGTCTTTGCAGCTCTTCCCAGTTAGTCTGAGGCTGACGAATCTTCGGGGCCAACCCGCTATTCTCCCCTCCCTTCTCCAAGCTCGCTAGAATCCTTTCTGGGTCCTGAGGTGGAGAACGACGAGTTGACGAGGAGGGGGGTCAGGCTCTTCAAGAAGCTGGTGCGCGGGCTGTGTAAGGCACATGAGGAGAACGAGGTGTTGCAGTGCGACTACGTGCGGCTTGCTGATGAGGTGAGGAGGCCGGCAGGCGAGGTGACGTCCCATTCTCGTCTCCTGGACGAGATCGAAGAGAGCCTCTAGACCGCCCAGAGGAACTTGGGGCGGATCCACGAGCTCCAACACTCACGACGACCTACGGGGAAGGAAACGCGAGGCCGGGGTAGATATAAATGACTCCCTTGCTGAGCCTACCGGCACTCACCTCTTGCCTCCTCAGCCCGCGCATGCATTGAACTTTCTTTTTTCTTTTGCATCTGATTTTTCTGGACACTATTCTCCCCCTGTCTGTAATAACTTAGAATATTTTTAGATTTTACTGCTTGTTATTCAAATATATTATCCTTCAGTTCGGCATGTGATAGGACAAAACTCAGAAGTCGGCGAGCTGGAGTCGGCGGGCTGAGTCAGGCGAGCTGGACTGATCGGTCGGCTCGGCCTTGGACTTCTTTTTTTATAAATAGGCCCCCTCACCAACCCCGGCTTACCGCCTTTATTGCCTTCATATCCCCCTCTTCTCGCCGTCTCTCTTACAGGTACTCGTGCCCTAATCTTCTTGCGAGCATGGGTAAGACCAACCCCGACTCTGACGGCCGCTCCAAATGCGCTCATCACTTTGCCGACTACTGCTTCTTTGAGGGGAACACGACTGAGGAGGAGTTCGCAGAGTTCATTGCCGACTTTGTGCCCCCCAGCTTTGAGGCGCGCAGGCCTAGGGAGAGCGAGTCCATCAACACGTTCTACCCCGAGGAACTCGCCTTGACCATCTCACATTTCGAGGTGGGGTTGTGCCTACCGCTCTGGCCGGAAGTCCGCCAGATCTTGAAGTACTACGGCGCGGTGCCCGCGCAGCTCAACTCGAACGCAACCGCCATGATGGTGGCGTTCGCGTGCTTCCTCCGCAAGGAGCAAATGGAGTTAACCCGACCGTCTTCAGGAAACTCTTCACCTATAAGGCGACTCCCGACGACGCCACCTACTTCGGGGGCTCCTTCATAAAAGTTTGCGAGATCACGAACAAACATCATGACTAGATGACGAAGATCGTCTTCATTAAGGGGGACCTCGACAACGTCACCTACTCGCCTCAGCAGAAGGGCGAGGAGGTGTACCGACCCCCCACCGTATCTTACAACGATGCCGAGCTCCACAAGTTCTTCCTCCACAAAGACTTCGAGGTCGCCTTCCTCCGAAGGGGCCTCGACTCGCTCCTCCCCGTCCATCCCGACGAAGGTATACTTCACACTTTTTCCTCTTTCTGAGCTCGCCGAATCAATAGAATTTCTCTGACTAAGTTTTTTGTGCAGGGGAGCGACTTATCCCCGAGAATCCGCCCTTCGCGGACTCGGGACTATTCCCTGACCCCCTCGCGCGCGAGAGGGAGGCTGCAGCTGCTTGCCGAGATGAGTCGGCATCGTCCAAGCCCTCATCCAGCAAGAAGCGGTCTGATCCCGCGGGGTCCAGCTCGCCCCGCCATCAGAAGCCGCAAAAGATGAAAAGGGCTGTGGTGGCTCCCAGTGCGAGGCAACAACAACAACAAAAGCCCAAGTACATGAGCTCGCCCGAGTCCTCCCCGGATGGATCGTCGGAGACCCCGCTAAAGGAGACAACTAACAAAGGGCAGGAAGGAGGCGAGCCCTCCGCTCCTCCTGCGGTCAAGAAGACTACGACCCGCGAGCCGGGTCCGCCGAAGAGCCACCCCCTCTTCGGCCTCGGGGGAAGGTGGAAGGATTCGGCTGGCGAGCCCGTGGTACAATGGGACGAGTCGGCCCACCGGGTCTCCGTCTACACCCTCCAGCCCTCCTGGTCAGACCGCCGGCTCTCCTCCGGTCACGCCTACGCGCTCGGCTTCGGCCTTGTTAGAATCGAACTAAAATAAGTTGGAAACGGTTTAAACTGAAACTTTATTATCAGAAAAAGGTATCTATTATAAAGATATGCCCTCCCTTAAATAGAATGGAGGAGAGATGAGATAATACAAATAAGAGATGTGAGACTAAAAAATTACTGAACTAGGCGGACTATACAGAACAAACCGCACAAGTCGCGCGGTTAGATAGAAGGGCTAACCGCACGACTACTACTAGAGAGAAAGAGAGATCGCCAGGGGAGATCGCTAGACCGCCCGGTCTCCAAGCCAGCTGAGACAAACGGCTAGACCGCTCGGCTACCAGACAGTAACAGCACATCAACCAACCTGATGAAGGGAAATCGCCAGACCGCCCGGTCTTCAACCCGCCAAGACAGACCGCCATACCGCTCGGTCACCAACTTCAACACTCCCCCTCAAGCTGGAGCATATATATCGATCATGCCCAGCTTGTCACAAATATGAAGAAACGGGGCAGAAACTGGCTTGGTGAAGATGTCAGCCAGCTCTTTATTAGAAGTGACAAAGTGAGTGCAAATTTGTTCCTTTAAGATCTCTTCACAAATGAAATGACAGTCAACCTCAATGTGCTTGGTTTTTTCATGGAAGACCGGATTTTTGGAGATGTATATGATAGCCTTGTTATCACAGAACATAGGTAGAGGATGGTTGTAGACGTCTCCTAAATCTAGCATGAGAGCCCGTAGCCATTTTAACTCACAAGTGGTCAACGCCATACTGCGATACTCAGCTTCTGCACTGGACCTGGAGACAACAGACTGCTTCTTGCTCTTCCAGCTCACCATATTTCCCACAACAAAGGTGCAAAAACCCGAGGTTGACTTGCGATCCCCTTTGTCATCAACATAACTTGAATCTGAGTATGCTTCAACCCTCAGATGACCATTCTTTATAAAAAGTAATCCTTTCCCAGGCGCTGCTTTGATATACTCCAAGATCCGCAAGGCGGACTGTAGATGACACTCCCTAGGTGCTTGCATTATTGACTTACCTTGCCCATATCATAGGAAATGTCGGGCTTGGTCACTGTGAGATATATGAGCTTACCAACCAGATGCCTGTACCGCGAACTATCTGAAAGAGGAGGCGAATCATCTGTCCAGGTTTTGTCTTCTCTAATTGCCATGGGGCATCTGGCAGTTTTGCTCCAGTCAATCATGCCTCTTTTAAAAGATCAAGGGCATACTTACGCTGGAAGAGAACTAATGAGTCGGGCTTCCGAGAGATTTCGATCCCTAGAAAGTACTTTGGAGAGCCCATATCTTTTGTGACTAGATGTTGACGAAGATGTCGCTTTGTCAGGGCTACCCCTTCCTGGTCATCGCTAGTGAGAAGAATATCATCGACGTACACAGCAAGAATAACCAGCCCTGAGGGGGTTTTGCGAATAAAGAGAAAGTGATCGGCGGAGCTTCGCACAAAACCAACGGCCGCCACGATGCCGTTGAACTTGTCAAACCAAGCTCGAGGGCTCTGCTTGAGGCCATAGATTGCCTTCTTCAGCCGGCATACTCGTGTCTCCCCCTGAGCAACATACCCAGGAGGTTACTCCATGTAGACGGCCTCCTGAAGATCACCATAAAGGAAGGCATTCTTGACATCCAGCTGGGAAATCGGCCAATCCCTATTCACCGCCACAGAGAGAAGGACCCGGATAGTGCTGAGACGAGCCACGGGAGAGAAGGTGTAAAAGTAATCAACCCCATAGGTCTGAGTAAATCCCTTAGCAACAAGGCGAGCCTTATAACGATCCACAGTGCCGTCTGGGCCAAATTTGACCACAAAGACCCAGCGACAGCCAACAACATCAGTGCCGAAAGGAGGAGGAACAAGAGTCCAAGTACCCCGCTCAGTTAGGGTCGCCATTTCCTCATCCATGGCCATCTTCCAATGAGGAATAGCAAGGGCCTCCATGTAGGATCGGGGTGTGGTAGTGGCAGAGATAGCCAGTGCAAAAGCCCTGCGAGAAGGGGTAAGACGATCATATGAAACAACAGTAGTAAGGGGGTGTAGGGTACACGTCTGCACCCCTTTGCGAAGAGCTATAGGAAGATCCAGGTCAGCGGGTCCCTCGGCATCCGGAGCATCCGTGGCAGAGAGAGCTGGTACGGGAGTAGAGAGCGACGGCGGCGGAGATGAGGGAGATGGTGGCGGAGAAAGAGGCGGAGTGAGAGGAGTGGACGGAGATGGTGTAGGGGTGGAGATCGCAGTAGGAGACGAGGGAACGAAGGGAACAACAGGAGAATCAGAAGCTGGGAGAAAAGGAGAGGAGTCAGCCGAGAAGTAGGAGGTATTCTCGAAGAAGGTGACATCAGCAGAGACGAACTGCTTACGAAGGACGGGATCAAAGCAACAATAGCCTTTCTGAGTTGTGGAGTACCCCAGAAAGACACATTTGGTGGAGCGAGGGGAGAGCTTATCAAGGGTGGCAGAAGGGGCATGCACAAAGGCAGTGCATCCAAAGATTTGGAGAGGGAGAGGAAACGGTTCCTTGCTCGGATACAGAATGGAGAATGGGGTTTTTCCGTGTAGAACCGTGGAGGGAATGCGATTGATAAGATAGCAGGCAAGGAAAACAACATAGCCCCAATAGGAGCGAGGAACATGCATCTGGGTCATCAAGGTGCGAGCGACATCGAGGAGGTGACGATTTTTGCGTTCTGCCACACCATTTTGTTGTGAAGTATAGACACAACTAGTTTGATGAATAATCCCATTTTGCATGTAGAAGGTAGAAAAGTCATGACTGACATATTCTTGGGCATTATCAGATCGAAAAACTTTAATAGAAACATTAAACTGAGTTTTGATCATGAGATAGAAGGACGTCCATACAGAGAATAATTCGAAGCGATCTTTTAACAGATATACCCACGTATAACGAGAGAAATCATCAATGAAAGTGACAAAATATGAACTACCCCGACCAACGGTAAGAGTAGGAGAAGGACCCCAAACATCGGAGTGGATGAGATCAAACGAACGGGTAGATCCACGAACGTGTTTTGGAGGAAAGGAGGAGCGGTGATGCTTGCCAAGCTAACAGGCCTCACAGTTGAGCGGAGGACTTTGTGGAGGAAGTTGGGGAAGAAGAAGTTGACGAAGAAGACGGGGAGGAGCATGACCAAGGTGGAGATGCCATTGGAGAATATCTGTGGAGGTGGAGGAGAAGGTGGAGAAAGCGGAAATGTTGTCCAAGAAGTATAGGTGCCACTCTCAGTCCCAGTAGCAATCGTCCGTTGGGAGTCCGGATCCTGAAAAGAGCAAGAAGTAGAAGTAAATGTGACGGAACATTGTAATTGCTTGCACAGAGAGGTAATAGATAATAAGTTGCACGGGAACTTGGGCACGTAGAGAGTATCCGCCAAGCAAAGAGACGGAGTGACATGAACTATCCCCGTACCATGGACCGATGATGAAGAGCCGTCAGCGAGAATAACCGGGGGCGACCGATCATGTGTTTCTAGGAGAGAAAAACACTGGAGATTGCCGGTCATATGATTAGTAGCACCGGTGTCGATCAGCCATTTTCCTTGAGTAATAACGTGGGCACTACCAGAAGACGTGACCATCGAGGCGAACAGCTTTGAGGAGTATATGAAAGCCATGAAGGGAGGAACCAAAAACTGCAGCGGTCACAGTGACAGCACACCAGCGGCAAGAAGGGCCACGACCAAGGTGCAGAGCAAGGCAAAGGGGAAGAAGAGGGAAGCACAAGCCGCACGACTAAATCGGAGGTCGCGGCGACTAACAAGCATGAGCGACTAAAGGAGGAACCGCACAGAGGAGATCAGGCCGCTGCGACTTAGAGACAGGTCGCGGGAACTAAGAGAGAGAGCGGCTAAGGAAGCAGGGCAGAGAGGGCGCCAAAACAAGGAAGAACCCGCGCGAACAGAGAGAAATCGCAGCGGTTAGAAAAAAAGATCTGCAGCAGTCACGATGGTAGACAACAGCGGCCAGAAAAGCCACGACCAAGCCGCAGAAACAAGCAGAGGGAAAGAAGTCGAGCGGCTAGAAAACAGACCGCGCGAACAGAAGAAAGAGACACCACGCGAACAGAGAGAAGTCCGCTGGGAGGCAAAAACGGCGAACAAGGCAAACAAGTCGCGGCAACAGGCCGGGGCGACTAGAGAAGAGGAGCAGCTAGAACAGAGGGCGCAGCGACTAAGCACAGGTCGCGGCAAGAATAAGGAGAAACAAAGAGGTCGCGCACACAAAGGGCAATGACAAGGAGAGAAAGAAGCCGTGCGAACAGGGCACAGACCGGAAGAAACAAGCCGCGAGAACAGGTCGCGAGAAGAAGCAAGCCGTACGGACAGGTCGCGCGGTCAGAGAGGGCGCACAGAATCAGGCGGAGAAAACAGAGTCCTCTGATACCATGTTAAAATCGAACTAAAACAAGCCAGAAACGGTTTAAACAAACTTTATTATCAGAAAAAAGTATCTATTACAAAGGTATGCCCTCCCTTATATAGAATGGAGGAGAGATGAGATAATACAAATAAGAGATGTGGGACTAAAAAATTACAGGACTAGGCGGACTATACAGAACAAACCGCACAAGCCGCGCGGTTAGACAGAAGGGCTAACCGCACGGCTACTACCAGAGAGAAAGAGAGATCGCCAGGAGAGACCGCTAGACTGCCCGGTCTCCAAGCCGGCTGAGACAAACGGCTAGACCGCTCGGCTACCAGACAGCAACAACACATCAACCAACCTGCTGAAGGGAAACCGCCAGACCGCCCGGTCTTCAACCCGCCAAGACAGACCGCCAGACCGCTCGGTCACCAACTTCAACAGGCCTCTACGGGCGCGAGGATGTCGTGGCCTACAAACGCATGACCCTACGCCAACTCGGCCATGAGGGCTTGCAAGCCCATATGCGGGCACTGGAGCTTCACCACATGGTGGTCCGTCGTGACTTCAGCCTCAGCCACCTCCTGTAGAAGGCTGAGACGAAGAGCGATGTTGCCCAGGACAAAGTCGCCGACCTAGAAAGGAGGCTCGGCATTACCAAGGATTTACTCGCCAAAGCCGCCGGTAGGCTGGTAAGTACTAGGCACCTCCTCCTCTTTTCACTTAAGATTTTCTGCCTCTTACGCAATAGATTTGCTTACCCTTTTGTTCTTTAGGATGTCGAGGCTGCTAGCGAGCTACGGTCTCGCGCCATCCGGCTGGAGGAAGAAAATGCCGAGCTGCGCACCCGCGCCACCGAGTTGGAAGCTCGCGCCATCGGGCTGGAGGCGGACAATGATAGGCTGAAGGACCGGATCAAGGGGCTCGACAACGAGATCATCCGCTAGGCGGAAGCCTTCTTCCCCCGGGTGGCGGCGATCCCTCCTTCCCGTATAAGAGGCCAAGCATCTTTGGCGAGGCCGAGGTCGTGGAAAGGCCGCAGATCAACTCCATCGAATCTGCCGAATGCACCTTGCAGATCATGAAGGATACGCGGGTGCTGGTGCAATGCTGCGAGGAGATCACGGCCCGAGACCTCATGTCGAGCCTGTTCCCGTCCACGCTCCCTAGCGAGAAGGAGGACAACTTTGACCTGCTCTTCAGAAAAGGCTTCATGGGTGATCTGTCTGGAGGAGCGGGCGAAGACCGCCAATTGGGGGGGGGGAGGCGAGAGCTGACCCGCACCTTTCTTTCTTCTTTTTTGTGTATCCCCCCCTCTTTTTGTAACCTCGCCTAGGCGAGCTCTCTTTTGTAACAAAGTTATTGTTAATGCAAAATATATTTTTCTATCTTGTTTTTCTTGCACCTTCTTACTGTAGTGTACTTGCCCGCAGGCTCTCCTCCTTGAGAAACTTCATTAGGATAGACCTTGTCGTTAGAATACTTGTTAGGACTCGTACCCGTGAGTAGACCCTGAGAGCTCGCCATCTCTAGGAAATCTGGGGGACCACTTGCTGTGTTAGGGCTCGCCCTCACCCAGCCCGCTCGCGAGCTGCCTCCTTTCTCGCCAGTGTCAAGCCAAAATTATTAAAAAATTCACAAGACTGGAGGGGGGTGGAGTGCATTGTTGGAGCTCGTTTTCTCTAATGGATGCCTAGGGCTCGGCTCGTCACCTTTCTACCGAGATGGACCTGCGAGCCCCGACTCGCTTGTGAGGGCTTTCTCCCCTACCCTTAGGAAAAAGATTGATCTTTTCAAATGAATCCCAGAGAAGGTGGGACTCTCTCGAGCGATATCCAGCCCTGCCAGCTAGGTGAGAGCCTGACAGTGGGATTTGCTCGGTGTCTGGGTAGACTCTCTCGAGTGATATCCAGCAATGCCAGCTAGGTGAGAGCCTAACAACGAGATCTACTTGGGGTCTGGGTAGACTCTCTTGAGTGACATCCAGCCCTGCCAGCTAGGTGAGAGCATGGCAACGGGATTTTCTCGAGGTTTGGATAGACTCTCTCGAGTGACATCCAGCTCTGCCATCTAGGTGAGAGCCTGACACTGAGATATGCTCGGGGTCTGGGTAGACTCTCTCGAGTGACATCCACCCTTGCCAGCTAGGTGAGAGCCTGACAACAGGATCTATTTGGGGTCTGGGTAGACTCTCTTGAGTAACATCCAGCCCTGCAAACTAGGTGAGAGCCTGGCAGCGGGATTTTCTCGGGGTCTGGGTAGACTCTCTCGAATGACATCCAGCCCTGCCAGCTAGGTCAGATCCTGGCAGCGGGATCTTCTTGGGGTCTGGGTAGACTTTCTCGAGTGACATCTAGCCCTGCTAGGTAGGTGAGAGTCTGACAGCTGGATCTGCTCGGGGTCTGGGTAGACTCTCTCGAGTGACATCCAGCCCTGCCAGCTAGGTGAGAGTCTGGCAGCGGGATTTGCTCGGGGTCTGGGTAGACTCTCTCGAGTGACATCCAGCCCTATCAGATAGGTGATAGCCTGGCAATGGGATCTGCTCGGGGTCTGGGTAGACTCTCTCGAGTGACATCCATCCCTGCCAACTAGGTGAGAGCCTGGCAACGGGATCTTCTCGGGGTCTGGGTAGACTCTCTCGAGTGACATCAAGCCCTGCCAGCTAGGTGAGAGCCTGGCAGCAAGATCTGCTCAGGGTCTGGGTAGACTCTCTCGATTGACATCCAGCCCTGCCAGCTAGGTGAGAGCATGACAGTGAGATCTGCTTAGGATCTGGGCAGACTCTCTCGGGTGACATCCTGTAACGCCCCTAGCCGATCCAATGTGACAACGTCATGGCTCCGCTCTAGGCGACGCTGCAGCCCAAGCACCCCAACCCCTCTCCTGCCACTAGCGGGTTGTTGGTAGCCACAACCTCCTTTTGATGAGTCAAACTCGATAGTCAAGCGCGCACCACGGGAACTTCCCAGGAGGTCACCCATCCCGGTACTATTCCATCTCGAGCACGCTTAACTATAAAGTCTCGCCCTCCACATTCCAGAGGCGGTACCCTCCTGATTTCAATGTCTCTTGTACAATGTATGGACCCTCTCAGTTGGGGTTGAGTTTTCCCACGACGGCTGATCTTCCTGCCGCATCCACCTTTTTTAGGACCAAGTCCCCTTCCGCGAACTGTTTGACCCTGATGTGCTTGTCGAAGTACTTGTCCATTCTTCTCTTCACTTCTTCCTGCCGGATGGCGGAGAGGTCACGTATCTCCTCCACCATGTCGAGGGAGAGCTGTAATTCCTCCTCATTTTCAGCTTGTCATTCTTCTCTGCCTGCCTCTGCCTCAATAACCCGAGGCATTTGGACCTCGAACTCGATTGGAAGCGCTGCCTCGCATCCATGGGAGAGCTTGAAGGAGGTTTCCCCCGTGGCGGTGTTGGGGGTGGTTCTAAGGGCCCAAAGAACCGAGGGAAGCTGCTCCACCCAGCTACCCTTCAAGTTTTTAACTTTTTTCTTCAGGAGGTTCACTATTATTTTGTTTGCCGCCTCCACCTACCCGTTGCTCCTAGGGTGGTGGACCGAGGCAAATCTGAGATCGATCCCAAGCTGCCCGCAAAAATTGATGAACTCGGCTCTAGCAAACCGAGGTCCGTTGTCCATGACAATGGCTTGCGGCAACCCATGCCGACAGATGATCTCCCCCCAAACAAAATTCCTGATAACATGGGAGGTCACCTTAGCCAGCGCCTTCACCTCCAACCACTTAGAAAAATAATCTATCATGACAAGTAAAAACCTCCTCTGCCCACTAGCCTGGGGAAAAGGCCCTACCAAGTCCATTCCCCAAATGGCGAAGGGACAGGAGGCCGTGATACTTTTGAGGCATTGTGTCGGTTGCAGTTGGATGGGGGAGAACAACTGGCACTTGTGACACTTCTTTATAAACTCTGCCGTGTTGTGGCCCAAGGTAGGCCAGAAATACCCTTACCTGACAATCCTTACTTTCAGGGTCCGACTCCCGGAGTGACTCCCACACTCCCCGGAGTGGACCTCTTCCAAGATCCTCTGGACCTCCCTCCTGGCCACGCAACGTGCCAACATCCCTGAGAGAGTCTTTCGGTACAACTACCCATCGCGGATGAGGTAGTACGCAGACTTGTACTTGAATTTCTTCTTATCCATCCCTTCCGTATACTCCCCGGTGGAAAGAAAGGTTATGAATGAGTCCATCCACGAGGGGTGTTGATCCACCTCCATCAGCTCTCCCTCTTCAATGGAAGGGCGAAACAGGTCAGTGATGATACCCCCCCACCCGGGGACCGTGCTTTGCTAGTTGGTCTACCTGCTCATTCTCTTCCCTGGGAATGTGTCGGACGGAGAAGGTCTGGAACGCGCCGATGACCCCCTTCACCTTTGCCAAGTATAACTGAAGGGTAGAATCCCTTGCCTCAAACTCCCCATTGATCTGGGAAGCCACCACCATAGAGTCAGTGAGGACCTCCACATCATTCACTCCTAGTTCCCTGGCCAGGAGGAGCCCTGCAATCACCGCCTCGTACTCGACCTGATTGTTAGTAATAGAAAAATGGATAACTATCGTTTGTTCTATCTTTGTTCTCTGGGGGCTTTCCAAAATCACCCCCACTCCCAGGGAATGCTTACCTGAGGCACCATCCACCATCACCTTCTAAGGAACTAGGCGGGTGAGCTCTTCCTCCGCCACCTCGACCACATAGTCAGTCAGGAAGTCGACCATCCCTTGGGCTTTGATCGAGAGGCGGGGAACAAAGGAGATATTGAACTCACTTAGCTCCGCTGACCACTTAGCCAACCTACCCGAATGCTCCACCCCCTCAAAGATATTGCGGAGGGGGTGGTAAGTCACCACTCGGATTGAGTGTTCCTAGAAGTAGGGTCGTAGCCTTCGAGCCGAGATGATTTGGGCGAAGGTTAGCTTTTCCAAGATGGGGTATCGAAGCTCTGCCTTCCTAAGGACTCGACTCACATAATATATGAGAAACTGCTTCTTCCCCTCTTCTCGGACTAGTACGGAACTCAAGGCTTTCGCTCCAACCCCAAGATACAAATACAAATCCTCCCCTCCTTTGGCCCTTGGAGCAGGGGGGCCTGAGTCAACTGCCTCTTCAAGGCCTTGAATGCCTCCTCGCATTCCACAGTCCACTCGAACTTCTTGCCTCCCCTTAACGCTTTGAAGAAGGGAGAGCACTTCTCCCCATCCTGGGAAAGGAACCTGCTCAACCCTTCCAGCTTCCCTGTCAATCTCTGCACCTCTTTAGCATTCCGAGGCAATCCCAGCTCCATGATCACTCGGACCTTATCAGGATTTGGCTCTACCCCCGCGGGGGTGAGAAGGTACCCAGGAACTTGCCCCTGTTGGCCCCAAAGACACACTTTAAAGGGTTCAGCCTCATCTTGTACTTGCACAAGGTGGAAAAGGTCTCTTCTAGGTCCTAGAGGTGAGAGTCCACGTCTTGACTCTTGATCATGAGGTCATCTACATACACCTCTAGGTTCCTCCCCTTCTGTTCTTGGAAGACCCTATCCATCATCTTCTGATACGTTGCCCTTTCATTTTTCAGCCCAAAGGGCATCATTTTGTAGCAGTAGTACCCATCCCCCCATGATGAAAGAGACATCTTTGACATTGGGGGAGGTGGGTGCATCCTGATCTGGTGGTAACCTGAAAATGCATCTAAAAAACTCATTACAGGAAAATCGACGGCTGAGTCTACCAGCGCATCGATCTAAGGCAAGGGATAACAGTCCTTAAGGCATGATTTATTAAGTAAAGAAAAATCAACACACATACGCCACC
This sequence comes from Platanthera zijinensis, assembly GCA_039513925.1. NCBI lineage: Eukaryota > Viridiplantae > Streptophyta > Magnoliopsida > Asparagales > Orchidaceae > Platanthera > Platanthera zijinensis. The sequence goes on from CM077084.1 coordinate 99,310,526, forward strand.
GTCCGTCTCTTTTTTTTAACCATTACTACATTGGATACCCAGTCGAGGTACTGTATTTTAGATATAAAGTCGGCCTTGAGGAGTTTGGCCACCTCTTCCCTAACGGGCTCAGCCAGCTTGTCCGCAACAAACCTCTTTTTCTGCTGAATGGGGCGGGCCTCCAGGTCCAGATTGAGGTGGTGGCAGACAACGTCTGCTTCAATCCCTGGCATCTCTACGACGCTCCAGGCGAAGATATCCACGTTCTTCCGGATGTACTCCAGTTGTATAACCCCGTATTCGCAGATTGGGGTTCCTAGGAAGGTGCAAGGCTTGCTACGCAGTTTTAAGCTTTTTGAGGGTTTTGCACTCTTGGGGGTCAATTTATGGTTAATCTGCATAATATACTAGTCGGAGAAAGAAAAATTTGCCTAGCTTACTAAGTGTTTGGAGTACTCGCCCCTAGAGTACTCACCCATGGAGTACTCGCCCATGGAATATTCGCCCCTGGAGTACTCGCCCCTAGAGTACTCGCCCCTGGAGTACTCACCCCTGGAGTACTCACCCCTGGAGTACTCTCCCCTGGAGTACTCGCCCTGCTGGAGTACTCGCCCTGCTGGAGTACTCGCCCTGCTGGAGTACTCGCCCTGCTGGAGTACTCGCCCTGCTGGAGTACTCGCCCTGCTGAAGTACTCGCCCGGTTGGAGTACTCGTTTGGCTCGAGGGTCTGCTATTTTGCTCCTGGTGGACAGTGAATAGTTGTTCAAAACAGCGGAATTGGCTTTTGGCAGACCAGCCCAGAGTGTTTTCAGTAATTTCAGAGCTGTGGAGGTTGGCTATTTGTAGGTCATTTTCAGAAAACTATAAATAGACCCTTAGGGGTGACTTGGAAAGCAGGAGTTCTTCACCACTTCATCTTCTTCCTTCATCCTCCAAGGCACCTAGCTCAGCATTGGCTAGGGAGGGAGAGATCTCAAAGGTCTTCCGGATGTGAGGCGGGACCTCCACACTAGAGCCAAGGGTTGTTTCCAAATTTAAGTCCCTCGCCAAGGGGCGACTTGGGAGAAGTAGGTGTGAGCTGCACCCTAGGTCTGAACTCTAGGTGGAACCGATTTTTCGATTTCAACACAAGCATCCTGCCCTGGTCTTCCAGGGTCAGTCTCCCGCTGATGCGAACCTTCTCCACCCTCCTCCCGAGTGTGAGAACCTCCATCTCCACCACCTCTTCCACAGCCTCCAAACGAGACTGCTCCCCCATTCTCCAACATCCTTCCCTCCCGGGGCAAGGACTTCTTCCTCAGCTTCCTCCATGGCAATCGCCTTGGCCTTCTCCCAGACTTCCTCCGCACTTCCACCCGGGTGCGGTTCTCCTCCACCTCCATCTCCACTTCCCCAGCCTCCTGCTCCGCGTCCTCCATCCTTTGCTCCATCTCCCTGGCTCCCTTCTACCAAGTGATGGAGTTCACGGTGGTGACGTAGCATTCCCTCGCCACCTTGGGGTCGCCCAGACCCGGACCTGAATCCCCTCAGCGCTGAACTTCAGGCATTGGTGGAAGGATGAGGGGACGCAGCGGAAGGCGTTGATGAGTGGTCGCCCGAAGATGGCATTATAGCTGCTGGGGCATCTACGATGACGAACCTGCAAGTGCGGGACTGCCCCCCACAGTGACATGGAGTCCTACTCCTCCTTCTACCTCCTTCCTCTCTTCCGAGAACCCAAACAAAGGCCATCCGAGGCTAGCACCCTTTTTTCCTCCACCTTCATCGCGTCAAACGCCTTCTTGAAGATGACGTTGACCGAACTCTCATTGTCAATGAGGATCCGTGAGACAGTGACGTTCTCGATGGCTGTCTGGATGACCAGTGCATCACAAAAGGTATCCTCATGATCCGGCATGTCCTTCCTCGAGAAGGTGTTCTTCTCCTCCGGGGGTGGGGTCTGGGATGTGGAGCCAACGCTTATGCGGTACATGGTGTCGAGGCTCGCCTTACGAGAAGCCTCAATCCTTACCCCCATGGATCACTCTGATCCCTCCTCGGGTCCCAACATCTGCCTGGTCCTCACACCTATCCTCCTCCGCCCGAGGCAGGACTTCTTCGATCAGCACTCCCTGGAGGGCTTGCTGCTGTTGCTGCTCCCTATTTCCCCTTATCTCGAGGAACTCCAGGAACATAGTGGTGGCGTGCACTTTCCCTTGGTGGAAGTCACAGTAGGGCAACTCCACCCTAACCTCTCTTCTCCTTCTCCGCGCAGCTCTCTTCCTCTCCCCCATGGTTATAGCCATAGCCTGGTTTTGGTCGGGGAGGGGAGGTCTCTGGCCTTGCCTCCCACCTGGAGGGTAAAACTGACCCTAGCCCTCTGACAGTTGTCTCCATGGAAACCTCTCCACGACCCCTAGTCCTGCCACTCCGGCCTCTAACCTAGCCGTTGGTTCGTCTCCTGGCGCCCCCACCTGGGCTGCTGATGCTGATGTTGTTCCCTCTGCTGGGGTTCAGCTCTCCTCTCCTCCTGACCTCTGCCACCTCTGGGCTTCTCTTCCTCTATGGCCCACCTGGCCAGCTTCCAGGCGAACTCCGGGTTCGACGCCCCCCCCCCCCCCGTCGACTTCCCTTGTCACCCTCTCCATTAGCTCCTCATAGGAGAGGGGCAGCACCCTCTTCAGCTCCATTATGAAAAAACTCTGCTGCAGCCCCAAGGTGAAGGCCATCATCAGGGTGTGCCCTGACATCTCTTAGACCTGGGTCACCTCCTTTTAGAACCGGTCCACGTAGCTCCCTAGGGTCTCGTTCGCCCCCCCTGCTTGATGTGGAAAAGGGACTCCGTCTCCTTCTTCCTCTTCTTGGAGGTGGTGAACCTCAGTATGAACCCCCAGCGTAGGTCCTCGAAATAATAAATGGAGTTGGCCGGCAGCTGGTGAAACCACTCTCTCACCTTCTCCTTGGGAGTGATGGTGAAGAGCCTGCACTTGAACCCATCCGACATCTGTCGGTTCGAGACCACATCCTCAAACCATTGGACGTGCTGGACCGGGTCTCCCTTCCCGGTGTAATAAGTCATCTCTGGCTCCCTGAACCCCTCTGGAACCGGGGCGGAAGAAACCAAAAGCTGAAGGGGCTGCCTCCTCCTACTGGGCGAGCTAGAGGGTCTCGCACCCCCATCTCGCCGAACCTGTCGCCGCTTGTCGAGCCCGGGAAGAGCACTCACCTGGGGAGCTCGCATCCTCTCCCTTCCTCCGCAACTTCCTTCCCAGCTCGCCTGCCGGGAGCATCCTCGCCGAGGGCTGGGACCGCGAGTATAGGTGTTGCTGAAGTCGAGCACTCAGCACACATGCCAAGTGCGAACCTGACGAGGCCGAGCACCTCCTGCTTGAATTCTTCGAACATCCCCACTGTGGCGAGATGCGGGGGGGGGGGAGTGGGGGGGGGGGGGGTGGGTGTTAGAATCGAACTAAAACAAGCCGGAAACGGTTTAAACTGAAACTTTATTATCAGAAAAAGGTATCTATTACAAAGGTATGCCCTCCCTTATATTGAATGGAGGAGAGATGAGAGAATACAAATAAGAGATGTGAGACTAAAAAATTACAGGACTAGGCGGACTATACAAAACAAACCGCACAAGCCGCGCGGTTAAACAAAAGGGCTAACCGCACGGCTACTACCAGAGAGAAAGAGAGATCACCAGGGGAGACGCTAGACCGCCCGGTCTCCAAGCCGGCTGAGACAAACGGCTAGACCGCTCGGCTACCAGACAGTAACAACACATCAACCAACCTGCTGAAGGGAAACTGCCAGACCGCCCGGTCTTCAACCCGCCAAGACAGACCGCCATACCGCCCTGTCACCAACTTCAACACTCCCCCTCAAGCTGGAGCATATATATCGATCATGCCCAGCTTGTCACAAATATGAAGAAACGAGGTAGAAACTGGCTTGGTGAAGATGTCAGTCAGCACTTTATCAGAAGTGACAAAGGGAGTGCAAATTTGTTCCTTTAAGATCTCTTCACGAATGAAATGACAGTCAACCTCAATGTTCTTGGTTCTTTCATTGAAGACCGGATTTTTGGAGATGTATATGGCAGCCTTGTTATCACAGAACATAGGTAGAGGATGGTTGTAGACCTCTCCTAAATCTAGCATGAGAGCCCGTAGCCATTTTAACTCACAAGTGGTCGACGCCATACTGCGATACTCAGCTTCTGCACTGGACCTGGAGACAACAGACTGCTTCTTGCTCTTCCAGCTCACCAGATTTCCCCCAACAAAGGTACAGAAACCCGAGGTTGACTTGCGATCCCCTTTGTCATCAGCATAACTTGCATCTGAGTATGCTTCAACCTTCAGATGACCATTCTTCTGAAAAAGTAATCCTTTCTCAGGCGCTGCTTTGACATACTCCAAGATCCGCAAGGCGGACTGTAGATGGCACTCCCTAGGTGCTTACATGAATTGACTTACCTTGCCCACAACATAGAAATGTCGGGCCTGGTCACTGTGAGATATATGAGCTTACCAACCAGACGTCTGTACCACGAACTATCTGAAAGAGGAGGCGAATCATCTGTCCAGGTTTTGTCTTCTCCAGTTGCCATGGGGCATCTGGCAGGTTTTGCTCCAGTCAATCCTGCCTCTTTTAAAAGATCAAGGTCATACTTACGCTGGGAGAGAACTAATGAGTCGGGCTTCTAAGAGATTTCGATCCCCAGAAAGTACTTTGGAGAGCCCATATCTTTCGTGACCAGATGTTGACGAAGATGTCGCTTTGTCTGGGCTACCCCTTCTTGGTCATTGCCAGTGAGAAAAATATCATCGACGTACACAGCAAGAACAACCAGCCCTGAGGGGGTTTTGCGAATAAAGAGAGAGTGATCGGCGGAGCTTCGCACAAAACCAACGGCCGCCATGATGCCGCTGAACTTGTCAAACCAAGCTCGAGGGCTCTGCTTGAGGCCATAGATTGCCTTCTTCAGCCGGCATACTCGTGTCTCCCCCTGAGCAACATACCCAGGAGGTTGCTCCATGTAGACGGCCTCCTGAAGATCACCATAAAGGAAGGCATTCTTGACATCCAGCTGGGAAATCGGCCAATCCCTATTTACCGTCATAGAGAGAAGGACCCGGATAGTGTTGAGACTAGCCACGGGGGAGAAGGTGTCAAAGTAATCAATCCCATAGGTCTGAGTAAATCCCTTAGCAACAAGGCGAGCCTTATAACGATCCACAGTGCCGTCTGGGCCAAATTTGACCACAAAGACTCAGCGACAGCCAACAACATCAGTGCCGAAGGGAGGAGGAACAAGAGTCCAGGTACCCCACTCAGTTAGGGTCGCCATTTCCTCATCCATGGACATCTTCCAATGAGGAATAACAAGGGCCTCCTGGTAGTATCGGGGTGTGGCAGTGGCAGAGATAGCCAGTGCAAAAGCCCTGCGAGAAGGGGTAAGACGATCATATGAAACAACAACAGCAAGGGGGTGTAGGGTACACGTCCGCACCCCTTTGCGAAGAGCTATAGGAAGATCCAGGTCAGCGGGTCCCTCGGCATCCGGAGCATCCGTGGCAGAGAGAGTTGGACCGGGAGTAGAGAACGACGTCGGCGGAGATGAGGGAGATGGTGGCGAAGAAAAGGGAGAAATAGGCGGAGTGAGATGAGTGGACGGAGACGGTGTAGGGGTGAAGAACGCAGTAGGAGACGAGGGAACGAAGGGAACAACAGGAGAATCAGAAGCTGGGAGAAGAGGAGAGGAGTCAGCCGAGAAGTAAGAGTTATTCTCGAAGAAGGTGACGTCAGCAGAGACGAACTACTTACGAAGGACGGGATCAAAGCAACAATAGCCTTTCTGAGTAGTGGAGTACCCCCAGAAAGACACATTTGGTGGAGCGAGGGGAGAGCTTATCACGGGTGGCAGAAGGGGCATGCACAAAGGCAGTGCATCCAAAGATTTGGAGAGGGAGAGGAAATGGTTCCTTGCCTGGATACAGAATGGAGAATGGGGTATTTCCGTGTAGAACCGTGGAGGGAATGCGATTGATAAGGTAACAGGCAAGGAGAACAGCATATCCACAATAGGAGCGAGGAACATGCATCTGAGTCATCAAGGTGCGAGCGACATCGAGGAGGTGACGATTTTTGCGTTCTGCCACACCATTTTGTTGTGAAGTATAAGCACAACTAGTTTGATGAATAATCCCATTTTGCATGCAGAATGTAGAAAAGTCATGACTGATATATTCTTTGGCATTATCAGATCGAAAAACTTTAATAGAAACATTAAACTGAGTTTTGATCATGAGATAGAAGGACGTCTATACAGAGAATAATTCGGAGCGATCTTTTAACAGATACACCCACGTACACCCATGACAAAATATGAACTACCCCGACCAACGGTAAGAGTAGGAGAAGGACCCCAAACATCGGAGTGGATGAGATCAAACGGACGGGTAGATCCACGAACGTGTTTTGGAGGAAAGGAGGAGCGGTGATGCTTGCCAAGCTGACAGGCCTCACAGTTGAGCGGAGGACTTTGTGGAAGAAGTTGGGGCGGAATTTGAAGAAGAAGACGTGGAGGAGCATGACCAAGGTAGAGATGCCATTGGAGAAGATTTGTGGAGGTTGAGGAGAAGGTGGAGAAAGCGGAAATGTTGTCCAAGAAGTATAGGCTGCCATTCTCAGTCCCAGTAGCAATCGTCCGTTGGGAGTCGGATCCTGAAAAGAGCAAGAAGTAGAAGTAAATGTGACGGAACATTGTAATTGCTTGCATAGAGAGGTAACAGATAATAAGTTGCATGGGAACTTGGGCACGTAGAGAGTATCTGCCAAGCGAAGAGACGGAGTGACATGAACTATCCCCGTCCTATGGACCGATGATGAAGAGCCGTCAGCGAGAATAACCGGGGGCGACCGATCATGTGTTTCTAGGAGAGAAAAACACTGGAGATTGCCGGTCATATGATTAGTAGCACCGGTGTCGATCAGCAATTTTCCTTAAGTAACAACGTGGGCACTACCAGAAGACGTGACTACCAAGGCGAACGGTTTTGAGGAGTATATGAAAGCCATGAAGGGAGGAACCAAAAACTGCAGCGATCACGGTGACAACACACTAGCGGCAAGAAGGGCCACGACTAAGGTGCAGAGCAAGACAAAGGGGAAGAAGAGGGAAGCACAAGCCGCGCGACTAAATCGGAGGTCGCGGCGACTAACAAGCAGGAGCGGCTCAAGGAAGAACCATACAGAGGAGATCAGGCCGCTGCGACTTAGAGACGGGTCGCGAGAACTAAGAGAGAGAGCAGCTAAGGAAGCAGGGCAGAGAGGCCGCCAAAACAAGGAAGAAGTCGCGCGAATAGAGAGAAATCGCAGCGGTTAGAAAAAAAGATCTGTAGCGGTCACGATGATAGACAACAGCGGCCAGAAAAGCCACGACCAAGATGCAGAAACAAGCAGAGGGAAAGAAGTCGAGCGGCTAGAAAAAAGACCGCGCGAATAGAAGAAAGAGACACCACGCGAACAGAGAGAAGTCCGCTGGGAGGCAAAAATGGCGAACAAGGAAAACAGGTCGCGGCAACAGGACGGGGGGACTAGAGAAGAGGAGCAGCTAGAACGGAGGGCACGACGACTAAGCACAGGTCGCAGCGAGAATAAGGAGAAACAAAGAGGTTGCGCATACAAAGGGCAACGACAAGGAGAGAAAGAAGCCGTGCGAACAGGGCACAGACCGGAAGCAACAAGCCGCGAGAACAGGTCGCGAGAAGAAGCATGCCGCGCGGACAGGTCGCGCGGTCAGAGAGGGCGCACAGAATCAGGCGGAGAAAATAGAGTCCTCTGATACCATGTTAGAATCGAACTAAAACAAGCCGAAAACGGTTTAAACTGAAACTTTATTATCAGAAAAAGGTATCTATTACAAAGGTATGCTCTCCTTTATATAGAATGGAGGAGAGATGAGAGAATACAAATAAGAGATGTGGGACTAAAAAATTACAGGACTAGGCGGACTATACAGAACAAACCGCACAAGCCGCGCGGTTAGACAGAAGGGCTAACCGCATGACTACTACCAGAGAGAAAGAGAGATCGCCAGGGGAGACCGCTAGACCGCCCGGTCTCCAAGCCGGCTGAGACAAACGGCTAGACCGCTCGGCTACCAGACAGCAACAACACATCAACCAACCTGCTGAAGGGAAACCACCAGACCGCCCGGTCTTCAACCCGCCAAGACAGACCGCCAGACCGCCCGGTCACCAACTTCAACAGTGGGGGGGGGGGTGGCGAGTCAGACCTATTCGAGCCTTGCCCTTATCCTCCCGTCATCGAGCCTGCTGAAGATTTTCTGTGTTGACCATGCTCCACGCTCACCGCACCAAAATGTTGAAATCGAGAATTCGGTCTTTGTGGAGTTAGCCCTTGGGGAAGGGGTGATCGCGCACCTAGTTCTCTCCTGCAAGCAAAATGATAAAGGAAAAGCAAAGGGGACTGACCCAAGGGCTCGGCGTAGAGGTCCCACTACACACCTGGAAGATCTTAGAGTGCTTCCCCTCCCTTAGCCAAATGTCGAACTAAAGGCTACCTCAGAAAGCGCAAGAAGGTCTGGGAATAAGTAAGCATGCCTTCTGAGGTACCCCTTGGGTCCTATTTATAGGATTCGTAAAACGGCCTGCAAATAGCCAACCTCCGCTATTCTGAACAGCTATTTGCAACCCAACTGAGTTTGCCAACAGCGCAACTCCGCTGTTCTAACAGGCTTTGGGCAGGTCAGCGGGGGCAAAATGGTAAAAAAAAACCTCACGGAAGAATGGGCGAGTAGTCCTTGAGGCCTCTACTCACCTGGGGCGGTGAGTGCTCGATAGTGCTAGCACTCGCCGCCTCCCCTGAACCTTGGCGAGCATGGGCCCGGCTGGCCCTGCTCGCCCGCTGCTTGCCGAGCTCCCCTGGGGCGAGTACGAGCCTGCCTGCTCCATTCGCCCCTCAAACACTCCACCCCGCCTGGGCGAGTCAGGGGGCTGCCGAACTCCCCCCCCTTTTGGTGCTCTCCCGGGGCTTGGACTATTAGATCTGGCCCGTCTGGTCCTTGTCGGGCCCAATCGCCAGATACGGGGTTGTAAACTACTCATTTCTCACACTTTTTTCCTCCGAGCCTTCTTCTTGTAAGACCTTTTTTTTGCCTCCGGAGTCTTATGCCCAGAATCGTCGTTTTGCGGTGGCACCAACACCCGGGAAGGTCACCACTACAAAACGCCGATCATGCCGGCAGTAACGATCACCAAAGAAGTAGAAGTATATAGTTAGTACAATTAAGTCTAAGTCTACAAATTACATGTACTATATGAAAGAGAATCACAGCACAGTCCACAGAGTAATAGAACGAAAATAGAAGTAGTAAATCAATAGAGATAAACGGGCTCTTGCCCGGTACATCATGTCCTCACCACAACACTCTCGCATAAGCAAAATATACTAATCACTCACGGATCCTAAAGCTGGTGCTCATGTGCTAGACTGTCCCACCTCCATGTGCACTGTACTCCACTAGTGCTGTATCTCCTACTGCTGCCCCATATCTCCCATTCAAAGCTCCTGAAATGTTTGATCCATCGATCGTTAGTCAAAATACTAAGCTAACTATCATCCCTACCTCCCCCCGCGACTCCTAGGCACTGTGCGGGAAGAAGGAGAGGGAAGATATTGAGGTGGAGAGGGAACAAGAGCAGGTGATGGCGGACCTATCTTAGTAGTTATATAATCACAAGCACATTATAACAAAAACTATGCTAGCATTTTTATAGGAATAGAACAGTATAGATAAGTAAGTAGAGAGCATCACAGAAAAATAAAGTGACATGAGAGCAGAGAGAAAATAACCTTAACGTATAACCATGCCCACACAAGCTTATAATGTTAAGGGATCGTTTGACAGGGCCTAACGTATAAAAAGTCTAATACCAATTTATACATTAGGGGTAAGGGTTGAAATGTGATGATGACATGATATGCTATGTTATATGGGTTTAATGTTATGTTCATACAAGTGCAACACACACACACACACGACTCTATGCGCACAGACCTTTAGTTCCCTCATTTAGAGTTAGCTAAACTCTCAGGTACCTGCTGCCATGGCAAACAGAGGCAGTGGGTTGGGCCACCCCACCTCTAGGACAATATTCACACCACCTAACCTAGACCTTTGTATGCCTCAACACGAAGAACACACTGCGGAGCCTCTGTGTACTCTGCTGGTAAATCCACCAGTATTTTCCTTTGCTAAGTGTAAACCACAGTCGCTGAGTCATCATATCGACGTCGGTGTGAATGACCGTAAAATACCGAAGACCCGCCACCTTATGCACATGTAGTTATGAATTCCTGAGCCATCGGCTCCCCGGACTAACCTGTCCGTTACAACTACCTTCCGAGCCTTCGACTCGCCGATCTAACTTGCCCATTTTCACAACCACCGAGCCTACCTCTCGGGTAACCAAACCAAGCAAGTCTCCCGAGCCATCAGGGTGAGTGAAAGTGAAGTACTAGTATTTACTAGTTGCTCTTTAATCATTTTAGTCTTACAGTTTAAGGTTAACCTGAGACTGCCCAAGGCATTCCCTGTGAAGAGCTCTCGAGGGAACTGGGAACTATGATGGGCTGAAGCCTAAAGCTCCCTTTCGCAAGGTACTTATTATTGTTGGTATCTACCCATGTTTCAACTCTCTTGATCTTGCATTTGAACTAAACATAAGTGTATTTAGACTTTCTCCAAGGGAAAGACGATCCATCGTCGATCCCGAGAACAACCTTGCATCCTAGTCAACCAGACTATCACAACTTGACTCCTACTTATGACATCTTTCTTATCAAACCAGACCAAATACACCAACTACCTCACCTTCCCCTGCCAAGGCTTACATGCTATTTTATTTCTACAGTTTTACTATGTGCAGACTTAATGAGCTATATGACGTGCATGAATGATGACCCTCTCCAAATATTCATCCAAATGACCTAATATTATTACTGGGGGTCTAACATGATATTTTAAATATAAATACAAAATATAATATTTTTCCTAATTTATTTGGTATTTATTTAATTTTCTGCAAAATTAGGTCAACTATGCTTTTGAACACCAAGTACAATTTTTTGACATGGTATGACCTTAACAAAATTATGAAAAGAGTATATCATCAAAATAACTGTAATTTCTGAATTTCAAAATTTTCCAAAAAGGTTTTAACCTTCAAACTAATTATTGACTAAATAACTACTATGATAGGGCAAAACAATAAATAATATAATTAATCATCCAAAAATTATAAAAAAAATTACCAGATGTTAAGAGTGACAAGAAAAGTCTACTGACCAAAAATCTTAATTTTCTAAGCATGTTTGGTCACCCAAATAAATCATTTAAAATACTCTACTAAAAAGGCACTTTGTGAATCATCCTATATAAAAAGGCTTCCAATATTTTTATAAAAATTCACAAAGCATGATGAAGCCTTATTATGTCCTCAAACCAAATTTCATGACTTTTTAGTGAGTAATTAGTTCATAATAAATTCTTTGATAAATATGGTAGATACTAGATTTGTGAATGAAGTACCAAAAATAATGCTCTAAAATTCATAACAAAATTTCCAGAGATTAGTGTCAACTATTTAAGGTCACTGCATAAATTTCATGGACATCCAAGATCATATAACTAGGTAATAAAATCATGAGTAAAAGTGCTCTAATTGGTCCTAAACTATTTTAGGGGGGATGTAAGTTCCTTAAGGTCCTAAAATCACTCTTTAGAGCTTAATTCCACCATAGGAACTCTCCTACCAAGTTTCAAAACATTCCAAGAACATATGGTCATATGTTGCTCATTGAGCTCAAAACTCAATCCTAGGGTTCACACTAGGGTTCTAGGGCATACCAATCCTAAACCATCCAAAATCTCTTATGAGTGTATTTTATATGACATTACGTCAATGGCCAAGGATTCATCCCTTTTGGGTGAGGATTTGGCCACACAACCCATCAAACACTATTTGCACTAGTTTGCCCCATAGGGACCAAACTTTGGTCACACCAATACCTACTCAAATCAAACCCAAATGTGTTGCGGTTTTTACCAGTGACCTATCATGACCCTAAGGTTCATCCACCAAAAATTTGTGGAATTGTGAGGTCATTAGACCCTCTAATTAACCTATATATAGATTATTAAATATTTACAAAAACTATAGAAAAATATTTTCCAAAATTTTCCATTTTTGGATATGTCAGAGGTATAGGTAAGAGTAACCCCCAATCCAAATCTCAAGTCATTTGGATGGCTCGATTGATCAGGGCACTCAATTTAGTCTCTGGCTAACCCTATGTATAGACTGCATCATTTTGAGTGTTGTAGTTAGACCACTGACCCAAATGGGTTGAAACAAACTTTAAATTAGATCTCAAGGGCTATAACTTTTATGTTGGCCACATTTACTGTAGAGGGCTTTAAGTATTTTTAATAATTAAAACCATCAACTGCATAAAATGTGATGGAAATCTAATTAATATAAATTAATGAATTAAATCGTGCACGAATCTTAAAGCACCAAACCGACAATATCCCTTCATCTTCTCCATCGCGCCAACGATCAAGATGGCCTCGTCCTGGGCTGACTTTGCCTGTGATTTCCCTGGCCACCCGACCACCTCCCTGGCCGGCCACCGCCACCACCACCTCTGTTGAGGTGGTGGCTATCGTTGGGCGGCGACATGGCCGCCGGAGAGGCCATTTCCGACGAACTCGCAACCTCAATTTTTCATGGAAAATTCTTCAAATCTCCTCACTGTATTGGGCTCAATTGAGCCTGATATCTCTCCTAGTCGATCTAAGATACTAGCACAGAGGGAGATGGGGAGAAGTCGACCTTCTGAGTACGTGGTTGAAGCCTTGCCGATCGCCGTGTCGCCATTGACGGTGCTGGAGGTGCTCGGTGCTCTACAACCATAGTGCTATAGGGCTCGAAATCTTCAAGGGAAGTGTGGAAACGATTACTCTGGGTCTGGGGGAGCTTTTAAAAGGATCAAATGTGGGAGGGGAGGGGTCAAAGCTTCAATGACCATTAATGGCCATGGGGGAGGGGAATCGGCCTCCTGAAATTCCCCTCACCCAGCAACTGTTATGGCTAGGAAAGACCCCTGGACTTCTCCTAACTGACTAGAGGAGGTAAATCCAGCCACTAGGATTGAATGGAGAGGCCCTTGGCCTCCCTTGGCCATGAATGACCTCTCATTCTCTTTTTCTCTCTCCTCCATTAAAGGAAAATTTGGTTTCTCTCTCCTAGTCACCCCCTCCAGAATTTGAGTGGCATTTTGGGTAAATATCAGCCTCCTAAAGCTAGTGGGCCCCTTCAATTAGGCTTAGCCCAAGTGGATTGGGCTAGGTTAGGTCAACTTGAGTTAATTTGACCAATTTTAGGGTTGAGTTGACTTTGGTCAATTTGACTTTTTGGGTTGACCCCAATGGGTCCCTAGTGACCCATTGGCCTCCCCTAATGTCTAGGGAGACTTGGGTAGGGTTGGTTTGGCACCTTGGTAATTACTTAACCCTTATTAGGGTACTTTGACCATTTTAGGATTTAGGTTGACTTTGATCAACTTGACCTCTTTGGTTGATCTCAATGAGTCCTTGGTGACCAAATGAACCTACTTAGGGCTAGAGAGGTTTAGGTGGGGTAAAATTGGCTAAGAGAAGGTCAATTGACCTTATGTGAGCTAGTTTGACCTAATTAGGGTTAGAGTTGACTTTGGTCAACTTGACAACTTAGGTTGTCTCCAATGGGTCCTTTGTGACCCAATGGACCTCCCAAAGGGTTATGAGTGCTATGGTAGGGTCATGGAATCAAGTTAAAGCTCTAAAGTCAAATGCTAGGATTGGTATTTAAATTGTGTTATTTGTAGACCAAGGTGATTTCTATCTTTATGTCTTAGTTCACCTGGTCTTCTTGAGCTTCCTAGGGTTTTGTCATGACCTAGTCATGACAAAAACACTCTTGGAGGTCTAATTATTTGAGGGATGTTACACTTCTTCCTCAGTTCAAAGCTCTGCCAGATTTCTCCTACGAGCAACACTCAAGACGCATTCAAGCCACTCCCGAGCCACATTCAGGGCATCTCCAAGCCGCGTTCGAGCCACCTTCAAGCCACCTGACAAAGCCCGATCTCTCCGCTTCTGTGAGGCTTTCACGACCGTGAATTCAAGTGCTCTGCTCCCGCGTTCAGAGCCAGCATGACGCCCCAATGAGCCCATCACAACAAAGAGCATTTTGTAACAAACGACGAGCGCGACGGCCTGTCGTTTGCCGACCGCTAAGTGTTCTCTCATCTCTAAATTATAACGAGGAGCGGTCTATCGCCCTCGATTATGCAAACCAACTATACCCCAAGCAAGTATTATACTTTGACCGACACAAATCCAATCACGTGGTTTTTTACCCAGTTGAGGGATTTTTCCACGTTAAAACTTCGTATGTACATTCGACTCATCTCATTGACTGTGTGCGCGCTCGACCGTTTCGAGAGCTAAGGCGGTCCAGATTATTCCGGTCCGACCAGGACATTAAGTTAGGCTGTAACAAATACAAATTATTATTGTCTTTTTTGTTTATTTGTAGAATTCTCATCGTATTTTGAATTTTCTTTTTTTGCTTGGCTATAAATTAAGTTACTTGAATCACTATTTTGCTATAGCAAGTGTGAGATTTGGATATTTTCGCTCTCGCCGATTGCCACCGCCCCCGTCGATTGTTGCCAAGCACACATCTATTGTCACCACCCCCGCCTAATGTCGCTGCTTTGTGTAAAATCTCTCCTCCCAGGAATTAGGCACGACCGAGGAGAGATTTTATGCCCAGGACCGTCGCTTTATAATGACACCAACTATGAGTTTGTTTTCACCACAAGTCAGCGACCTTGACGGCAAACACGATCATTTACATAGCCAATGAAAGAAGAAGTAAGCATGTTCACACATCATAACATAGATATATATAAATATCCAAATAAAGGTCCACATGACATAAATGAAAGAGTACATGTAATAGAGTGTATGCCTGGTACATGAACATTATAAAATATCTCTCTCTCTCGACTAAGAATGCAGAAGCTAAACCATATAATCATCAACCTGACGTCGGGTAGTAGTAGTGGTAGTGAGTGGCTCCGGCTCCTCAGATCCTGGTGTCTCAATCTCTGGCTCCGCCCGGTCGAACTGCAATGGCGTCTCCACGTGTCCCTAAAATGATGTGGTCAAATGACCGTCAGTCAAACTAGACTCAGCTACTTCGTCCCCGCCTCACCCTCACGACTCCTAGGCACTGCACAGGTGGAAGAAAGCAGAGGACCAATAATAGTAGAATATACAAGCAAGTGACAGTGGTATATATAGGTAATTCTCTAACAGTTCTATATCAGTATGAACAGTAAACAAGAACAACTACTAATGCAGTATAAAAGTACAGTAAGAGGAGCTAAGTAAAACTAGTAAACTAAAGCAACTACATTACCATCACAGAAGCGTATCCTAACTTATATGAATGCCCATACAAACATATAAGTTAAGGTTTTCGAAAAAGTAACTCATCATATAAAAGAGCCCATACTAATTTATATGATGAAGATCTGCAAGTGAGTATGTTATGTCATGATATGCAATGCAATGTTTATTATGTAACTCACACACACGACTCTGTGCATAAACCTTTCATGCATACCCACTTTTTGGAGGTGGCTAACCTCTCAGGTACCAACCGTCATGGCTCACGGTGGTAATGGAGCGGGTGTATCCACTCCTAGGCGGGCAGGCACAATACCAGGCCTAGACCTCTTGTACGCCTCAACACTAAGAACACAATAACGAAGCCCCTGCGTAGTCTTGCTGGCAACTACCAGTCTTCTGTGGTTGGGTGTGCTCTTATGGGACATAGTCCTCCATATATCGATATAAATATCCTACCGGTTTCCCCAAAGATCTACACTCCACACCAGAGTCATCGTACTTCCATCATTGTGCCGACTGAAATAGTACTGAGTGACCCACCATATACTCACAAATCAGGTATAACAATACCTTCCCAAGCCTCCAGCTCGTAGGACCAATCCGTCCTGATATCGATCAACAACCCGAGCCACCAGCTCGTAGGATTAGCAAGACCTATATCACTCCAACCCACACATGGGTTAGATCGCTATAACATTCCTTAATCCTATCAGACTACTCTTGTCTAACTTCCAGATTACTTAGCGATTTATGATTAACCTTGGACTTCCCGAGGTCTATCCTATGAGGGGCTTGCAGCGGTACTATGAACTATGATGGGTTGAACCTCATCGTTCCCTTTCTCAAGGAACTTAGTAGAGTTATACTACCCTTAATCAAATCTACTGCCAGGATTACTAAGTGTGTGACCTCTCCAAAGTATGAACTGTTGAAAATACTAATTTTCCAAAATTGTTAATTGCAGACCATATGATCTTGTATGTGTGTATGAATAGGAATCCTTCGAATTCTTAACCCTAGGACTTAAGATTATTTTCTGAGACCTATCATGACATCTTATACCTAATTACAAAGATTTATAATTTTCCTAAAATAATCAACTATTATTATAATTTTCCCAAATTATTGCTACATGTAATTTTGCACATGAAGTATCACTTTTTATTATTAAACTAGAAACATAAAATTATACTAATATTATCTTAAGTAATAATGATTTTGGATCAAATTTCACATTATTCCAATAATATTTGATATTTAATTTCTAATTACAAAATTCTGATCCACTAGGTCAAGTTACGTATGAAGTACTATAAATATTCATCAAATAATTCCAGAAAAATTACTGGAGGTTAAAAATAGTAAATAATTATTTATTTTAAAAATTTATAATTTTATAACTCAATTTGAGCACAATTATCTCAATAATATAGAAGGTGCAAAAATGGAAATTATAACTACAACTCGAAGATTCTGACTTTCAAAAATTTCAATTAATTTATCTAGTGTTTATAATACTAAATAATTTCTATTGACAAGGTTTCATAATTTTTGTAACTATTTTAGTCACCCTAATTTCACTAATACATTTGTGTAACAAAAATACTAATTAATTTATTTACTAAGCAAATCAGCTCCAAATGTTCTAAAACTTCATGAGAAGGTGTAATTTCACTAAATAATTGCATTTATAAAATTCCATTGGATTTGACCAAGCCAATCTTGCTAAATTCACAAGATACACCTTTTTGGCTAAATGCACACCACTTTACATACAACAGACAAATTGCAAGTGAGATTCACCATCCTACAGGGGTCCAAAGGATTTGAAATTTTTATCAGAGCCTTATACCTCCCTAATGAACCTCTCACCAAAATTTACGATTAAAATAATTACTATTTTTCAAAATATTCTATTTATATGAAATATCACATTTTTCCTAAAACATAAGAAAATATTTTCCAAAAATTTCCATTTTTGGACTGTAACTTTATCTATGGTAGATTCTTACATGACCCAAATTTCAAGTCAATCCCCTTAGATAATTAAATGTTATTAAGGAAATAGTGGTTGTCCAATCCTAAGGACCAGTCCTACAAGAATTGACCTACATGGAGCTACAGTGCTCCAAATGACCTGATTTTAATTTCTAATTAAACTAGACTCACAGGGCTACTTTTTTTTATGTTGGGCGCTTTTCATGGTTCTGCACCTAAGGGCCTCATGTTTTGATTTAAAAATGTGTATATTAAAAGAATAAATACACTAAATTATATATAATAATTGATATAATAAAAAGATCAACAGTGGTGATTGTGTCTTCTTCCTCCAACTAAGGGATGGGATTGGCTGAACCTGGAGCCTTTTTCCAAGTCATTTGTCGGCGATCCAGCCCTCTCCCCAGCCGGCCACCACCACCACCACCACCTCCATTGAGGTGGTGGCTATCACCCGACAATGGTTTTGCCGTCGGAGGTGGCGGTTTCCGGCGAACCCGAGAGGAGCCAAAAATGGCTTTTTTCTATGGAATTTCAAAATGGAAACCGGCTCCTTTGAGCCCGATTTCAATCCCTAATGATCTGAAATGCTAGCACAAGGGGAGAGGGAGAGAAGCCTTCCTAATTTCGGGCTTGGATGCGGCTACTCCGGTGGGTGGGCATGGTTTTTGGTGTTTTCCGGCGAACCTCTCCCGATCTCGATTCTCCACTGAAAGGTTTGATGTAAGAATCGATTTCGACTGCCAAGGAGCTTCTGAAGGCGATGAAAAGATTGAATTGAGTTTTGGGGGCCTCTATGTAGGAGATCCAAGTTATGGGGGTTATGGTCATGACCATTAATGGTCCTCCTTAATGCTGACCAACCTATAACTATTGGAAATCTCCTCCTCTTCATTAGAGAAGATGAAAGAAGGGGTTGGGAAAGAAGAAGGGAGTGTCACTTGGCCTCCCTCCATTATTTCCCCTCCAAATGAAACTTCCTCATAATTACCCTAATTAAATCCTCTAATTAAAATAATAAATTAGATTAAATAAATCTGAAAATTGAGTGGGCCTTGGCTTAGCCCACTTGAATTAGCTTGGACTCTCATTTATCCTTTAGGGTTAATTTGATCATGGTTGGCCTTGAGGTTGACTTGTGCAAATTGGAGGTGCACATAGCAGTTTCCCTAAGTTCAAGCTGAGCTAGGGTCACACTAGAGCCTCCATGCACCACTCAAGCCCTAACCCTAACTTTAGGGGGCCTAGAAATGCGGGGGATGTTACACTTCACCTAATGTCATCGCCATACAGAATATGCATGCAGGGGAAGCCCATTCGTTTGAGGGCGAAGCCGGCTTGGATGTGGGTGCTACCCGCAACGCCTCATCAATAACGGGCGCAACCCGCTCGAATGCAGGCGAAGCCCGCTAAGAATCAGCGAGCTGAAGCAAGATGGAATTCTGCTAGATCAGGATGTCCGTAGCAGCGTGATATCCTTACTATAGCAAGATGGAATTTTTTCAGCACGAGAGGAATTTGAGAGGAAGCGAGGGATCATCCGCTCTCCGCAGGCAGGAGAAGAGGGCGCCCATGAGAGAGAAGCCGTCGTCGAGGGTGTGCTGAAGCTTGAAGACGGTGGCGGCGACCGTGGATTGGGTCGGATACGAGGGATCATCCGCTCTTCGCAAGCAGGAGAAGAGGGTGCCCATGAGAGAGAAGCTGTCGCCAAGGGCGTGCTGAAGCTTGAAGACGACGGTGGAGGCCGTGGATCGGGTCGGATACGAGGGATCATCCGCTCTCCACAGGCAGGAGAAGAGGGCTCCCATAAGAGAGAATCTGTCGCCGAGGGCGCGCTAAAGCTTGAAGACAGCGGTGGTGGCCGTGGATTGGGTCAGATATTTGAGGAGGTGAAGCTCCCACAGCGGCCGGAGCAGGGATAGCCGCTCCATTGCGACTTTGGTTAGGTAATCATCTATGAGTTTGTCGTACAACTCCACGCCGAAGGGGAAGGTGGGGGTTATCACGTGATCTTCCACTATTATCTTTACCTTCTTCCAGTATTGAATTCTTTCACCATCCTTCACCTGTTTTTATTAATTATTCATTAATATATATATCTTTACCACTATAAAAGAAATATAAACTGATGAGTTCGAAATTATAATAACTGTCTGATTATGGATTGATAATTCTGCTGCAGTCCGATCGAGTTCAATCAAACTGCATCCTCTCTCCACATTTTACTAGGTATCCTAAACTTACTACTAGGGTTTCCTAAACTCATGTGAAATTATGTTTTTGCCCTTTCAATTCTAAAAAATTAAAGTAGACCCGCCCAATATACCGTCCCTCCCGGTACAATCCTACCATCCGGTCTAGCCCGCCTGACCCGGTATGGTCCTGCTTAGCTTGCCTGGAATGCCCAACTTCAAATAATTATGGTCGGGTTTTGTATTTAAACTCGAAACTTCAATCATTTTACCCGGTGTGAAACTAAATGAAATATATAATTAAAAAATAAAACGCGTGTGTGTTGCTGAGAATCGAACCACCGACCTCCTATTCAAAGAAACTCCCCTTAACCCTTACGCTACGAGGGCATTTACATTAAACCTTCGGCGCATATTTTATTTATGACATTTGACGCTTATTAATTAAATTGTTAGCTAACACTCAACTTAATTACATTAGTCTGACTCATTTAATATTTTAGATTGTTTTACACATGGCTAAATTAAATTATATTGTTTGAATAATTAATTTAAAATTATATTGTTTTAAAGGGGGCGGGTGAAGCCCGCTGGGGGGGGGGGGGGTGCGGGCGAAGCTCGCCGTCACCGGCCAGATACTGTCACGCTTGGCCGTAGGGGCGGAGCCCCGTGTCGGGCACTCGTATATATATATGTATATATATATACACTATTCTAAAAAGAAGTATGGTGGTCTGCCAATAAAAATGAGTTCGGAAATAGGCTAATTACATGGGCCGTCAGATAATAAAAATGAGTTCGAAAATAGGCTAATTACATGGGCCGTCAGATTTGAATGTTTGGTTCCTAAACTGTTGGATCTAAGGCTGCAAATAGCGGGTTTGGTTTGCATATAAAAAAACACCCAAAAATCTAAAACCTTCGCTCTCCTAAAACCCGATCCAGGCATCCCGCTCCAGGATATCGCATTCACGATAGTCACGGTCATCTCCACCGCCGCCGGCGGCCTGACCGGAGACCCCCTGTGGGTGCCGGGAGCAGGCGAACCTGCCAGTGGTATTCCGGTGGCACTCCGGCGGGGCCACCTGGAACGCCACCGGAATATCGCCGACAGATTCGCCTGCTCCCGGCGAACCCACCAGGGGTCTCCAGTCAGGCCAGCGACGTAGATGACCGTGAATATCGTTTTTTTTATTAAAAAAAAGAAAAAATAATTAAAATAATTAAAAAAAGAAAATTATTTTAAAAGGAAATAATTAAAAAAAAATTATATATAAAAAAGGTGCCACGACGTTGGGGCGGCCGAAGCCCACCGCCGCAGGCCGAGTACTGTGGTCAGGGGGCGGGCGAAGCCCGCCGTCGCTAGCCGGGTACTGTGGCGCATGACCATCGGGCCAGAGATCCGTGCCTGTCACTCGTGTATATATATCTCTACTACTTATAAAGATATATCATCTGACTTTTTAATTCCATGCATTTAAAAACTATTAAAATATTTGTGGCCATCCATTGTATTTCCATAATTCAACCACCGTTGATTTTTATATGATGAATAAAAAAGAAAAATCTAGATCTCATATACCTAGAGAGAGGGGGAGAGAGGGCGGATGAGAGAGAAGGAGAGAGGGAAAAAAGAGACTTATTATTATTATAAAGAGAGAGAGAGTGTGTGTGTGTGATGAATACAAATAAAGAGAGCGAGAAAATAAATTTTTTACGCATAAAAATATATTTTTTGACCAAATAAATATTGTAATATTGATTTAGATTTTTTTACGATCATTTTGAGTACTCATATGTATATGTTGTGGGTGCATCCCGCAGCGACCCGTCGGGGTGGGCGAAGCATGCCGTCGCTGGCCGGGTACTGTCGCGCTTGGCCATCCGGGGCCGGGTACTGTGACGTGTGGCCATCGTGCCGGAGGCCCGTGCCTGTCACTCGTATATATATATGTATGTATATATGTATATATATTTATGTATATATGTATATATATATATACATAAATATATATACATATATACATACATATATATATATATACACACGAGCTTTTTCGCACGGGCTACGCGCGTGCTCGAAGTTCTCGGGCGGCCTTCGGCCGCATCCAGACGAACTTTGCCCACCTCCGCACGGGCTTCGCTCGTGTTTGATGCTCCGAGCGGCCTTCGGCCGCATAGAAGCGGGTCCTGCTTCCACGCAATTCAACGGCTCGGCGGCACAACCGACACTCGCGTCCCCGCATTTCACCGGCTCGGAGCCGTAACTGCCACTCGCCGCCCCGCGACGCATATGCAAACAATCATAGGTCGACGCGGGGCCGTGAGTGGAGGTTGCGGCTCCGAGCCGGTGAAATGCAGGGACACGAGTGGCGGTTGTGGCGCCGAGCCCTTGAATTGTGTGGAAGCGCGACTCTCTTCTATGCGGCCAAAGCCCGCTCGTAGCATCAAGCACGGGCGAAGCCCGCCTGGATGCGGCCGAAGGCCGCCCGAAAGCATCGAGCATGGGCGTAGCCCGTGCAAAATACTCGTGTGTGTGTGTATATATCGGAAATATGTATATCCGCGCAACGCGGATATAACATATTTCCGCGCTTTTTCGTGGCAGCTGTTGGATCCAACGACGAGATTAAACACCGGATCGGTAAAAAGGGGTGGGAGCCCAGACCCAGATCACCCAGGATCGCTCACGGGCGCGAGAGAGCGGCCTCGCACGCGTGAGCTTTTATTGTTTCCAGAGAGTTTTTCTATATAAAGAGCAAAGCCCCCATTGTTCCAAGCGGTGTGTGACTAAAGTCCCGCACCTCTTGGAAGCCGTCCGATCGGGCGCGATCTTTCGCACCTGATCGGACGGCTTCCAAGCGGTGCGGGACTTTAGTCCCACACCGCTTGGAACAATGGGGCCATGCTCTCTATATAGCAATCTCCCCTGTTACTGGCAAAGCGCTCGCGCGCGAGCAAGCTGTCTCGCGCGCGAGCAAGCTGTCAAGCTGCTTCCTTTTTACTGATCCGCATTTAATCCCAGCCGTTGAATTTAATCCAACGGCTAGAAGGAGGAGCGCGCATATTGATGAAAAACTCATTGGATTTAATCACCACAAGTTGCATCGATGAATTAAAAAATGCGCGGTATCATTCTCTCTCTCCTTTTCTTTTTCAATCTTCACGTGTGCTGCCCAAACTTTCATTCCCCCTTTTATTTGTTTGACTTCACGTGCCCCACGTATTAGTATTCGGCCTTCGGCGGCGGGCTTTGCCCGCCCCGGCAAGTTAGAGTAATATGCATTGGTTACATATTCCAGCAAGTTAAGAGTAATATGCTGGGAGCACATTTAAATGATAAAAGTGATGCAAAGTGTCTAGGCACGTGAGAGTATTGCACTCAATTTCATTCACAAAAAACAGGGAGGAAATAGCATTGGTTGCTCACTCTTTTCCATAAGTTTAAGCTTTTGACTTAAAAATGGATTTGAGCATTGATTGGATGAGTATTTGGTTTACCTGAGGCCTACGGACGATCGAAGAAGGCACTGGGAGAACCCTGCAGTTTTGAGATCTGATCTCTGCTGCTTGGCAGGAGTAGACGAGATGGTGAATGAAGGCGAGAATGAGGAGATAGCCGACAACTCGGCAGGAGTCAGACAACTCGGTAAGAGAAGGCAGTTTTATGACAGTTGCAGTGTTTGAGGAGTTCGCGAGGAGGATCGAGAGGTCCATCTTAGCAGGGTTCCTTTCTCGCCCCAATATCACAGCGACCTCGCCTCGTTGCGTGACACCGTCGGAGGAAAAGGAGACGCCTAGGCGACCCGGGAAGGAGCGAGCAAGAGATGAGCGGGAGAGACCAATGCAGTCGCAGTACTATCCGACGAGCTGTCAGGAGATCATGTTCAGAGATACGGGGCAGTTGGCGAGGTTCTAGGATACTCGGCTGGGAGGCGAGTATGAGGAGGATACTCATGAGTATGAAGCCCATCATTGCCAAGAAGGGAGGAGTCCCTTCTGTGACGAAGTACTTACATCCCCAGTTCCCGAAGGCTTCAGAGTGTCCGTCCTGAGCTACAACTCCGGCAGAGATGACCCGGTCAGACATCTCCAATGGTTCGAGGATGTGGTGTTTATCCGTAATATGACTGATGCATTCAAATGCAGATTCTTCCTCATCACCTTCACAAGAAAGATGAGAGACTGGTTCCACCAGCTGCCCGAAGGTTCCATCTACCACTTCGAAGACCTGTGTTGGGGCCTGATGGTGAGGTTCACGATGTCTAAAAAGAGGAAGAAGGATACAATCGCTCTCTTCAAAATCAAGCAAGGGTAGCACGAGAGTCTTGCTACTACATCGACTGTTTCCAAAGAAGAGGTTCTTGAAGTCGAGTGAAAGTCTTGATTTCAAGAACTTCTAATCACCTAGAGGGGGGGGGGGTGAATATGTCCAATTTAAAACTTAGGCAACTTATCAATTAAAATCACAACACAGCACAGTACACAGTATACAGAGATTTATAGTGGTTCCCCAATTGATGGGTACATCCACTTTCCCCCTTCGCCTATCTAGCAGTATACTAGATTCGTCCAAACTTCCTTCAATCTTTCTCAAATCCTCAGATCTTACAGCTCAGAGCCCAACCAACTCCTATAACTCAGGTGCAAGCCCTACCACTCAGATCACCAAGATCCTACAACTCAAGTTCTTCCAAAGAACTCTACCTCAGAGTGACTCTACACTCATACAGCTCAGGCAATCCCGCCCTACCTCAGTGTGAATCCACACACCTACAACTCAGGCAACTCATGCCTTACCTCAGCTTTTATAATACAGACTTACAACTCAGGCTTTAGCCTTACCACTCAGATTCAAAATGAATCTTACATAGAATTATTCAAGATTTTGAATTACAGACACCGGAGAAAATTCTCTATGCCTGTCTACCTTGACCGAGCAGATGTTAGCCCTAACTTCATCTTCACGACAACAAGATGATACGATGATCTTGAAATGATGTTTGGCTTGTTCTAGAATAAACTAGCAGATGAATCTGCTTATTCTTCTTCAGGAATATCTCCCGATCTAGACTGTGCAGATTTCAGCCCTTCCTTCTTCTTTGATCCAGCGAATTGATCTTCTGATACTAGCTCGGCTTGGATCGAGAAGATAACTTCAGCTAGGGCACACCTAGACTGATTCGTTTCTCTCAGAGAATTACTCTGAACCTGCTTGAGTGGATGTTGATTACACCAGCTAACTCAGAGGCCCTTTAGATTTGAACTTGATGTTCTTGGCTTCTGCAACAATGGCGGATGAAGACGACGAACTCTTCTTCTCGTTTTATCAGAAAATTAATTAATTATTAATCCATTATAATTTTCTACTATTTATTTTCCCATCACATTAGCGAGATGATCGACACGTGTCTCAGTTTTAACGGTGATTAAAACCTCAGCTTTATTAACTTGAGATCCACCGTAGACTGACGACGACGTTAATGTCGATTTGCATCGAACCTGAACTTTGTTGACTTGTTGACTTTGCTGAGTCAGCATCATTCTGGACTTAGTCAAAATCAACTAACTTTTCTGAAATTCTGCGTTCGACGAACTTCAAGCTCAGCTCGACGACATCTGAGCTCAGCTTGACGAAACAGTGAAGCTGAGGTCGAAGAAATCTCTCAGCTCAGTTCTTTCTTCAGGTGAAGGTTGAGGTCGACGCAAACTCAGTTCAAAATCTGAGCTCAGCTTGACGAAACAGTGAAGCTGAGGTCGACGAAATCTCTCAGCTAAGTTCTTTCTTCAGGTGAAGGCTGAGGTCGACGAACTTCGAACTCAGTTCGAAATCCAAGCTCAGCTTGACGAAACAGTGAAGCTGAGATCGACGAAATCTCTGATCTCCGATCGACGTAAGCTAAGCTCAGCCTTTCTTGATCCTTTCTCCACTTTGAACTGTAAACTCTGAACTCAGGTCGATGAAATCTAAACTCCGAACTCTGAAATCTGAGCTCCTTCTTCACAGCTGAGACTCTTCTGTCTCAGCGGTTCCTTCTCAATTGTCTCGGAGGTTTCTTCTTCACAGCTGAGACTGTTTTTTGTCTCAGCGTTTTAGCTGTGACCAACACTTCTCTCAACGTTTTGTGTTGATCTTCTCAGCCGTCTCAGCGGTTATGCTGAGACATTCTTCTTAGCTGTCTTAGCTGACTCAGTGGTTTAGCTTTAGTCAAATTTTCTAACTTCCAGCTTCCTCTTTCTGTTCACCTATCTAATCAAGGACAACCTGCATGCAAGAACTCAACCATACATCAAATACAACTGTCTATCTCATTGACACATTTGACATCATCAAATCAGGGCATTGGGATCAATGGACCCAACATCGAGAAAGTGGATGACGTCACCTTTCAGTTGGCCTTGAAGTTTGGCCTAAAGCAGAGTCTCTTTAGTCTGGCGATCGGCTCTAAGGCCCAAGATCCTTTAAGGAGATGATCGAAAGGGTGAACAAGTTCGTGCAGGGGGAGCAGAAAAACCCCGAATTCTTGGTAAAACTGAATGAGGAGAAACTGGGAGGCAGGGAAAGTGGAGGACCTTCAGAAGTGAGAGCCAGAGTAGTGTCAGAGAGCCAGGAAGAGCGATGGATAGAACAACCAAGGAGATGGGAAGAGCCCAGGAGGGTGGAGGAGCAGAGGAGGTAGGAGAGGTCTCGCAGGCAAGAGTAGAGGAGGCCCGTAGCGGCTCCAGAAAGAAGGGAGTAGGCACGAAGATTCCAATATCCTGTGAACCGACCCTAGTGGAGGCCACCAGGAAGACCCCAGTACCTGAACCAGAAGAAGAGGAATGACAACCAGCTGGAGAGGAGGCATGGAAGAGTTCAAGAGGAGGCGATGACCATTGCCCGACAAAGGAATATGCATCACAGGAGGGTCCAGACGGTGAGGAACCAGACAAAAGGATTCTCCTTTACTGCGATCTGCAACGAGTAGAGGGGCACGAGACCTTGCCTTGTCCCGACTTTGGGTAGCAAGGAGGAGGCTAAAAGCAGGAATGACGGAGAAGGAGCAGTCAAGACAAGAGACCCTCGCATAACCGGTAACGTTCCAAGCTCTAGGGAGGAGGAACGAGGATCGGGTAGGGGTGTTCACAAACCAAATCAAATCGAATAACTCTTCAATCGAATCTAAATTTGACAAAAAATGTAGATATTCAGATTCAGATTCGTTCGAATATTCGGTATCAGATTCGGATTCATTTGAATTCAGATTCGAATTCGAATTCGAACGAATTCAGATTCGAATTCGAACAAATTCAGATTCGAATTCGAATTCGAATTTTATAATATTTAATTAAATATAATGTTCAAATATATTTATATTTAATATTTAATTATATATATTAATTTTATTTAACCAAATATTTTAGTATTCGTGAACTATTCAGGAACGTGCTGCATTGGCGCGCTGAAGCCAACGCGAGCGGCGGCGCACATGCCGCGCGCACTGTCCCGGCATACGTGTCGTGTGAGTGCGGTTTTGCACTCTTCTCTGGTGTTTTTTTGAGCCTTTTAGGTGTGCGTGGCTCGTCTGGTCTGAATTGCTTGCCCCCACATCCTTGACCAAAAATCTTTCCGGCTTGACTTGAAAAATTCATGGGAACTCAATCAATTCTAATATAAAAAAGTTTCGGAAATTTGGCAATTTTAAGAAGCTTTACAACTTGAGTTTTTTCTTATGTGAATGTTTTTGAATTTTGTAAAAACAATTATATGAAATATTTTCTATGAATTGAAAATTTAAAAAATAATTATTTTGTGCCATTATCCTCCCAATCTGACACGCAACAGTTTCTCAGAGAAAGAAAGATGCATTGCAATCCCCGTCCCTCTGCAGTTCCGCGAGAACTGCAGAGGTGGATATTCGGTTAATCCACAATGTTGGATTGATCCAACGGCCTTGTATAAAATATATATATGGAGTCAACTGATTAATTAATTCGACTCACAAGAAGCCGACGTCATGCAGATGCAGAACTGTAGATTAATTAAGGATGCAGGTCGACTGTTTATGTCAGGCCATACAAGGCCGTTGGATCAATCCAACATTGTGGATTAACCGAAATCCACCTGTGCAGTTCTCGCGGAACTGCAGAGGATCTGGATCCTTATTTTTATGCGGGACAGTCTGCCTGTCATTCACAAGTAGGGTCAGTTTGTTTTGTCGTTATTTTTTCATTGTGCTCCGATGGAAACATAGATTTTTTTGCCCGGTTTGGCTGGGTGTTGCGTCAGCATCAGAGGTGCATAACACCGTTGCCATCGGAGCTTTCCCACCGGACCTAGGAATTCCTCTCCAACGCAGCGTTCCCTTCGCTCTGGCGGGAGGAGGAGCTGTGGGTTGGGGGGGGGGGGCGGGGGCTCTGGATGATGGAGGATATGTGCGCCGGTGAGGGTAAAGAAACGAGTGGCGGTGCTTTGGTGGGGACACTGCCTTGTTCGTCTCCTCCTCCCGTTAAGATTGACGGCGCTGGTCGCCGGTGAGAAGTCCTCCCCCCTCCCATGAAGATTGTCGGCATTGATTGCCTCTCCCGCAATCTGCAATTCAAACAGGACTTCCGACGTCTTATATAGATTCTAAGTTTAAATTTATCATTATTATTATTAATTTATGAAATTACAAAGATTCCCCTGCCATCGCTCCTCTGTGCAGAGATCCCCCCGCTGCAGCTCCTCCTCCCATGAAATCAAATAAAATTTTCAAAGTCTATACTTTTTTTTTGCATTATTATCATTATTTATTATTTATTATTACAATAATATGTTTATTAAATCAATATCCAAAATATAATATTATTAATAAATTTATAATCCTTAAAGTAATTATAAACATTAATTATAATTCATTTTAATTAGTGTGATTGTATTTTTTTTATAATTAAATTTTGCAGAAAGTCACCGCTATTTTACCAAACTGTTTTTTCATTCTGAACAGCTTCATTCTCACAGTTCCATTCTCTCAACTCCATTCTGACAACTTCTTTTGTCACCGTCATCACCGAAACAAACTGACCCCTAATATGCAACAAGATATCAGTGGTGAGATGGCCAGATTCTCACACAACTCACAATCCCGAGTGCCATAGTATGCTTTTGTATGACTTGTGCACAATAGTGCAAGTCACACCGTCTCGCTCAAATAAATAAATTATAATAAAAAAGAGTATGTGTTATTAGTCGTGGGCAAATAGCCCGGGCCCGGAAAGCCGGCTTGGCCCGGCCCGACAAAAGCCGGCTCGGCCCGGCCCGGGCCAAGGCCGGGCTTGGGGCCCTTATTGGGCCCCCTTTTTTGCCGATTGCCCGGCCTGGGGCGGACCGGGCAAAGCCCGGGCGCCAGGCTAGCGTGATCCAGGCACCGGGATAAGCAGAAATCCGGCCAGGCGGGATTTTAATCCCGCCCACGCCTTTTGCATTCAGGCCGACCCGGGCCCGGGCCGGCCTGAAGGGCCTAACCGGGCTCCCCTTTGAGAGTGAACCCAGGCCCGAGCATGAACCCGGCCCGTGCGGACTTTTTGGCCACGACTATAGGCACACCAATAATGATTAATTACAGCTCAAATTCAAATATTTGCATTCTGAAGCAATAAAGTCAGGCAAGATAAATTGTTTTTTATTTGCCCATCTAACTAAAAAATGACTTGGTTGACAATGGATTTCATCCATAATGAACCAATCTCAAGTAACATTTTTTTTTCATACATAATAAAAAGAAAGAAATTTATAAAGTTTGATTGTAATAAAGTCACAATGGTTTCAAAGAAAAACATTAAAACTCACTAAAACATAATTTAATATGACTCATGATAGACTGAAGTAAATTAAATCGTCTTAGCTCGGGAGTGGTCGAGCATGCAACCAATCACAAAAAAGATGTCAAGACAATTTTTTTAACGTGAAAAATCCATCAACTGAGTGAAAAATCACATGACCGGATCTATGCCGACCAAACCTTCACTATTTGCTGGCTGTTGTGCATGACTTTTTTGAAGAACACGATAGCGACATACCGCTTCTCGTTACAGTTGTTGAGAGAGAGAGAGGGAAAGAGTTACGGGCTCGAAGGGTGAAAGGCCACCTCTTACAAAGCAGTTTTTTTCCTTCTATAGTAGAGAGCTTCACACTTTGGGTGCTTTAGAGTCTTTGATGGGTGTTTGGAGGCGGGAGTAACTCGTAGCACTTGTTCTGATGTCCAAAATTGTCAAAATTATGTCTTGGCTTTCGCGCAAGTCCACACACTCACCCCTCAAATGGAAGGTGAAGAAGGCCAAGGCCGACAAGGCGTCGAGCGAGTACATTCCGCCCTACCCGGCGCCCCTAGCCCCTGAACTTGGGCTCGCACTTCTCAATGGTGCTCTGGTTACCGGAAAATTGCCTTTCTCAGTACTTGTAGGAGTGCTAGTCTTTGACCATTTTGATCATCCGTAGGGAAGTTCGCCGACGAAACGGTTTCTACCGCGACCCTGATGGATGTTGACGCGTCCCCTCACAATGATGTGACCCCGCGGGCGGGCCGGGAGGCTCTCCTACATGGGGACACTGTAGGATCAAGCGCATGCCCAACTGTTCCAAAAGCCCGGACTGTTGGAAAGGGTGCTGCTTAATTTCTTAAATAAGTAGCAGAGCGCCACGGGTCAAGTGAAGGAATGCCGGACCAAACAATCCCTCTCGGTGTCCAGCACAACCCGTCGACTCAGAGGTGCCCCCCGGCATCCAGCACAACCCGTCGGCTCAGAGGTGGGGTTACCACATGGCCTACATGTCTCAGAGGTGGGGTTACCACATGTCCACGGTTGCATGACCCGCCGGACCCACATACAGGTAGAAGGGAAAAATCGGGATTTAATAGCGCCCCACGGTCTTGAACCCGTGACCCTCTCTGATACCAAATATAGGATCAAGCACATACCCAACTGTTCCAAAAGCCCGGACTGTTGGAAAGGGCGCTACTTAATTTCTTAAATAAGTAGCAGAGCGCCACGGGTCAAGTGAAGGAACGCCGGACCCAACAGACGCGAGCACATACGTCATCCTCTTGAACTCCCAAGTGGCGTCTGGTATGCAACCGACTGCTCGCACTCTAGAACTTTTACTATGACTTTCGTCTCGGCTTGACACCATATTGATGGATGCATCTCTTCTTTTTGGAACTATCAACCTAGATACTCTACCGCTTTGATCACCGGTTCACGAGCCATCTTGCGTGCTCAACCCAAACCCAACACTCGCTGGAACCAACGTCGTTCACATTGTCACCCCTTCTTACGCTCTAGTATCTTGTTAGGAGCCATCTCGCCCCGGCCGCGCGAAGTCACTTACGCTGCTACCTCTAGGCCAACCTTTTCAAGAAAGGCCGAGTCCGCCTCACGGACCCTCTGACTCCAATTCATCAAACCACTCGCTACTTTTACTCTCTTCTTCTTTTTCTCCCATTACTTCCTTGAATTTTATTGTTTTCCAACATCCCATACACTCGGGTGATCTCAATAGCTGATACTCCTGATGCGGGAGCCTACTCGCCTCTTCCCCCGACTCGATTGAGGACTTCTTAGGCGATCTGAACGACCCTGTCGAAATGAAGAGACAAATGGTCAGCGTCCTCTGTAAATATGAGCTCATGTTTTGCGGGATGCAGGATGAAAGGAAGATTAACGAGAAACAAGTGTCCTCTCTTGAGTGCAAGTGCATGCGACTTGTCGATGAGGTGAGACGAGGAGCGGGCAGCGAGCCGAATTCCCCAAGCATGCTCATTGAGCGGATCAGGGAGCACTTACGCCTTGTGCACCAAGATCTTGAAGCCGTCTGAGAGTACAATGATCCCTGCCGACCACCTAGGGCGGGGTCGCGTGGCGGGGGAGATGGAAGTGGCAAAAGTTCTGAGCCCCTTGACGCTTGCTACCTTTCTTTGCCCTTTCTCCTCCGCACCGCCCTTTCGTCATTGTTATTCTGTATTATGATTCCCCATGGACTCGAATATGAATTGCTTAATGACTTGCCTTTGGTGATTGCGCTGCAACAAACCTTTTACTTGCTATTTTTATTCATTCAATCATTGGGTGCGTGTGTTCGACTCTTGGCCCTCCCATATCTCTTCTTTGTAACTGAGATATCTAAACAGGTTAGTTAGTGAGTCAGGGGGGTTGCGAGAGGTCCGTCAGGATGGAGTAGGCGATATATTATGATGAGGCTATACACACCGCCTCAGGGTCGTATGATTGCCATCCGCACCCCCCGCCTACCCCTCCTGATACTCCACCTCCTCTATAAATAACCCCTTCTACTTAACTCTTCCACTAACCGCATTTATTACCCCGACGATTTGAAACTTAGCTCTTCCTCACATTTGCTTCCCTGCTCTCGCACTCCCTGACTCGCTAGGAGTGGCAAGAAGAGAGCGGATGCTGACGGTAGATCTAAATTCACCATGCAATTCATTGATCACCCATTCTCTGAAGGCAAACTGACCGAGGAGGAGTATTTAAGCTTCGTTGCCGATTATGTCCCGCCCGGGTTTGAGTCGCACCCTCCTAAGAAGGGTGAGGCCCTCAAAAATTTTTATGAGAATGAACTCGCCTTCCCCATCGCACACTTCGAAGCAGGGCTGCACCTCCACCTATGGCCGAAAGTGCGTCAGGTACTCAAGTATTTTGGTGCCGTCCCCACGCAACTAAACCTTAACGCAGTCTCTATGCTGATAGCATTCGCCTGCTACATGCACAAAGAGCGGATTAAATTCAATCTTACTATCTTTCAAAAGTTATTCATCTATAGAGCCACCAACGATATCGTGGTCTTATTCTCCGGTTCGCACTTCAAGGTGCGTGAGACAGCCAACAAGTATCGTTACTGGACTACAAAGTTTGTTTTCATCGCGGGGAACCCTAGTAACATCCCCTACTCTCCAGAACAACAGACCGAGGCTACGTACTGCGCCCTGGGGGTGGCGGGTCATGACGCCAACCTCTATGTGTTCTTCCTCTAGAAGGACTTTAAGTTCCTTTTCTTCAAGAAGGACCTCAACTCACTCCCTCCGGTACTGCCCAAGGAAGGTATATTCACTTCTTGTTTCTCCCTGATCCCGCTTTATTTGATTGTTCAACCTCTCTAATTGCATTCATATAGGGAGAGATGGATCCTGGTGAACCAACCATGCGGCAAAGCTGAACAAACTGACCCAGCTCTCGCTCACGTGAAGTCTACTGCTATAAAGACGAGGACAGAGCCCGAGTCCTCGGTTTCAACAGCCAAGAAGCGATCCAGGCCTGTCGACATTGACCCTCCGAGATCTTCCTCAGTGCCAAAAAGGATAAATAAGTTGATGGCCCGAAAATACAAGGGCAAGGAGAAAGTCCTTCCAAAGGAGGGTCAGGTTGCGAGCGATCCCCTTGACACTCCTGCCGAGTCGGAGCCAAAATCTTCCGAGAAAAAGGAGATGCCCACAAAGCACAACCACTTTGGCCTTGGCTCTAAAGCAAAGATAACATCGACAAGTTCTGGTGCTATGTGATGAAAAGTCGAACCGAATATCAGTCTCCTCGCTCCTTCCATCCTAGTTGGAGTGAGCTCCTTGCAGCAGCCATGTCTTCGCTCTTGGCTTCAGACTCTATGGTCAGGAGGATGCGAAGGACTACAACGATATGCTTAATCAAGAAGTCGCCCGAGAGAGCACGCGCGCTAGTATTTGCGTCTTTGAGATCACCCACATGTCCACGACAGTGCTTCTCCCTCATATGCGATGCATCAAAAGCCAAAGAGCTCGCGAAGAGCAAAGTGAAGGATCTAGAGTAGAGGCTGGCGAGTGCTGAGAGGCTCCTTGTGAGTACCAATGGTAGGGTGGTAAGTGTTGCTCTTTTTCGAATGTTTGCCTCTTAAATGTCTTCCCCCGATACTCATTGGTCGGACCTCGCAGGATATCAAGACTGCGGGCCGCATGTGCTCGATCGCGCATCGCATCTTTGGAGGAAAATAAAAGGACGCTCACTGCCCAGGTGGACTCCTTTCTCGCTAATTCCATCCCGTCGAGCCGCGATGAGTCTTCCAGGGGAGGAGGGCGACCGAAGCAGTTTTCTGAGCAGGAGCTCGATTATACGTGCAGGCTCACTACCATCAAAACCGCGGAGCAACTATTGAAAATGATGAAGCAACTTAAAGTAGTGAAAGAGGGTTGTGAGTCGACCACCGCCAAAGAGCTAATTCCCGAGATGTACTTGCTCGTCGACCTCTCTGATGATGACATCAACCCCTTCCGAGATGACGTAGATGTCGATGATGCCGACTTGCTAGAAGATTCGGGTTAGGATTTTTTCCTTCTTTTTGAAATCACATTGTAACCTATTACTTATTATTATTATTTTGATGTGGACTCGCCTGCGAGGCAAGGCCATCTTTCTGATAAACATCTCACACTTCGATATATTAATGAAGTTTGTACTTTCTAGTGCTACTTTTATGTGCTGATTATTTGTTCAGTTCTATACATTGCTCGCTCTGTGTTCCGTGTGTTTTTGTGTATTAGAGTTAGGTCGGTCCCAACAATACGCGACCTTGATTACTCGCACCGTGATTATTGTGCATATTTTATGATGTTGGGTAAATATGCGAGTGTTCCAGGGCCGCTGGTGGGGAGAGGTAGATCACTCGCTTTTCACTAATCACTTCTCTATGGAGCCCTCTCCTGCAGAATGGCAATTGGAAAGGCAGCGAGTGACTAGCTTATCTTACTTTATTTATCTGCATGCTTAATATATGCGAGTAGAACTACTAGGGCCTGACTAGCTTCCCCCCCGCCCCCTATTTCTTCTCCTCCCTTCAAGAGATAGTTATCCTAAGGGATTGAGGCGGGAATTTGGCTGGTGAGTGAGTGCACTTAGTCCCACTCACTTTTAATCATTTCCTTTCCAAACCACACTTGTAAGCCACCGAGTGATCTCTAGACCTGTCAGCTAGTGAGAGACTGGTCAGCGGGATCTGCTCAAGACAAAATTTTCTTTCCACCACTGAGTGACTTCTAGACCTGCCAACTAGTAAGAGCTTGGTTTGCGGGATCTGCTCGGGGCCAAATTTTCTTTCCAACAAGTGACTTCCAGACCTGCCAGCTAGTGAGAGTCTGGTCAGCGGGATCTGCTTGGAGCCAAATTTTCTTTCCACCACCGAGTGACTTCCAGACCTGCCAGCTAGTGAGAGCCTAGTCAACGAGATCTTCTTGGGGCCAAATTTTCTTCCCACCACCGAGTGACTCCCAGACCTACTATCTAGTAGGAGCCTGGTCAGCGGGATCTGCTCGGGGCCAATTTTTCTTTCCTCCATCGAGTGACTCCCTGTAACACCCCTATCCATCGGATAGCATATAACAGTAGGTCCGGCCGGGGCCCGACGCCATATACTACGGACAGACCGGTTGGTTACGCGTTGAAACCAATCAACCAATCATAACGTCCTACACAACACTTAGCGGAAGCAATTATTAAGTTGCAAGAAAGGAAAGAACCCAGCCACACGCATGAATGTCCACTACACAAACCAAATAGGAATGTACAATACACGAGTACGGGCCTTAAGGCCTTACAACAGTTTGCTTTAAATAAAGTGTTTTCCAAACCTCGGCACACAGGCCGGCCATACATGATAAACGGGAAAAAACATAAACATTTAGGCCTTCGAGGGCCGGCACAGCTTCAAGGGCTTTAGCCCGCTATTTCCCGCTCGGCTCCACAGCACCTATAAGCCACAATCCACCGCCCGGTGGTAAACAAAATAACGGTCAGCTATGCTGACCAAATTATAACGATCCCGCCCCCAAAATCGGGGCGGCGATGCTCTTTCCCTGCACTTTATTAGTAGGCAACAACAATAGTGTACACACACTTCATCACAGGCGTAGGCTCGCACGGCCACACACCCCATGCACTCAGGGCACATTCACGGCGAACCGGCCAGCGTAACGTCAATTCAAGCCATAGACGTTCCCGTTCCACCACCGCCTCTTGGACGGCCAACCATATGAGCATCTTGTCTTCTTGGCCTTGGTCACGACAATTTAAGCCATAGACCGCCGAAGACTCTCATCCATGCCAACGGTCCCACCGAACGACATAGATCGGGTACGGTTCTGCCTGACCCGTGCTCATATCGCAACGGCAATTTAAGCCATATGCGCAGGTCAAGACTCACCGAGTCCCGTTTCCGCCACAACAATCACATAACCCGGTTATGTTCACGTTGGCTCCCCGGCCAT
This sequence comes from Platanthera zijinensis, assembly GCA_039513925.1. Taxonomy (NCBI): domain Eukaryota; kingdom Viridiplantae; phylum Streptophyta; class Magnoliopsida; order Asparagales; family Orchidaceae; genus Platanthera; species Platanthera zijinensis. Next base: position 99,346,498 of record CM077084.1, read on the forward strand.
CGTGTTGGCAAAACTCGCTTTTGCCCAGTTTTTCGGGTGCACCTTGGAGTTAATCTCCAAGGCTCCCTGTTGCAATCTACCACGTAGAAAACCCGAAAAACGCCCAAACACCCGGAGTCTTCCCCGGTTCATATGCAATGCAACATCACCGATCCGGCTCTACTTGTCCGGATAGGCTTCACACATAATGCCTATGTCCGTTTTCGCATACGGACTCTACACAAGGGGGACTTTACATATCTACCCCAAGGAACGCTCCAACTCTTCGCTCACTCGCGAGAGAGGGCTTCCTATGCAAAGGGAAAAAGGGCTTCACATGCCCAAGGATGAGAAATCGTTACCCTTGCGTTCTTCCGCGGCGCCATGAAAATATATGCGGATGAAAAGCACCGCAATCTCCTTGCCTCCGTAGATCCGAAGATGGTTCGCGATTTGGAGCTCCGAATCTCCTCCGGCGACCGGATCTAGCCCTTCTTCCTCCTCCTTGCTCTCTCCTCTCTCTAGCTTTTAGAAAGAGAACCACTCAAGAGAAATGAGGGTTTCTGAACCCTATTCCCGGGTAAAACCATCCAGGAGCAGCCCCCCACCGTCGGATCCAAAGCCAAGGAAATGAACGGCCACGATTAGGCCTCAAATTATAAAATCTGGGCCGAACACGGGTTGCAACACGGACGTGTGCCTGGCCGTGTCACCCATTCGCCATCTCGACTGACTCAAAAACCAGCACACGGCATTCGACACGGCCTCCGACATGCTCGTGTCACCTGTGATACGCCCGTGTCGGGACCCGTGTCACGCCCCCCCCCCCCCGTGTGCAATCGGCCAGCTTTCCCAACCCGAGAAGGACACGGCCACCGACACGCCCGTGTCGACACCCGTGTCACTACCCGTGTCGGATGACACACCCGTGTCGACACCCGTGTCACTACCCGTGTCGGATGACACGCCCGTGTCACTACTAGTGTCGGATGACACACCCGTGTCGACACCCGTGTCACTACCCGTGTGCCAAAAATGGCACAGGACCAGAAATGTACCGAGGAGGACACGACCATGTGACACGCCCGTGTCACATGCCGTGTGCCTGACACGCCCTGGGACACGCCCGTGTACCAGGCCGTGTTCCAGCCTTCTACGATCGTCGACCGCCAAAGCGTTGACCGTACGACCCGTGGTCGAACACGCCCTGACACGGCCTCCGACACGCCCGTGTCGAGACCCGTGTCACCTGCTTCAAAACCCCGTCTTAGCTTAAAAATGCCACCCGTCTCTCTTTTGAGTTTCAGGGTGTTACAACTCTCTCCCCCTTAAAAGAATTTTGCCCACGAAATTACTAAAGGAAAGTAAACATAAAACCAAGAGCGGTACCTGAGTGAAATAACTCTGGGTACTCCTCTAGCATGGTCTGCTCCCGTTCCCAAGAGAGCTCCTCACGACCGCAATTGTCCCAACGGACCTTGACCATTCGGATCTCCTTGTTACGAAGTCGCTTAACTTCGGAGTCTTCAATACGAACGGGCTTGACCCTAGTCATCAACCCTTCGTCCACCGGTACTTGATCAACTGCGATCACCTGCGAAGGCTCTTGCACCGCCTTCAGCAATACAGAGATGTGGAACACATCGTGTAGTCCACTCAACTCTACCGATAACTTCAAACGATAAGCCGCTTCGCCGACCCGCTCCAGAATCTCAAAGGGTCTAAGGTATCTTGGGCTCAGCTTCTTCAAGCGTCTCACCCGCGAAACACCCTTGAACGACTTTACTTTCAAGTACACCCAATCGCCCACCGCGAACTCCACATTCCGATGCTTGGCATTGTAGTACTTAGCTTGCCTATCCTGAGCGATCAGCAAATGCTCTCGAATGACCCGCACCAAAGAAGTAGCATTTTCCACCTCCTGCTTCTTGTACAACCTTGCCTCACCCGTTTCAAGCCACGATAACGGCGTGCGACACTTCCTACCATACAGGGCCTCGAAGGGTGCCATTTGTATACTCGCTTGGTAGCCATTATTGTACGCAAACTCCACCAAATACAGGTGGTCCTCCCAATGCTTCCCGAAGTCTAGAACACACATGCGGAGCATGTCCTCCATCGTTCAATTGACTCTCTCCGTCTGCCCATCCGTCTGCGGATGGAAGGCTGTGCTGAACTTCAACTTTGTCCCCAGCATCTGCTGTACCAACCTCCAATCATTGGACGTGAAACGCCCATCGCGATCACTCACAATGCTGCGAGGCACACCATGCAGCCTAACTATATTGTCAACATACAACTTTGCCAATTTCTCCACTGGATCATCCTTCCTATGCGGAATGAAGTGTGACACCTTTGTTAACCGGTCTATGATCACCCAGATGGCGTCGTTCCCTTTCTGCGACCTTGGCAACCCATGCACAAAGTCCATAGATATGTCGTCGAACTTCCACTCCGGTATAGGCAAGGACTTCAGAAATCCTCCCGGCTTTTGGCACTCCGCCTTTACCATGGCGCACGTTTGGCACTTAGCCACAAACAACGCTACGTCTTCTTAAGCCCCGACCACCAAAACAGCTTCTTGAGGTCACGGTACATCTTTGTGCTCCCTGGGTGGATCGAGTACTTGGTATGATGAGCCTCGTACATCAACTCCGCCCGTAGGTTACTCCCGCTTGGGATGCACAACCGATGATCCTTCCTTAGCAACCCATCTTCTACTGAAAACTAGGAATTTGACCCATCCAACGCTGCCTCCATAAGCTCCTTCATGGAGTCATCTAACTCCAATGCCTGCCGAACCCGATCAGCCAGGTCATACTGGACCTCTATCCAGTTCAACATTGCTTTGGCGCTCGTCTGCTTGTCAACACAACAGATCTCAAGCTCCTCCAACTCCCGTACTAGCCGCTCATCGTGCACCGACAGCCAGTTGGCTTGGGCGGGAGCCCTGCGACTCAACGCATCAGCAACCGCATTGGACTTCCCGGGTACATAATGAATCTTGAAGGTGTAGTCCCCCAGGAACTCCATCCACCTCCTCTGCCTCATGTTAAGATCCTTCTGATCCAACAAGTACTTCAGGCTCTTGTGATCGGTATAAATGTCGACTCTTATGCCATATAAGTAGTGCCTCCACAGCTTAAGTGCAAATATCACGGCCGCCAACTCCAAGTCGTGGACCGGATAGTTCCTTTCATGCACTTTCAGCTGACGCGATCCATAAGCTATCACACTCCCATGCTGCAACAACACGCAGCCCAAACCACTACCCGAGGCGTCACTATACACCTCGAAGCCCTCGGTCCCACTCGGCGAACTAAGCACTGGCGCCGCGGTCAACCGTCTCTTCAGCTCCTCAAACGCTTGCACGCACTCCTGCGTCCACAAAAATCTCTGATCTTTCCTTATCAACTTCGTGAGAGGTAGCGCTATCCGCGAGAAGTTCTCTACGAAGCGCCTGTAATATCCGGCAAGCCCGAGAAAACTACGGACTTCCGCTACAGAAGACAATGCAGGCCACTCCCGTATCGCAACGATCTTCGCTGGATTCACCGCTATACCTTCCCCACTAACAATATGACCAAGGAACGCTACTGAGGGTAGCCAGAACTCGCACTTGGAGAATTTTGCTATAGCTCATTCCTCCTCAAAGTCTCCAACACCAGATGCAAGTGCTTGTAGTGATCTTCTTCGCACTGCGAGTACACCAATATATCGTTAATAAAGACGATCACAAAGCGATCCAGGAAATCTCGGAACGTCCTGTTCATCAAGTCCATAAACACTGATGGCGCATTCGTCAGTCCAAACGGCATGACCGTAAACTCGAAATGCCCATACCTTGTGCTGAACGCCGTCTTCGGGATATCACATTCCCTTAACCTCAACTGATAGTACCCCGACTTCAAGTCCAACTTAGAATATACCGACGATCCGACCAACTGATCGAACAGATCATCAATCCTCGGGATCGGGTACTTGTTCTTCTCCGTCAGCTTGTTCAACTCTCTGTAGTCGATACACAACCGCATACTCCCGTCCTTCTTCTTAACGAAGAGGACCGGTGCGCTCCAAGGCGACGAGCTCAGACGCACATAACCTTGCTCCATCAGCTCCTCTAGCTGAACTTTCAACTCTGCCATTTCCTTAGGCGCCAACCTATACGGAGCACGTGACACCGGTTTGGCCCCCGGTACGAGCTCGATGGTGAAATCAATCTCTCGCCGCGGTGGGGCCCCGGGAAGACTATCCGGGAAGACATCGGGGTATTCACAAACCACGGGGATGCTATCCAACGTGGACTTTGGATCCACAGCCCCCACTATTGCGAAGAACAGCTCTGCACCAGCACGAACTGCCTTTACCACCTGAAGAGCAGACATCAGCGTCTTGCTCGACCCCTTGAGTCCCTCGAGTGTTGTCCCCAGCCCAACACCCAGCTTGACCTCCTTTCGGTCGCAATCGATCCAAGCTTTCTGCTCCGAAAGCCAATCCATCCCAAAGATAACGTCGAACTCTACTAGCGGCAGCAATGACGCTAGCAAGTCAAACTCTTGGCTCCCAATGTGAACCTTTACGGCGCACACTCTGTCCGCACGCATCGAGCACCCATTCGGTAGCAGCACATCCAACTTGTCCTTCGCCATAGAAGAAGGGACTCCGATGCGCGATATAAAATTTTCGGATAAGAAGGAGTGTGAAGCTCCCGTATCGAACAGTGCCCGTGCCGGACTATCGCTAATCAAAACAAAGCCTATGCAAACCATATTAGGCAAACAAGCAATAAATAACAATATCTAAGTTAACTTGCTATAAATTAACTCGTACCTGTCACCACATCCGCTTGTTTAATGGCCTCTTGCTGCCCCAAGTTGTAGACTCTAGGCTGAGTCGGAGCATAATGAGACGCGGTTGACTCCACCGCCTTGCCCTTCTCTTCGTAAGTAGCTCCTTACTTCCTCTCAGATTTTGGGCGTCCGCTCCAGCAATCACGGGCAAAGTGCCCCGTCTTTCCACACGTGAAACAAGTGCCTGAGGTTCGGTTGGTAGTTGCCCCCGAGGCACCTGTAGAAGAAGCTGGACCTGACGTCCTAGTCTTCTTGAAGAATTTTTGATAGCCCGACTTCGACGTAGTCGGCGCTTTGAACTCCGATTTCTTCCCGCCAGATTCCTTCTTAGCTTGCACATTTCTCATGTCCTTCTCCAAGGACCGGGCCGAGTTGACCAAGGTTAGGAAACCCTGCGTCATGGGCCCTGACAGTAGCAACCTCAGCTCATCTCTTAACCCTTCGTAGAAGCGGTTAGTCTTTCGCTCCTCGTCGGTAAAGGTAGCGCTAGCATATCTCCCCAACCGAGTAAACTCGTGGAGGTACTCGTCTACAGTGCTATCTCCTTGCACTAACTTTTGGAACTCGTTCTCCAATGCGATCCTCTGCGCTGAGGGGAGGTATCGAGCCATGAACAATCTTGCAAACTCCGCCATAGGAACTTCGGCCAACGACCTTCCCCTCAACTAGTGTAGCTCTAGGCCTTCCCACCATAACCTTGCGTCCCCATCCAAAAGGAACGTCTCTATCGTGGTCTTCTGCCACTCTTCCGTTTCAGTAGCTGTCATCACCCTATTGACTCTTGAGAGCCAATCTTCAGCCTGGGTCGGGGTTCCCGTTCCCGAGAACACCGGTGGGTGGAAGCCCATCACATACTTCAACTGCCTTTCAGTTGCTCTCCGAGGTAACTCCGGCTCCACCCCCACCTGCTCAACCCTTCTAGGCTCCGCCGCTTGGAGCGGCACTTGCTCCTCCGCAGGAGCAAGCTGCTGCACCTGTCTTGCAGGTTGCACATTAATCATCGCCATGACAGCTTCTGCCACCAACCTAATGGTCTCGGCAGACGGAGGTGTTGCGTGCGCCTCACTTGGCGCACTGCTTGCCCCAGAACCTGGCCGTTCTGACGGCTCAACACCACTTCTGGTCACCTATAAACGTGCAAAACACCGATAAGCGACCAAATACTATTGCAAACAGCAATTATAGGAACACGCAGGTTCCTCAAACATGTGTATTTTCATTCCTAAGTGGACATTCATGGGTTCTTTTCATGTTATAACGATGGCGTATACATGTGCTTACCACCCCTTAAAGTGAATTCGCCCACGAATTCATTTAAGTTTGACCGAAACCAGTAGTCTGATACCAATTTGTAACACCCCTATCCGTCGGATAGCATATAACAGTAGGTCCGGCAGGGGCCCGACGCCATATACTACGGACAGACCGGTTGGTTACGCGTTGAAACCAATCAACCAATCATAACGTCCTACACAACACCTAGCGGAAGCAATTATTAAGTTGCAAGAAAGGAAAGAACCCAGCCACACGCATGAATGTCCACTACACAAACCAAATAGGAATGTACAATACACGAGTACGGGCCTTAAGGCCTTACAACAATTTGCTTTAAATAAAGTGTTTTCCAAACCTCGACACGCAGGCCGGCCATACATGATAAACGGGAAAAAACATAAACATTTAGGCCTTCGAGGGCCGGCACAGCTTCAAGGGCTTTAGCCCGCTATTTCCCGCTCGGCTCCGCAGCACCTGCAAGCCACAATCCACCGCCCGGTGGTAAACAAAATAACGGTCAGCTATGCTGACCAAATTATAACGATCCCGCCCCCAAAATCGGGGCGGCGATGCTCTTTCCCTGCACTTTATTAGTAGGCAACAACAATAGTGTACACACACTTCATCACAGGCGTAGGCTCGCACAGCCACACACCCCATGCACTCAGGGCACATTCACGGCGAACCGGCCAACGTCACGTCAATTCAAGCCATAGACGTTCCCGTTCCACCACCGCCTATTGGACGGCCAACCATATGAGCATCTTGTCTTCTTGGCCTTGGTCACGACAATTTAAGCCATAGACCGCCGAAGACTCTCATCCATGCCAACGGTCCCACCGAACGACATAGATCGGGTACGGTTCCGCCTAACCCGTGCTCATATCGCAACGGCAATTTAAGCCATATGCGCAGGTCAAGACTCACCGAGTCCCGTTTCCGCCACAACAATCACATAACCCGGTTATGTTCACGTTGGCTCCCCGGCCATCGTGTTGGCAAAACTCGCTTTTGCCCAGTTTTCCGGGTGCACCTTGGAGTTAATCTCCAAGGCTCCCTGTTGCAATCTACCACGTAGAAAACCCGAAAAATGCCCAAACACCCGGAGTCTTCCCCGGTTCATATGCAATGCAACATCACCGATCCGGCTCTACTTGTCCGGATAGGCTTCACACACAATGCCTATGTTTGTTTTCGCATACGGACTCTACACAAGGGGGACTTTACATATCTACCCCAAGGAACGCTCCAACTCTTCGCTCACTCGCGAGAGAGGGCTTCCTATGCAAAGGGAAAAAGGGCTTCACATGCCCAAGGATGAGAAATCGTTACCCTTGCGTTCTTCCGCGGCGCCATGAAAATCTATGCGGATGAAAAGCACCGCAATCTCCTTGCCTCCGCGGATCCGAAGACGGTTCGCGATTTGGAGCTCCGAATCTCCTCCGGCGACCGGATCTAGCCCTTCTTCCTCCTCCTTGCTCTCTCCTCTCTCTAGCTTTTAGAAAGAGAACCACTCAAGAGAAATGAGGGTTTCTAAACCCTATTCCCGGGTAAAACCATCCAGGAGCAGCCCCCCACCGTCGGATCCAAAGCCAAGGAAATGAACGGCCACGATTAGGCCTCAAATTATAAAATCTGGGCCGAACACGGGTTGCAACACGACCGTGTGCCTGGCCGTGTCACCCATTCGTCGTCTCGACCGACTAAAAAACCAGTACACGACATTCGACACGGCCTCCGACACGCCCGTGTCACCTGTGACACGCCCGTGTCGGGACCCGTGTCACGCCCCCCCTTGTGTCACTACCCGTGTCGGATGACACACTCGTGTCGACGCCCGTGTCACTACCCGTGTGCCAAAAATGGCACAGGACTAGAAATGTACCGAGTAGGACACGACCATGTGACACGCCCGTGTCATATGCCATGTGCCTGACACGCCCTGGGACACGCCCGTATCTCAGGCCGTGTTCCAGCCTTCTACGATCGTCGACCGCACGACCCGTGGTCGAACACGCCCTGACACGGCCTCCGACATGCCCGTGTCGAGACCCGTGTCACCTGCTTCAAAACCCCGTCTTGGCTTAAAAATGCCACCCGTCTCTCTTTTGAGTTTCGGGGTGTTACACTCCTAGACCTACCAGCTAGTGAGAGCCTAGTCATCGAGATCTGCTCGGGGCTATATTTTCTTTCTAGCACCGAGTCACTTCCAGACTTGCCAGCTAGTGAGAGCCAGGTTAGCGGGATCTGCTCGAGGAAAAATTCTCTTTCCACCAACGAGTGACTTTTAGACTTGGAATCTAGTAAGAGCCTGGTCAGCGGGATCTACTCGGGGCTAAATTTTCTTTCCACCATTGAGTGACTTCCAGACCTGCCAGCTAGTGAGAGCCTGGTCAGTGGGATTTACTCAGGGTCAAATTTTCTTTCCACCACCGAGTGACTTCCAGACCTGCCAGCTAGTGAGAGCCTGGTTAGCGGGATCTATCAGGGGCCAAATTTTCTTTCCACCACCGAGTGAATTCCAGACAAGATAGTTAGTGAGAGCCTGGTCAGTGGGACCTACTCGGGGCCAAAATTTCTTTACACCATCGAGTGACTTTCAGACCTGCCAGCTAGTGAGAGCCTGGTCAGCATGATCTACTCAAGGCCAAATTTTCTTTCCTCTATCGAGTGGCTTCTAAACCTGCCAGCTAGTGAGAGCCTGGTCGGCGGGATCTGCTTGGGGCCAAATTTTCTTTCCACCACCGAGTGACTTCTAAACCTGCTAGCTAGTGAGAGCCTGGTCAGCGGGATCTACTCAAGGCCAATTATTTTCCCCCACCGAGTGACTTACAGACCTGCCAGCTAGTGAGAGCCTAGTCAGCGGGATCTGCTCGGGGCCAAATTTTCTTTCCACCACCGAGTGACTTCCAGACCTGCCAACTAGTGAGAGTCTGATTAGGGCTAAATTTTCTTTCTCCCACTGAGTGACTTCTACACATGCCAGTTAGTGAGAGCCTGGTCAGCAGGATCTGCTTGGGGATAAATTTTCTTTCCACAACCGAGTGTTTTCCAGACCTGTTAGCTAATGAGAGTCTGGTCAGCGAGATCTGCTCGGGGCCAAATTGATAGTACGTTTTGTAGTCTAAACTATTAGGGTATTTTAAGATTTTATATACACAAATAATGTCTTGTAAGCTTATATGTTGAGCCCCTTTTTTATATATTATTACCACTAATGTGTTCTCCTCTTTTTGTAGGTTTTCACAGATTTTGGCCAAAATGACCTGACACGCCCCCCTGACACGCCATCCCTGGGCGTGTCACAGGGCGTGTAACCTGATCCCGAGGAAGCTTGCTGCCAAAACCCAAATCCCGAGAAAAACACCTTACACGCCCCCTGACACGCCCTCCCTGGGCATGTCACCTGATCCTAAAGCCTGTATGCCGCCATTAAAGATTTTCCATTATTACACGTCAATAGTACTGACACGCCCCCTATCACACCCTCCTAGGGCGTGTCACCGAGTGTGTACCATCTTTTTTTATGTTTGATGGATTTTCGACCAATGATTTTGATGTGACGTGCCTTACACGCCCCCATGCACAGGTGTATCCCAGGGCGTGTCCACCGTTATACAGAATCAATCATCATTCCCGCCATAATCCAACGCCTGAGGTCAACCCCGTACCTTACATGCCCCCTGACACGCCCTCTCAGGGCGTGACAGGGGGGCGTGACCGACCTAGAAAAAAATCTATAAATTCAAGGCTCCCCTTGTGTCCAGGAGTAGTTGTGGGGTAAGAGGGGAGGCGCTACCCTTTTATTTCTTAGAGTTTTTCATGTCTTTGCTTTAGTTTTCTTCCTCTTTCTCTTTCTCATTTTAAGCTTTTCTTAATTCTAGCTTAGTGTACCCTTTTGCAATAGCTCTTGTAATTTCTTTAGTAGTTTAATGTCAATGCTAGCCTATGTTTCATTTCTATGCACTTGTAATCTTTTATTTAAAAGTTGTAGCTCTCTTTTAACATTAATATAAAGTGCCCTTTTACTTTGTTTTCATAATGTTCTTCTACCCATCTCTCTTCCTCCACTTCTCCATGATTAACTAATCCTCCTTGTACTCGTTCTTGATGATCCGAGGTTCGTGTTGATTAAGTTACGATGCTTTAAGTTTACTTTTTATTTTTAGGGTTTAGGCCTTCGATTTACTCTTGAAAATTCATGTTTGGATTTATATCATCGATATATAATTTTCATCTTTGTTTTCACTCTTAGCTAGCCGAGAGGCTCATAGTTTGAAGTGAACACTCCAGAGTAAAGAGAGTTGCACGCACCCCTCGAGAGAGGCAGACGTTAAATCACCCAGATTGGAGTGAAATCCAATAGCGTGGTTCACCACATAAAGCGAGCTTTAGGTCTCCGATTTGGACAAGAGTTCGGTCGGACCTCCCTTAACTCAGTTGGGCACGACTTCGAGAGAAGCGTGTTCAAGCTTTAGGAACCTCCACGATCAAGAACCTTTACCTTATTAAGTTAGGGTTTATTATTGCATTTTAATCAATTTTTGCCGAGGTGATTCTTGATCGAGTGCTTTTCTATTTCATCGTTTCAACCCCTCGTTGTAATCACTTTTAGTAGCTCTTTATTTAACTGCAAGTAGTTCTCTTTTTAGCGCAAATATTTCTTTTCTTAATTTCAATTAGTTTTCTCTTAACAAACCCTAAAACAATCCTTCGATAAGATAATAGTTTTTGTGTGAGTAAAATTACTCAACAGTTCCCGGATCTTAATACGACACTTGTGTCCCCTAGCTACAATACGATAGGTATACTTGCCTAGATGGATTGCTAGTTCGGTTCTTATTCTCTTCACGATTAGTAGACACCAAGTTTTTGGCACCGTTGTCGGGGACCAACTTTTGTTGATAATTTGAAATCACGAACCTATTACTTTTATCATTTCTCTTTCTCACCCTCTTTCTTAAAAATTAAAAATTCAAAAAAAAATTAACGCTCTCAATAGAAACCCACATCACAATTTTTCTACACCACTTAACTCTCTCGAAAAGGGCAATGTGGCTTAAATACCACTATCTTGTCTAATACCTTGTGAATCCTTAATTGGTTAGTCCTTGGGAAGTTTGGGAGTTAAAACATAAAAAAATCTATTTCAAATTTGTTTAAACTCTTTTTTATAGTTTTTTTGTCTCTTCCTTTATCTTCTCTTCTTCTAGTGCATGAACCGCAAAAATCCGTCGGTTATTTTGGACTTGGACCACGAAATTGAGCGTACTCTTCAGAGAAGATCACGATTTCAAGGCCCTTCTCTCCAAATACCGGTTGAGGATTCTGAGTCATTTTCTACCTTAAGAATGGAAGAATCTAACGTAAAGGAAGCCCTGCAAAGGCCTATGTCCTATTATGCAAGGACAAATCTAGAGGGTACAGAATCAAGCATAGTTCTCCATACTGTAGCTAATAATAACTTTGAACTAAAGCCTAGCATAATCCAAATGGTGCAGCAGTATGTGTAATATGTTCGACTTCAAGATGAAGATCCGAATGCGCACATTACTAGCTTTCTTGAGATTTGTGACACCTTTAAAATCAATGGTGTTACAAATGATGCTATTAAGCTAAGACTCTTCCCCTTCTCCCTTAGAACCAAAGATAAACAGTGGTTGAAGACTCTGCCAAGAGGGAGCATCACCACTTGGGATCAACTAACCGAAAAATTTCTGATGAAGTATTTTCTGCCAGCTAAAACTGCAAAACTTAGAAACGATATTTTTGCCTTTTGTCAAATAGATTCTGAATATCTATATGAAACCTGGAAAAGATTTAAAGAACTCTTAAGACGATGCCCCCATCACGCGCTGCCTGTATGGTTACAAGTGCAGATGTTTTATAACAGGCTAAATCAAAATACAAAGTAAATGATAGATGCATCTTCCGGTGGCACTTTAAACCACAAAACCCCGGAAGCAGCTCTTGAGCTTTTCGAGGACATGGCCAAGAACACATATCAGTGGAATGTGCCTAGACCTCACCCAAACAAATCTGCAGGTATATTTGAAGTAGACAACGTCTCCCAGCTGGCCCTACAAGTGGAAATTCTAAGCAAAAAGATAAGAGATATGTTTGCTGCCTCCGCCCCTCAGGTATGAGAATCTGCAACTGCTGCCCCCGAACAAATAGATTATGTTAACAATATGCCTATGAATGCTTTTAATAATTTTTCTACTGTAAATTTTCCTGCGCCAGGCTTTGCTTTTCCGAATAGTTATAATCCCACTTTACGAAACCACCCAAATTTCTCGTGGAGTAACCCTTCGAATGCGATGCGCCCGCCACCACAAAATGATTTTTCTGCACCAACTCCACCATTTCAAAATTATCAAAAACCTCCAAGCTTGGAGGAAATATTTTCAAAATATATGAATGTTAATGACGCGACTATAAGAAGCCTAGCCAGATCCATTAAAAGTCTAGAGAATCAAGTAGGACAACTAGCTAAAATTATATTTGAGCGACCCGCCGGTTCTCTTCCTGCCAATACCGAGACCAACCCAAGAGAGTAAGAGAAAACTATAACTCTTCAGAGTGGGAAGCAAGTTTCTGGCATGGTTAGTGAAGAGCATGAGGCAAGCTCCGCCTCCGTTTTGAATATTCCAACACCATACCCTTCCCAACTTAACAAACAATGTCTTGATGATTAGTATACCCGCTTCTTAGAAATGTTTAAGCAAATTAACATAAATCTACTCTTCCATGAATTGATTTCCCAGATATCGAAGTACCCTAAGTACCTAATGGACCTCATGACTAATATGAAGAAGTTAGAGAACTTATCGCACGTCATGTTAAATGCCGAGTGCTCTGCTATCTTGACAAATGGTTTACCAAAGAAGATCAGTGATCTGGGTAGTTTTTCTATACCGTGTGTCTTCGGTGGTCTCTTTGTCAAGCATGCATTGGCTGATTTAGGGCAAGTATCAACATAATGCCCTTCTCGTTATTTAAGAAGTTAGGAATTGGTAGCCTCAACCCCACGCGTATGAGTATCCAGCTCACCGATAGATACGTCAAGTACCCGTTAGGAATAGTGGAGGATGTTCTAGTCAAAGTCGACAAATTCATCTTCCCGGTAGATTTCGTCATATTGGACATCAAAGAATACGTCGAGGTTCCCCTAATCCTTGGCCGACACTTCCTTGCCACCTCCTGAGCTATCATTAATGTAAGCAATGGTAAGCTCTTCCTACGAGTAGGCGACGATGAAGTGGCCTTCTCTATCACCCCTTCGATGAAAAATACCCAGGAGAATGACGACTCATGTTTCTTCTTAGATACCTTAAATGATGAATCTTCCTACAGTATTTCTGAAGATGAATTTTCTGAATTTTGTCCTTCCTCAACTTTTCCTACTGAAAGTATGCAAGAAATCGCCATGGCCATTGATTCACCCCCTTCAAATATCCCGTATAAGTTAAAAGTCTATGATGATATTATTTTTAAAAAATAAAGAACTTCCAAAAGATCTTATAAGGAACCCCCTACCCTAAAATTAAAAGAACTACCTGAACATCTCAAGTATGCCTTCCAAGAAAAAGATTCCAAACTGTCAGTGATAGTTTTGGCCTACCTAACTGAATTACAAAGTGACAAACTCCTTCTAGTTTTACGAAAACATCGCCGAGCCATCGCTTGGCAGATATCTAATATCAAGGGCATAAGCCCATCTTTTTGCACCCACAAAATCTTAATGGAAGATAATTCGCGTAACTCCATCCAACCTCAGTGCCGTATAAATCCGAACATGAATGAAGTCGTAAAAGGCGAGGTTATGAAACTCTTAGACACAAGAATTATCTATCCTATTTCAGATAGTAAGTGGGTTAGCCCTGTTCATGTAGTGCTGAAAAAGGGAGAGATAACTGTAGTTGTGAATGAAAATAATGATTTAATCCCAATACGTACAGTGACGGGGTGACGAATATGTATTGAATATCATAAGTTAAATGACGCCACCCGTAAGGACCACTTTCCCTTGCCGTTCATCTATCAAATCTTAGAGCAATTATTCGGCCATAGATTTTACTGTTTTCTCGATGGCCTCTCGGAGAATTTTCAAATCTCTATCTCACCCGAGGACTAGGAGAAAACTACATTTACTTGCCCTTTTGGCACCTTCGCTTACCGAAGAATGCAATTTTGGTTGTGCAATGCACCAACTACATTCTAAAGATGTATGCTAGCTATCTTTGACAAGTACGTAGAAAGTATTATGGAGGTGTTTATGGATGATCTCTCCGTGTTCTGTGATGCCTTTGATAGTTGTTTAGAAAACTTAGAAAAAGTCTTAGAAAGATGCGAAGAAACTAATCTCGCCCTAAATTGGGAAAAATGCCATTTTATGGTGAGGGAGGGGTTAGTTTTAGGACATAAGATTTCTGCCAAAGGGATTGAAGTAGATATCGCTAAGATAGAAGTAATTGAAACGCTGCCGCCACCTACGAATGTTAAAGCTATAAGAAGTTTCCTAGGTCACGCTAGTTTTTACCGGCATTTCATAAAAGACTTCTCCAAAATCACCAAACCCCCACTCAACTCTTAAAAAAAGACGCCCAATTTATTTTTGATGACCTTTGTCTATCTGCTTTTGAAACAATTAAAGATAAATTAATTAATGCACCAATTATAATAGCTCCAGTGTGGGACCTTCCCTTTGAGATAATGTGCGATGCGAGCTATTTCGCGTTGGGAGCCATATTAGGCCAACGAATATCTAAAATCTTCCACCACATTTATTACGTGAGTAAAACACTCACATCTGCACAAGAAAACTACACCACGATGGAGAAGGAGCTCCTAGCTGTTGTCTTTGCCTTCGATAAATTTCGGCCATACATTACGCTTTCAAAAATTATAGTTTTCACGGACCACTGGGCCCTCAAAAACTTACTTGCTAAGACAGATGCCAAGCCGCGCCTAATATGCTGGGTTTTACTCCTCCAGGAGTTTGACTTAGAAATCCACGATAAGAGGGGGGCCGAGAATTTGGCCGCCGATCTTCTCTCTTGTCTGGATAATCTATATATAGAAAATTTAGATGAAAAAACATTTAATGATTTCTTCCCAGATGAAAAGCTATTTTCTATTAACACTTCTCCTTCCCCCTGGTTTGCAAACAATGCCAACTATTTAGTGGCCCGTTTCCTTCCGAAGGAGTTCTCCTCTCAACAAAAGAAGAAATTCTTTTTTGAGTTGAAGAACTATTTTTGGGAGGAACCGTATCTTTTTTGAGTTTATGCGGACCAGGTGATAAGGAGATGTGTTTCTTTTGAAGAAGGACAAAATATTCTAAAACACTTACATGAAGGACCGACTGGTGGTCACTATCAAGCTGCTCGCACTTCTCACAAAGTGCTTTGCGCAGGTTTTTACTGGCCTAGCCTCTTTAAAGACACGCAAACTTTTGTGAGTAGGTGTGATAGTTGCCAACGGTCGGGCAATATTTCCAATAAAAATAAAATGCCGTAAAATTATTTCCTTGAGTGCGAAGTTTTCGACCTCTGGGGAATTGATTTTGTTGGCCCCCTTTCTTCTAGCTTAGGGAACAAATACATCTTAGTTGTTATAGATTATGTTTCACATTAAGCTGAGGCCCAAGCTCTTCCTACTAACGACTCCCGAGTCGTAATTGCTTTCTTAAAAAAAATATTTTCTCGATTCGGTACTCCACGAGCCATCGTTAGTGACAGGGGTTCACATTTCTGTAACGTGCAATTTTTTAAAACTCTTATAAAATATGGCATTACGCATAAGCTATCAACTGCCTACCACCCCCAAACTAACGGGCAAGTTGAAGTAGTGAATAGAGAGATAAAACGTATTTTATAAAAGACTGTTTCCACTTCTAGAAAAGACTGGTCAAACAAATTAGACGATGATCTATGGGCCTACCGAACAGCGTACAAAACCGCCATCGGATGTACGCCGTATCAGTTGGTTTATGGAAAATCGTGTCATTTACCCGTAAAATTAGAACACCGTGCTTTTTGGGCCTTAAGGTTTTTAAATTTCGATCCCCACTCTATCGACAATTTTAAAAAATTTTAACTTAACAAACTCGACGAGTAGCGCTCTTACACATACGAAAATAACAAATTTTATAAAGAGCGGACGAAACGTTTTCACGACAAACACTTAAGGCACCCAAAAACCTTCAAACCAGGTGACCAAGTTCTTTTATATAATTCACGTTTACGTTTATTTCTTGGCAAACTAAAGTCATGATGGTCTGAGCCGTTTTCTGTTAAAGAAATTTTTCCGTATGTCACTGTGTTAATTTCACACCCTGATAAGGGTGATTTCAAAGTGAATAAGCATCATCTTAAACTCTATTTTTATGGTGATGATGTTGTCAGTCCGAACAATGTTAAGTTTCTTCTGCACGAACTTTAACTAACTTAAGACTATGTATTTTTGTTAAAAACTTTAATTATTATTTTGGATAATAATCTTTTGGACAATATTATTTTATTGCGTCGAGCTCAAACGATATTTTAAACAAAGGGCGCTCCTGGGAGGCAACCCAAATTATATTTTTATTTATTTTATTTTAATCTTTTTGCCTCGGACGGCTCCGACAAGCTGAATCTTCTGCGATCGCTTGTTCCAATGTTGTTGAATCCATCACGAAGTCCAATGAAGACATTTCAAGAAGTTCCAAAGCGCAAGCATTGGGGAGCGGCATCACTCAACATTCGCGACGTATAAATCCGGGGAAGTACCTGTTTTTCAATTCTGTACTTTCATTTCTGTTTTAATTTCTCTCTCTCCTTTCCCTCCTTTCTCCATTGAGGACAATGTCCATTTTAAGTTTGGGGGAGGATTTCCTCCTTCTTTTGTCTTTATTTTGTTTCCTTAATAAAATCAAAATCAAAATTTTTTTTATATATCTTAAAAATAATAAAAAAAGAATATTTCAAAAAAAAAATATATATATACACACTATTTGTTTTTTTACTTTAATAGTTTAAACGAATTTTGATATTTCAATAGTACCCCTTGCTTTTTATTTTGTTTTTTCTCAATATTCTCTACAATAACTTAGCTAATTATGATCTTTCTAATCGTTCTTTTTTATCATGATTGAAAAGAAAAATGTTGGTCATTTTCTGTTTCTAATTCACGGTAGCATGTTAATGTGAAACATTTTTCTAAAAACTCGCATTTTTATTATGGTTTTTGTTCTTTATTTTCTTTACTTTCTTGAAAATCTTTAATCCACTATTTTTTTTTTATTTTTGGATATTTTATGTAATGCCAACTTTTGATTAGTATAGTAGATGTAGACGATCCAAGTCGCTTATTATTTCCATTTTCAAGATAATTTCATTAGTCTTCATTTATTATCTAGGATTGTTTTTTTGAAAATTTTCAAAGCTAATGCTTTAGATAAATTTAGAAACATGAAAATGATTTAGGTCATTTTTTTTTCGTTTGAGCCTTCTTGCCAGCCTAAAATTTTTTATCCCTAGTTAGCCGCTTTTGAGCCTTTTTCCGATTTTAATTGATAGCTCCACTTATCATTTCATTTTCAGCAAAGCTAAAATTTTCCAACCTATCTAATCACACTAACCTTTGTAGTTTCATTAAAAATTTTCATAATTATGATAGGGTTGTTTTGTGATATAGTTAGAGAACTTCTTGAAAAAGTATGCTAAAAAGAAGTGTTTACTTTTGTTTGACCAATTTCAAAATGAAAAGAAAAATTATTTATGGCCTTTGTTTTGAAAAAAAGGAAAGAAAAGAAAATGGAAAAGAAAAAAGAAAGAAAAATATTTTATTTATGATGAAATTTTTGAAACTCTTTATTTTGGTTTAGTGTGATTTTAAAGCTTCCTTGTTTATCTTTGAATTCCACTCTTAATCATAATCCTAAACCAAACGTTTCGGTCCTAATAAGCCCTTTTGATTCATGTTTTGAATTTTATTTATTAGCTAAGTAAAGAAGAAAAGTAGATTAGTAAAGTTTTGGATTTAAATTTAGATTTTGGTTATTTGATTGATATAGTTATAATGTGTCTCTTGGATCTAGTAACAACTCAATGCACTTTTTCATTTTGTTGCTTTGCTTAAATTTATTTAAAAAATTTTGTTAAAATTTTGGATGATTTATTTTTGTTAGTAAAGTTTATAAATTGTTAATCCATGCCTAAGTAACTATTTTAGGTTTACGTTTAACTTTCTCCCTACTTAGAATTTTGCATAGTACTTGTGTAAACATAATTAGAACTTTTTGATTAGTCACTTTTTATGTTAGTTAGTTTTTATATCTTTGCTTGGGGACAATCAAAGCTTAAGCTTGGGGGAATTTGATAGTATATTTTGTAGTCTAAACTATTAGGGTATTTTCAGGTTTTTTATACACAAATCATGTATTCTAAGCTTATATGTTGACCCCCTTTTGTATATATTTTTTCCACTAATGTGTTCTCTTCTTTTTGAAGGTTTTCACAGCTTTCAGCCAAAATGACCTGACAAGCCTCCCCTGACACGCCCTCCCTGGCCGTGTTACAGGGCATGTAACCCGATCCCGAGGAAGCTTGCTGCCAGAACCCAAATCCCGAGAAAAACACCGGACACGCCCCCTGTTGGGGCTTGCGGGTCTGAAATCTCCCCCGCATTGCGGCGCTATGCGGTAATGGCTTAATTGGCTGCCCCATGGATCTGCCCGAGGACCTTTGAAATAAAGATTAGTGGCGCTGTCCTCCATCAGTCCGGGCTTTTGGTGCGAGTGGTTGCGCTAAGTCCTCTCAAGTGGTATCAGAGGGAGGTTACTCAACAAAAAGGTTCACACCTTGAGTAGAATCCTGCCACTAGTGTCAAGAAGAAGACATATATCTACCATGGACGGACTCAAGTACTCCGGCAAAATCCCAGTGTGCACCAGACTGAACTTTCCTATCTGGAAGCAAATAATCAGATTCTACATGGAAGCAGTCGACCCTCGACTCTTCATGGTTGTGGAGGAGGGACGGTATATTCCCACTAAGGCCTCCACCATTGATCCTACCAAAATGGTGCCAAAGACGCTTTCTGAAATGGACAAGGACGAGATGGTGCTGGTCGGACTTGACAAGAAGGCACAGAACATACTGATCAGTGCAATCGATGACTCCATGATGCAGAACTTCTGCAACTACAGGACGGCTAAGGATATCTGGCACAGCCTGATTATCTTGATGGAGGGCACAGACGAAGTGAGGGATGATCGGAGATCCCTCCTAAATCAGAAATATGAGGCCTTCAGGCAGGGGCCCAAGGAAGAGATCGGAGTTACCTTCGAAAACTTCCTCAAGATCGTCAATGCTCTCAAGGGATACGGAAGAGTGTTCACTAATGGTGAACTTAATGATAAATTCCTTAGGTCCCTTACTAAGGAATGGGACACGAAGATCTGCGTCATCCGAGAGTTTGGCAGATTAGCTGAAACCGATCCCCAGATACTCTTTGGGAAGCTCATGTCCTATGAGCTCCAGTTGAACACGAGGAAAGCTGAAGAAGAGGCAGAGAAGGCTGCAGCCAAGGAAAAGACTGTGGCCCTAAAAGGCATTCACTCCAGGAAGGGCAAGGGTGCGACTTCATACCGTGCCGGGAAAAAGGATGAGGAGGAAGACTCCGAGCCATGCTCCTCCGGCTCAGAGTTGTCTGAAGAAGATTTCTCCCTCATCACCCGAGAATTCAAGAAGTTCCTCAAGATGAGGAATCAAAGAAAGAGAGACGGTTCCTCCTCCAGATTTCAGAAGAAGAATTATTCTTCTGACAGGTATGAATCAAAACCGAACAAACATCGTAATACTGAAATCATATGTTTTGGATGCAATAAGCCAGGACACGTCGTGGCCGACTGCCATCAAGGCAAGATAGAGAAGGGGAAGGGAGAAGAGCATAAGACCTCTAGAGATAAGAAGAAGGAGAGGAGCTACATCGCCAAAAAGTCAAAGACACTGAGTGAGACTGATTCCTTAGACTCCAGTGATGATGAGGAAGCCTACTTCAGGCTGGTGGGTCGCTCTGACTCAGAAGGAGAATGCCCCCCATTCACTGGGAAGGTAAAAGCTCACACCCCTCTCTCCGACTCTGATCCTGAGTCTCAGGATGATGACCCTGAGGATAGCCCTTCGGCCCGTGAAGCTGAGCTCCTCGATAAGTATGAGCTTCTGCTCAATACTTTCGAGGAGTGTCGAAAGAGACTGAAGGCTGAGAAAAAGGAAGTTAAATTCCTTAAAGGTGAGAGTGTATCCCTGAGGGAAGAGATCACAAGTTTTATCTCCCTCCGATAGGAGCACTTGGACCTGACTTCTAAGCATTCAGAGTCTCTTAAGCTCCTCGATCTTAAACAGGAGGAAATTGACAGGTTGGAAGAACAACTTGCGGCAGAAAAGAAGATCGTTAAGAGCTTCTCTATGCCAAAGACAGTTCTTCCACTAGTTGATACCTTCACTGCTCAGGCCAAAGGAGCTGGTTTAGGGCACGTAGGGGTACCTGGTTCCTCATCCAGGAGAAATAGGAACCAGAGGAAGAATAAGGCTACTAAGAAGGCCTCTGCTGCTGAAAAGGGAAAGGCCCCACTCAGTCCTATTGCGTTCAGAAAGCCCAGCTTTCCCTGCAATCAACATGACTTTGAGTCAACATATAGCCATCACTTCAGGCCCTCGGTTGCAAAGCCAAAGAGCCGATATGATGGTTGGACCTTCCCCCGCAATTTTGGCGAGAGTGTCTTCAAGGCACCTTATGAGGAAGTTTAGATGAAGGATTATGGCCACTTCTCTAGCGGCCATAATAGGAAGCAGGCACCCAAGGCCATGCCTGTTACACTAAGAAACCAGGAGGTAAAGAAATCATGTGACTGTTGTCATCATGATGCCTCCACCTCCAGGTCCGAGGCCCCTGCTGAACCTTCCGTTCCAAGAGTGAAGCAGGTGCCTAGGAGAAAGTATAACAGATTTGACTGCTGGTGCTGTGGCAAAGTTGGTCACTTTGCCATGGATTGCTGGTTTAATCCGAGGAATAACGAGACTCCTCATGTTGGCAATACGAGGCAGACCACTCGTAGGGCTAACCATTCGAGGGGGAGTATGCTAACGAGGAATCTAGGACCCAAGTTCGATTGGGTTCCTAAGGCAAATTAATTCTGTTTTGCAGGAATGTCCAAAGGCCACCAAAACTCCCATATGGTATTTGGACAGTGGATGCTCCCGTCATATGACTGGGACAAGAAGCCTGCTGCGGGAGTACTCTCCAGTCGAGAATGGACCCAAAGTCATCTTTGGGGGATCTGATCGGGGAGTCATCAGAGGTTACGGTATGATTTCCAACGGTATACTCTCTATCACTGACGTAGCTTATGTTGAAGGGTTAAATCATAACCTGATCAGTGTAAGCCAGTTATGTGATAAAGGGTATGACGTTAAGTTCTGCAAGGATAAATACCTGATAATATCATGTGCCTCTTCGGAGACGGTATTAACCGGCATTAGAGCAGAAATATTTTCTGTTTAGATTTTCTCAGTCTAGATTCTTCTACCCCCGTATGCCTAGTAGAAAAAGGCAGTGCATCTCTTTGTGAACAATGGCACAAGAGATTGGCATATATTAATTACAAGATAATTAATATGCTATTTTCCAAAGATTTAGTAAGGGATGCTCCCATTATTAAGTGCATCAAAGATAGTCCTTGTCCTGCATGCCAGATGGGCAAACAGACTCGGGCTATCTTTAAGGGCATCTCAGACAAAAACTCCTCTAGATGTCTTTATCTTCTGCACATGGACTTGTTTGGTCCAATGCAAGTTCATAGCTTAGGAGGGAAGTCTTATACGCTAGTGATTGTAGATGATCACTCTCGGTTTACTTGGGTGTTCTTTTTAAAACGCAAGTCTGATACGTTTGACATCTTCACCAGCTTTGTCAAGAAGATTCAGAACAAACTTAACTGCTCAGTGGTCAAAATCAGAAGTGACCATGGAACAGAGTTCGAGTCTGGTGCTATGACAGAGTTCTGTAAAGAACTTGGTATCTTTCATGAGTTTTCCTCCCTGCGCACTCCTCAACAAAATGGAGTTGCGGAGAGGAGAAATAGAACACTCATTGAATCCTGCACGATAATGTTGAATGACGCTTCACTCCCAGAATACTTCTGGGCCGAGGCTGTCAATACGGCTTGTCATGTTCAAAACCGGGCGTTGATCAACAAAAGTCATCGTAAGACGCCCTACGAGCTACTGAAAGGCAGGAAACCAACCATGTCCTATTTGAGGATCTTTGGTTTAAGATGTTATGTACTGAACAATGGGAAGTACCCGCATACTAAGTTTGGTAAAAAATGCTTCGAAGGCATATTCATGGGCTATAGTAGCCATAGCCGGGTTTATAGAGTTTTCAACAAGAAAACCCTAGTGGTAGAGGAATCAATAAATATTGTATTTGATGAAGGAAGTTTGCTTAATTACAAGTCTTCTAGTAGTCTTCTTGAAGATGCAGGTGCCAGACTCGAAAAGCTACACCTGGATGAGCCCGAGAAAGATGCAACTCCAAAATACGTCAAGATCACCACATCAACGCCGATCGGAGAGGATGACGATCAGGATGGAGCAGTCCTCCCTAAAGAGGAAGGAGCCCCAGAAATTGCTAGAGCTCCTGATGCAAGACTTCTAGAAATCCAACACGTGAGGGATCATCCCAGAAATCAAATCATTGGAGATCCCCGAGACGGTGTCAGAACTCGCCGAGGTACTCTTAACGAGATTCTGCATTTTAGCTTCCTGTCGCAGGTTGAGCCAAAGAAGTTCGACGAAGCGAACAAAGATGCGTCATGGATATTGGCCATGCAAGATGAGCTGCATCAATTCGAAAGATGCAAAGTCTGGGCGCTGGTTCCCAGACCTAAGACGCAAAATGTGATTGGCACCAAGTCGATCTTCAGAAACAAGCTGGATGAACACGGGGTCATCATCAAGAACAAGGCCAGACTGGTGGCTCAAGGATATAGACAGGAGGAGGGGATTGACTTCGACCAGACGTTTGCGCCAGTTGCAC
Organism: Platanthera zijinensis; assembly: GCA_039513925.1. NCBI lineage: Eukaryota > Viridiplantae > Streptophyta > Magnoliopsida > Asparagales > Orchidaceae > Platanthera > Platanthera zijinensis. The sequence continues at coordinate 99,369,690 of CM077084.1, forward strand.
GGCTCAAGGCAATCCGTCTGTTCCTAGCCTATGCCTCTCACAAAGGATTCACAGTCTATCAGATGGACGTGAAATCGGCATTCTTGAATGGAGACTTGAAAGAGGAAGTATACGTCGCTCAACCTCCAGGTTTTGTCAATCCTACTTATCCTAATCATGTCTACTTTCTTAATAAAGCTCTATATGGCTTAAAACAAGCTCCTCGATCTTGGTATGAGACCTTGTCTAGCTTTCTTCTTGAGAACAAGTTCTCTAGAGGAAAAATAGACAAGACATTGTTTCTCAGGGAAGTCAAAGTCAAGATCTTGCTGGTGCAAATCTATGTCGATGACATTATATTCAGCTCAACGGACAACAATCTTTGCAAAAAGTTTTCTAAACTTATGCAAGGAAAGTGTTGGAACCCTAGGTTTTGATTTGAGTTCAGTCTTCTCTTTCTGTTTCTTGACCCAAGATTTATCTATGGTCAAAGGTTTGTTGCTCTAGTTTTAGAGGTCACTTTTGCAGATGTAAATTTGGTTAAGTTGTTTTTCGTTCGACTATGGTCGAACGCCGCTCGACTATCGTCTATCGGCTGATCGACGATCGTCTATTAGTTGGTCGACGTTCTGTCTGCGTTGATAGCTCGACTATCTGTTGATAGGTCGACTATCTGTTTGCTTTGGTAGTTCGACTATCTGTCGTGATAGTTCAACTATCTGATAGCTCGACTATCTGTTGATAGGTCAACTATCTGTTGTCTTTGATAGTTCGACTATCTGCTTGGATAGTTCAACTATCTGATAGCTCGACTATCTGTTGATAGGTCGACTATTTGTCCGCTCTGATAGCTCGACAATCTGTTGATAGGTCGACTATCTGTCCGCTTTGATAGTTCGACTATCTGTTGATAGGTCGACTATCTGTGTTGCTTTGATAGTTCGACTATCTGTTGATAGGTCGACTATCTATGTTGCTTGATAGTTCGACTATCTGCTTGGATAGTTCAACTATCTGATAGTTCGACTATCTGTTGATAGATCGACTATCTGTTTTGTTTGATAGCTCGACTATCTATTGATAGGTCGACTATCTGTTTTTCTGTGATAGGTCGACTATCTGTTTGATAGGTCGACTATCTGTTTTGTTTGGTAGTTCGACTATCTGTCTTGATAGATCGACTATCTGATAGCTCGACTATCTGTTCTGATAGGTCGACTATCTGCTGAGTTAGTTCGACTATCTTCCTTGATAGTTCGACTATCTGGATCATTCGACTATCTGTCTGATAGGTCGACGATCTCCGTGCTTCGATCGACGATCTCCGAGGGTCGTTCGACGTTTTGCTGTATGTCTTGAGTAGTTTTGTCGTCTTCTATGATGTGATTTATTTCATATTTATTTTGGCATATTTTATAAAAGATTATCTGAATAAATTGTGATATTATTTCCATGCAATATCAGTTCCATTCCTCTTGCATGAGCTAATCTTTTTCTGACAAAGTTGTTTGTCTTATAGCTGAGATATGTTTTCTGCTTTATCTGTCAGGCTGTCCTTTATAGCCGTTAGACTCAAAAAGTCTTCCTTGGCTGTAAAGAGTCTTTTCTGATGTGACTTTCTCTAGTTTTATTTCATCAGAGATATTTGCAGCTTCTTAGAAAGCTTTATCCTTCTATAGGATATCTGTCTGCAGTATTTTGTTTTGCTTTATGCTTTTTACAGCCCAGCTTGCAGAGTTCAGTAGAAGACAAGATTCAAACTCAAGTTAGAGCTGTTGCTGCTGCTGCTATATAAAGAACTCCTTGAAGAAAGAAATTAACTAGTTCATATAGCAAAAATCAAGTTCATTCAGGAAAAAGGAGTTCAAAAGCTAACAGCTACATTCAAGCTTAGAACTTACAGTTTCCAACTGCTCTCAGCTCATTCACATCTAACTGAGAAGAAGTTTCAGCTCTTCACTCTTCTTCAACCTGAGTTCTCCTGCCTCCAGGAAGATCTTCACTCAGAGCCTTTTGAAGAAGAAGAAGAAGAAGATAGCTGCCTAAAGAAGAAATTTTATTTCATATTATTTATCTTCTTGTAGCCTTTTCCTTCAGATTTTCTGAAGTGTTTCTGCACTGAAGCAAGACTTCACCTGGACGTTCTTTTAGCCAGGGGAGCCTTGATTCTTTAAGAGCTTTCTAGCTCAGTGCAAGTTATTGTGCTTCTCTAATCTATTGTAAAATAGAGAAGACATCTTAACCTCCTTTCCCCCTCCTGTAAAAGGTTATTACTCCCTTCAAAAGTATCCCTTGGTGGCAGGGCACCTGATCAAAAACCTGTGTTGGTTTTTAGACACCTGATCAAAAGTCTAAAGGGTTTCTGGATCTACCTAAAGCAGATCTTGTTGGTGGCAGGGCACCTGATCAAAAACCTGAGTGGATTCCTACCTTGTTGGTAGAAGAGTGGACGTACCCAAGTTGTTTGGGGAACCACTATAAATTCCTTGTGTCATCTGGATTGGTTATTTAATTCTCTGTGCTGATTGGCTGTGATTAGATCTTAACTAGGATTGCTAGTTGTTGTTTAGGTTTCCAAGCCCTAATTGTAATTATAGTTGGCTGCCTTTTGTGCACAACACTTGTGTTAGGCTTTAGGGTTTATTCTCAAATATCTATAACCTTCATTCCGCATTTAACTCCAAGGGAGTTGAGTAGAAAGTCAATTTTGCTAGTGCAATTTTTGATTACTCTATTCACCCCCCTCTAGAGTAGTATCTATCCCCTTTTTCTTTCAATTGGTATCAGAGGGAGGTTGACTGACTGAATAGGCTAACACCTAAGTCACAAGATCCAGATAGATACCAAAGTTTATAGATATTCACTTTCACTATCATGGCCCAGTCCAAGGATTACTCTAGCACCAGACCTCCAGCATGCAACTTGGCTAAGTTTAGCATCTGGAAGGCAAGGATTAAACTATATATGAACTCTATTGATGAAAGTATTTTTGCTTCTATTTTGACAGGACCACCAAGAGCACCTGCTGCAGCTACTGCCTCATCATCAACTAATATGAGTGTAGTGCCTCCTCCAGACTACAATGATGAATACAAAAAGGCAAAGATAGCAGATGCTAAGGCAATGAACATTCCGGCTCAGACAATGTCTGATGAAGTATTCCAGAAGGTTGCTGACTGCTCCTCAGCAAAAGCAATGTGGGATACACTGAACCAGATTGTAGCTGGTTCAGCTGATGAAAGGAAGGACAGGAGGTCCAACCTTATCTCACAGTATGAGAACTTCAAGAAAACTGATGCTAAATCAGTTGAAGCAATGTACACAAGGCTCAGCTCAATCATCAATGAGCTGAGGATCCTTGATAAGGATATTTCATTGATAGAGGTCAATGATAAGATTCTTATGTGCTTCCCTAGCACATGGGATCTGAGGATCTGGCCTATCAAGGAGGCCAGAAGCACAAATGAAATCATAACAGAAGCCCTCCTTGGCAAGCTCAAGTCCTTTGAGCAAGTGCTGAAGTCCAGGGAAGCTGAGGCTGAAGCAAAGACCCCAACTCCTACAAGAAAAGAGCAAACCCTTGCTCTCAAAGCTGCTGAAGCTTCTGAAGGAAGCCAGTCCAATTAGGAACTGATGACATTATTTGCCAAAAGGTTTCTCAAGATGGGAAGGAAGGAATTCAGAAAGAAATCTTCAAAGTATGAAGATAAACCAAGGTATGATCGTACTCCTTCTAAAGAAATAATCTGTTATGATTGCAGGAAGCCTGGACATATTCTTCCAGATTGTCCAGAGGAAAAGAACAAAGATAAAAGGAAAGACAAGGATCAGCACAGGAAGCATTCCAAGCCATCCTCCTACAAGAACAAAAAGAAGGAGAGAGGCTTTGTTGCTGAAACCTGGAGCGATTCTGATGATGAATCTTCCTCCTCAAGCTCCAGTGAGGATGAGGAAGAAAAGAAGGCAAAGGAAGTTTGCCTGATGGCAATTGATGCTGCAGCAATCACTCAGCTGTAGAGAATTCAGATTCTGATGAAGAAATGCCAACTGAAGATGAGGTATTGTCTTCTTATGACTTTACATCTGCTGAATTTAAATCTGATTTTAAATCTTTATGCTTAGATTTAATTAGTTTTGAAAAGGAAATAAAAGAGCTTAGAATTAAACTAGCTGAATCTGAATTGATTGCTAATGAAAATATTAGGTTAACAACAGAGCTCACTAATGCTAGTGAAGAAATAAAATTCCTTAAGAATGAATTAGCTAAGTCCAAATGGTTAGAAGAGTCTCTGAATGGTAGAAGCCTTAAGTTGCTTGAAATAACCAGCATGTCTAACATTAGGTCAGGCAATAACAAATTAGGCTTAGGAGCATCTTCTAGTGAGCCCCCAATCATTCTTAAAAACCAACTTTCAACTCCAGTGAATTTTATTTCATCTAGTGGAATAAAAAACACTGAGCAAGTTAATCAAGTTAATAGAGCTTTAAATAAAGCTAAAAGAGAGAAAAGAAAACAGAAATTTAAGGAATTACAAAGAGCGTCGAACGCTGCTCGACGATCGCAGGCCCATTGGTCGAACGGAGATCGACGATCTGGGTACCAATCGTCGAACGCCGATCGACGTTTTTAACAAGAATTTCAAAACTCTAACCAGAACTTTAGAAACCCGAATATGAATAGAAACCCTAGGTTTGTTGACCCATCATCTGCATGGAGAATCCCACCTAAGAGATCTTACCTGTTAGGTTATCACCCTCAGCCTGCTTATTCATTTATTTCCAATTTTTCTTATGTGAAAAACAAGGGACCCAAGGTTACCTGGGTCCACAATGTTTAAATTGATTCATTTGCAGGTGAAGACCTATCCTATCACTCAAAATAAGTGGTATTTGGATAGTGGTTGCTCCAAGCATATGATAGGAAATAAAGAACATCTGTCAAGGTTCAAGGCAAAGCTTGGCCCAAAGGTAATCTTTGGAGATTCAAGCTGTGGCCAAACTGAAGGCTATGGCAGGATGACAATTGGAGCTGTTACATTCAAGAGAGTTGCTTATGTAACTGGACTGAAGCATAATCTAATCTCAGTAAGTCAGTTATGTGATGCTGGATACCAGGTATCATTTTCTAACTCTCTTTGTAATATTACTTTAAATAATAATGTTGTATTAGTAGGTATTAGACAAGGTAACATTTATTTAGTAGATTTTAACTCAACTCACTCTGAAATCTGCTTGTTTAATGAAGTAACAAATAACAATACTTTATGGCATAAAAGGCTTAGCCATGTTAACCTTAAGAATATATCTAGGTTATCTAAACACAACCTTGTTAGAGGTTTACCTTCTTGCCCCTACAAGAAGGAGAGCCTATGCAAGGCTTGTCAACTAGGCAAGCAAACCAAGAATTCATTTAAATCAGTAAATAAAAGTGATTCTCCTAGAATCTTGTATTTATTACATTTGGACCTATTTGGCCCAATAAATGTACAGAGTTTAGGAGGGAAGTATTACACCCTAGTCATTATAGATGACTTCTCTAGGTTCACTTGGGTGTTCTTTTTGAGAACTAAGGCTGATAACTTCAAAGCCCTTACAGATTTTCTATTATGTGTGCAGACTGAGTAGTCTACTCATGTGGCCTTGATCAGAAGTGATCATGGTACTGAGTTTGACTCTCTTCTCATGCAAGAATTCTGTGAGAAAGAAGGTATCAAACATAGCTTCTCAGCTCCTAGAACTCCCCAACAAAATGGGGTAGTTGAAAGGAAGAACAGAACACTAATTGAAGCTGCTAGCACATTGTTGGCAGATGCTAATATGCCTCTTTCCTATTGGGCAGAAGCTGTTAGTACAGCCAACTATGTCTTGAATAGAAGTCTGATACACAAGCTTAAGTGTAAAACTCCTTATGAGTTACTTAAAGGAAAGAAACCTAAAATAAATTATTTTAGAGTTTTTGGCTGTGTAGTTTATATTCATAATAATAATAAAGAATACCTTAGAAAATTTGAAGCAAAAGCTTCAATGAGAATTTTTCTTGGATATTCCCAAGTAAGCAAAGCTTATAGGGTATTTAATAAATCATCTTCTAAAATTGAAGAGTCTGTTCATGTGTCCTTTGATGAATCCCAAATGTTTTACAAGGAGAAGGAAACTTCCTCTTCCTCAAGTTCATTACAGGTACAAGAATCTACCAAAGATGTCACTCAAGAAATCCTCCATCTTTCAACTCTTCATATCACTGAATCAGACAGTGATGAAGACATTGCAGAATTTGTTGCTGTACCACCAATAGTAGATCAAATTCCTCCTGAGGAATTAATCCCAACTATTGCTGAAGATCACATCCCACCTGCTGATGTTGTCACACTTAGAGATCATCCTACATCTCAAGTGATAGGAGACATATCAGCTGGTGTTCAAACAAGACATCAGTTAAGACATGATGTGATGCATGCTTGTTTCCTTTCACAGATTGAGCCCCTCACCATTAAAGATGCTGAGCTAGATCCCCACTGGATCATTGCTATGCAATAGGAACTCAATCAGTTTGAAAGATGTAAAGTATGGACTTTGGTTCCAAGACCTAAAGGTCAATTGATCATAGGCACCAAGTGGGTGTATATAAACAAGTTGGATGCAAATGGAATCATTGTAAGGAATAAAGCTAAGCTTGTAGCTCAGGGCTACAGATAGGAGGAAGGTATAGATTATGACCAAACCTTTGCTCCTGTTGCAAGGCTAGAGGCAATAAGGATCTTCTTAGCCTATGCAGCCTATATGAAGTTTAAGGTTTTTCAGATGGATGTAAAAAGTGCCTTTCTTAATGGTGAGCTAAAGGAAGAGGTATTTGTTGAACAGCAACCCGGTTTTGTTTCTTCAACTCAGCCCTCACATGTATTCAAGTTGCAAAAAGCTCTTTATGGACTCAAACAAGCACCAAGAGCCTGGTATGAGACTCTAACTAGTTTCCTGTTAGAGCACAACTTTGTTAGGGGAGTAGTTGATAGAACCCTCTTCGTCAAGCTCCACAAGGACACAGTCCTGTTAGTTCAAGTGTATGTGGATGACATTATTTTTGGTTCCACTGATCCCAAACTATGCAAAAAGTTCTCCAACTTGATGCATTCTAAGTTTGAGATGAGTAGTATGGGTGAGCTATCTTACTTTCTTGGTCTCCAAGTAAAGCAAGATGCTGATGGCCTCTTCATCTCCCAATCCAAATATGCCAAGGAATTGGTAAAGAAGTTTGGGATGGCAGATGCTTCAGCAATGCATACACCTATGGCTACTAATGTAGTTATTGATTCTGATGATCAGGGAAAGCCTGTTGATCAAAAGAATTATAGGGCCATTGTTGGTTCCCTATTGTATTTAACTGCAAGTAGGCCAGACATAATGTTTGCTACATGCCTTTGTGCTAGATTCCAGGTCAACCCCAAGGAATCTCATCTGATTCTTCTCAAGAGAATCTTGAGATACCTGAAGGGATGTCCAAATCTAGGACTTTGGTACCCAGCTGAGTCAGAATTTGAATTAATTGGATATTCTGATTCTGATTATGCTGGTTGTCGAGTTGACAGGAAAAGTACCTCAGGAACTTGCCAGTTCCTGGGAGAGAGATTGGTCTCTTGGTTCTGTAAGAAGCAGGCCTCTGTTTCAACTTCAACTACAAAAGCTGAATATATAGCAGCTGCTAGTTGTTTTTCACAGATCCTGTGGATACAAAACCAACTTTTGGATTATGGGTACTCACACAAGAACACTAAAATCATGTGTGATAGTACAAGTGCTATCTCCATTGCACAAAATCCAGTGCACCACTCTAGAACGAAGCACATTGAGATTAGACACCATTTCCTGAGAGATTGTGTGGAAAAGAACAAGATCAGCCTTGAGTTCATATCCACAGACCTTCAGAGAGGTGATATATTCACCAAGCCCTTAGATGAATAGAAGCATCTGTTCTTTTTGGTTCAACTAGGCATGATTAATGGAAGAGACTAAGTGTGATGTCTGCCTTGTTGAAACCTGTTTGAAGATCGTCGAACGACGTTCGAAGATAGTCGATCGGATCAAGCCTATCGTCGACCTATGGTTGAAGATAGCTTATCTGCTTGAAGATCGTCGACCGGCGTTCGAAGATAGTCGAACAGGTCGAGCCTATCGTCGATCTATGGTTGACGACAGCTTGCTGTTTGTGAAGACAGAAATAGTCGAACGATTGATCGACTACTCTACTTCAGGACCGATCGTCGAACGACCGTTCGACCATCGTCTCCAGTATCTTTTAAATAGATCGACGATCGCTGTTTTTCATTTAAAGCCGATGGTCGTCCTAGGTTAAGAGATAGTTGCTTTTATCGTCGACGGAGAGCGTCTTTTCGCATTCCGTCTTCCCGCTTGCTCTTTGTCTTGCGTTTTCTGCCGCTCCATCCTCGCCGTCTCTCCCTCGTCTTCTCCAGCCCTCTCGATGGCGATTGCTCCAGCGCTCCTCGCAGTAGTGAAGTTTGATGCAGGATTCAGTGTAGATTTCGACGCCTTCAGCTGCTGCGAACCAGGAATTGTGGAAATTCTTAATCTGTGCAAAGATCAAGGGTTAGAGAAACTCATGTCCTCCAGAATAAAGATAAACACTCAAGAGATCAAAGAGTGGGCTTTCACTTCGTCTTCAACTGATGATTCGATGACTGGAACCATTAGTGGAGAAGAGGTAACATTGACTCCCGCTATTTTGACTGAAATATTTGGATTGATTAATGGGGAAGAAGAGTATGAGCAAGATACTCCTGAGTTTGGAAGGATGTTAACAGAGCTGGGACATGCCGAAGGCATTCCCTCTAAGCTGCTCAAAGTAAATTTTCCGTTTAAGATTAATTTTCTTGCTGAAATAGTTGGAAAAGTGCTACTGGGAAAGCACTCCGCCCACGACAATAATACAAGGCAGCAGTTTGCACTGATGTGTGCAATTGTAAATAAGAAACAGATTAATTGGGCAGGCATTATGTTTGATCTGATCAGGAAAAATAATAGCAAGAAAGAAGTTACCCTGGGAAGGGTAGTTGGGATTTTTCTGAAGGAGAAATACCCTCATCTGTTAGTGTCAGCTGCCACCTCCATAAACGCCAGCAAGAAGATGGATCCATCCCTGTTCGCCAAATGGAAAAGGACCTTCCTGAAGTCCGCTCCCGCAGGGGTTGCTCCAGTTACTTATGAGAGCACCAGGACTGTCTCAGTCACTCCCCCTACAAGCAGCTGGCTCAGCAAATCCATCCCTTCCATCTTCTTCATCAGTATTGCCGTCTACTTCAGTTGAAGTTCCCTCAACTTCAATTGAAGTACGACCTTCTGCTTCTCCTCTTGCATCTCCTCCTGCATCTCCTCTCCCGACTCATCTTGTTGGGATCTCTCATCCCAGTTTTGATTTGTTGGTGTTTAAGATTTCTACTCCTCTTCATTCTCCAATTCCTTCTTCTGATCACATTGATCACCCTGCATCCACTCATCCATCTCCAGTTCCATCTCCAGTTCATTCTCCAGCTCATCTTGAATACACCATCCCTGCTGATCTTCCATCCCCTGAAATTCCCCCACCATCATCATCATCATCCTTTGAAATAACTCCAGCATTTATCTCTAGCATTGTGGAGTTAATTACCCCCTCAATCAAAATTATGATTGATGAGGCGATTGCTCCCCTTGCTTCCTCTATCTCCTCTTTGACTGCTGCTATTCAGGCACTCTCAAAGTCTGCTGAGCCCTCTTCTTCTAGGGGCCTGGTTTCAGTATCTACTGAAATCAGGCAGGGGGAGATGCTTGATGAAGATGTCCCTGAGCAGCCTTTGGCCTCCCCTCCAGCAGATCATCATGCAGTGGCAGAGAAAGCAATAGATGATTCAGGTCCTCCTTCTTTATCTGAAAAAGAAATTTCTGATGCATTGTTGAAATCTGAATTATTGTCAAAGCTTGTTTAGAAGAATGTTCTACTCCCTTGGTCGCCCTGTACCTAGAAGGAATTATCACTTCCTTTCTAGATGAATTATGGGAGTTAGGACACGCTGTGGTCGATTCTAAAGGTATTCCCTTTACTTACTTTTTAGACTTGATAACTGATATGATAGTTTGAGAATATCTGGAAGGGATGATTAGATGTCATTTAGAAAAATTTTATTCATAATACTACAGATAAATTGGAAGATGTTCTAGATGTTCAAGAGCTTGTTATCCAACCTGCTCCAAAAGTTCAACCAGAACCAAGCTATTCAAATTTCTGAGGTGGCTCAGCCATAAGTGCAAGCAGAACTAGTCACTATGACAGTTTCTAATCTTCAAGAAAAAGGTGCAGATGTTCAAATTGAAAAATCTACTGTATGGGATGATTCCCCGGGCTTGGATTTAGATGCTCTCTTGGAACAGGATGCCATAGAAGAAGAACTAGAAAAAGCTGCTCTTAAGGAAAAGGAAAGAGCTTTGAAAGATGCAATTGACCCATATGATCTGCCCATTTCTTCTAATTCTGAAGATGAAATTGATTCTGATGAGTCTGCTGAGTCAAAAAGAAAAAGAATTGCTAAAAAGAAAAGGAAAGTTGTAGCTCCTCCTCCTGATAATCCAGATAATGAAACACCGTATTATATACTGAAAGGAATTGATCCTAAGTCAAAAGACTTCTAGCATTGGATGTTATTTTCTAAGAACCAGCAAAAGCAAAGGAAAAAGTCAAAGAGGTATGACTCTCCTGTCCCTAGATGGAATCCTAGAGGTCCTCCTCCTCCACCTCCCAGTGCAGGAGCCTCAGGAAACTTATCTACAAAACCTGCTGCTCAGTCCGAAAGATCAAATCCATCTCAGTCAGCTCAAAGGAGAAGTTCACAAGGATACCAAGGTAAAAGTCAAACTGGCTATCAAAGACCTGATGCTGTTAAGGAACAGGTAAAGGAGGTAGTGTATCAAAGACCAACATTTTCTCCTCCTCAGTCCAAAGAACTTAAAAGCTCTACCTCTCCTAAGCCAAATCACTCTGAGAAGGATGTTTCAAAAGGTAAGCAAATTATTTTATCTGAAAATTCTAGCAAGATATTTGCTAAGTCTGCTCCCCTTTCTTATCTAGTTATTCATGATAAAGAACCAGCTGATATATCTTCTGAGATTGTTTATGAAAGCCCAGAGCTTGATCCTAATTTTAGGATGGCTCGTTTTCTTGAACTTGTTGGAGCAGCTCAAATTAAGAAAGCAAAAGCAGAAGGAAAAGACACTGCAGGATTGACCACAATGTCAAAATTCAGAATGAAGGAGCTAGACAAATTCCAGGTTAGACCTGAAGTATTTGATCCTTCAAAGTATATGGAAAAGCATCCTGAGACAGTTTTCCCAAGAACAACAGAATTGAAAATCATTGGAGAACAAGACCTGAAGCTATCAAGAAAAGAAGCTCTAGATCCCTCAAGAAAGATTACTTTTGTTTCTAGCTCTTCTGATCCTAAATCTAACTCTAAAGCTCCTTTATTTTTCATTGATTGACAGTTAATTACTTATCTGTTTGATTGATGATATCTGCTTAGTTATTTCTCTTTATGCATTTTATTTTACTTTCAGTAATTAGTTTTGAATGTTTTAATTGTTGAGAGACTTAACTCAAATAGGGGGAGATTGTTGGAACCCTAGGTTTTGATTTGAGTTTAGTCTTCTCTTTCTGTTTCTTGACCCAAGATTTATCTATGGTCAAAGGTTTGTTGCTCTAGTTTTAGAGGTCACTTTTGCAGATGTAAATTTGGTTAAGTTGTTTTTCGTTCGACTATGGTCGAACGCCGCTCGACTATCGTCTATCGGCTGATCGACGATCGTCTATTAGTTGGTCGACGTTCTGTCTGCGTTGATAGCTCGACTATCTGTTGATAGGTCGACTATCTGTTTGCTTTGGTAGTTCGACTATCTGTCCTGATAGTTCAACTATCTGATAGCTCGACTATCTGTTGATAGGTCGACTATATGTTGTCTTTGATAGTTCGACTATCTGCTTGGATAGTTCAACTATCTGATAGCTCGACTATCTGTTGATAGGTCGACTATCTGTCCGCTCTGATAGCTCGACTATCTGTTGATAGGTCGACTATCTGTCCGCTTTGATAGTTCGACTATCTGTTGATAGGTCGACTATCTGTGTTGCTTTGATAGTTCGACTATCTATTGATAGGTCGACTATCTGTGTTGCTTGATAGTTCGACTATCTGCTTGGATAGTTCAACTATCTGATAGTTCGACTATCTATTGATAGATCGACTATCTGTTTTGTTTGATAGCTCGACTATCTGTTGATAGGTCGACTATCTATTTTTCTGTGATAGGTCGACTATCTGTTTGATAGGTCGACTATCTGTTTTGTTTGGTAGTTCGACTATCTGTCTTGATAGATCGACTATCTGATAGCTCGACTATCTGTTCTGATAGGTCGACTATCTCCTGAGGTAGTTCGACTATCTTCCTTGATAGTTCGACTATCTGGATCGTTCGACTATCTGTCTGATAGGTCGACGATCTCCGTGCTTCGGTCGACGATCTCCGAGGGTCGTTCGACGTTTTGCTGTATGTCTTGAGTAGTTTTGTCGTCTTCTATGATGTGATTTATTTCATATTTATTTTGGCATATTTTATAAAAGATTATCTGAATAAATTGTGATATTATTTCCATGCAATATCAGTTCCATTCCTCTTGCATGAGCTAATCTTTTTCTGACAAAGTTGTTTGTCTTATAGCTGAGATATGTTTTCTGCTTTATCTGTCAGGCTGTCCTTTATAGCCGTTAGACTCAAGAAGTCTTCCTTGGCTGTAAAGAGTCTTTTCTGATGTGACTTTCTCTAGTTTTATTTCATCAGAGTTATTTGCAGCTTCTTAGAAAGCTTTATCCTTTTATAGGATATCTGTCTGCAGTATTTTGTTTTGCTTTATGCTTTTTGCAGCCCAGCTTGCAGAGTTCAGTAGAAGACAAGATTCAAACTCAAGTTAGAGCCGTTGCTGCTGCTGCTATATAAAGAACTCCTTGAAGAAAGAAATTAACTAGTTCATATAGCAAAAATCAAGTTCATTCAGGAAAAAGGAGTTCAAAAGCTAACAGCTACATTCAAGCTTAGAACTTACAGTTTCCAACTGCTCTCAGCTCATTCACATCTAACTGAGAAGAAGTTTCAGATCTTCACTCTTCTTCAACCTGAGTTCTCCTGCCTCCAGGAAGATCTTCACTCAGAGCCTTTTGAAGAAGAAGAAGAAGAAGATAGCTGCCTAAAGAAGAAATTTTATTTCATATTATTTATCTTCTTGTAGCTTTTTCCTTCAGATTTTCTGAAGTATTTCTGCACTGAAGCAAGACTTCACCTGGACGTTCTTTTAGCCAGGGGGAGCCTTGATTCTTTAAGAGCTTTCTAGCTAAGTGTAAGTTATTGTGCTTCTCTAATCTATTGTAAAATAGAGAAGACATCTTAACCTCCTTTGCCCCTCCTGTAAAGGGTTATTACTCCCTTCAAAAGTATCCCTTGGTGGCAGGGCACCTGATCAAAAACCTGTGTTGGTTTTTAGACACCTGATCAAAAGTCTAAAGGGTTTCTGGATTACCTGAAGCAGATCCTGTTGGTGGCAGGGTACCTGATCAAAAACCTGAGTGGATTCCTACCTTGTTGGTAGAAGAGTAAACGTACCCAAGTTGTTTGGGGAACCACTATAAATTCCTTGTGTCGTCTGAATTGGTTATTTAATTCTCCGTGCTGATTGACTGTGATTAGATCTTAACTAGGATTGCTAGTTGCTGTTTAGGTTTCCAAGCCCTAACTGTAATTACAGTTGGATGCCTTTTGTGCACAACACTTGTGTTAGGCTTTAGGGTTTATTCTCAAATATCTATAACCTTCATTCCGCATTTAACTCCAAGGGAGTTGAGTAGAAAGTCAAATTTGCTAGTGCAATTTTTGATTACTCTATTCACCCCCCCTCTAGAGTAGTATCTATCCCTTTTTCCTTTCAGAAAGTTTGAAATGAGCAGTATGGGAGAGCTAAAGTATTTCTTGGGACTTCAAGTGAAACAGACTGAGGAAGGGATTTTCATTTCTCAGACGAAGTTCACCAATGAACTCTTCAAGAAATTCGGAATGGAGAATGCAACCTCTATGAGGACTCCAATGGGATCCACCATGTCTCTGGATAAGGATGAGAAAGGGAAACCTTTTGATGAAATCAAATACAGAAGCATCATTGGATCCCCGCTCTACCTTACTGCAAGTAGACCGGATATCATGTTCTCCACATGTATTTGTGCCAAATATCAGGTGAACACTAAGAAATCTCATTATGTCGCTGCAAAGCGAATTCTTAGATACCTTAAAGGTACCCCTAATCTTGGCTTGTGGTACCCGAGAAATAATGATGTCGAGCTAATAGGTTTTTTAGATGCTAATTTTGCAGGGAGTAGGGATGACAGGAAAAGCACTTCCGGGACGTGTCAATTCCTCGGAAGAAGGCTTATCTCATGGAACAGCAAGAAGCAGAATTGTGTAGCAACTTCCACAGCAGAGTCTGAGTACATCTCAGCTGGCAGCTGTTGCGCACAACTCCTTTGGATCAGAAACCAGTTAGCTGATTATGACCTTCAGTTCAAGGAAGTACCAATGTACTGCGACTCCTCCAGTGCGATTGCCATTGCCAATAATCCGGTATCGCACAGCAGAACGAAGCTTATTGAAGTGCGCTACCACTTCATTCGGGAGCACGTGGAGAACAAGGACATCTCTCTCTGCTATGTCCCCATGGACAAGCAGATTGCAGATATTTTCACAAAGCCCTTAGACGAGGCCAAGTTTAGTCTTTTCAAAACTGAATTGGGGATGCTAAACTATGAGGAATGAAGACTACAGAAGCTCCAGGCTCGTGCATCTAGGGGGAGCCTCTGCCAGGAACTCAAGGGTAAGCACAGGTGCAAGAACTGAGGGGGATCAAGGTGTCAAATGCACCAGACCCAGATTTGTAGAAGCCGAAAAGGGGGAGATTACCCTCTCGGCTAAGGTGCTAAGGTGTATGCTCCAAATGCTCTAAAGAAGGTGCTAAGGTGTATGCTCCAAATGCTCTAAAGATAATGGTATGGAATTTCAACTCACTCCCGTTTATTTCAAAGTTGTGTTTTCTTCCAAGCCGTTATATTCACCTTAGCTTGTAGGGTTTAGGCTTCTTCAAATAGGGGGAGATTGTTTGGTATTGTATCCATAATGTACCTGATTTGAAGATGCCCCTGAACAAGCTAAGGTGAATTGAAAATGTATTTGATTACTTGTTTTCAAGTTGTGCTTGCAATTATTCATCGCTAAGTAAACACCAATGTTAGGGTGCAGTAGGTCAATATACACGGGTCTGTGCAACGTAATCCCTCATTGGGCAGATCAGTGTGTTGGCTTACATGTACTCTCTCTATTGGAGTGTACTTATTTTCAAGCACAGGGTTATGTAAGATCAAGAGCAGACAAGGAGCAAGGATGGGCCAAAGACCAGCTCACGGGAAGAAAGACGAAAATCGTCTAAGTACAAATCGACGAGAATCACTACCGAATCATTGAGAATCACGAACTGATTCTCGCTGATTGCTGCCGGTTGACTCGAAGCCACCTTGAATTCTTCTAAGGAAGAATCGTCGAGAATCATGAAGTGATTCTAGCCGATTCGTCGAGAATGACTCTGCATTCTCTACGATTCGGCGAGAATCAATTGTGATTCTCGCCGATTCTCACCGGCTTGTGTTATCAGTAGAGATTGAATTCTGTTAAGTAGAATTCGGCGAGAATCGTAGTTGATTCTCGCCGATTCGGCGAGAATCACCTACGATTCTCGTCGAATTTGACTTAGGCAATTTTCGCCTATTCTCTGGACCGGTCCAAGTTAATTGAACTATTTCGAACCGGACTTAGGGTTTCCTTTTGATGGGGCCCACAACGGTCTTGTGGAATGACCTAATGTATATATACCTCCGTATGGTTGAGCGGAAAAAAACAAACATACACGAACACTCGATTTCAAAAAGAAGAGCCGCCGACGTGACCTACATCGCGATCTTGCTCCGCCGCCGTCGTCGCCGCTCGTGCAGTTGGTCGCCGTTGCTGATCAAGGTTTCTTCCAGATCTCCGGTGACAGAAGCTTAGCCTAGCACAGCATCTTATGCGTCTAACCAGAGATCTTTTGTCTCTTGATTCGTAGATCGGGAAAACCATCCCTTTCCGAATCGATCGAGACGATCGATCCTAGTGTGACCGTTGGAAGACCTTGCTACCTTTGCTACGAAGGTTGAATCTCCATTGCATCGCCGCAGCACTCCGTTGCCGCCGCCAATCCCGAGAGCCAAGCCGCCGCCCTTTGCCGCCGCCGGTTTCGGGGAGATTCTCTCTAAAAGAGATATAGGGCTGTGGACTTTTTGTTGACTTCAAGAACACGTCATCGAACGAAGAGGGACACCTTATTCTCCATAAGTTGTTTGTATTTCCAATACATTCTATTTTCAATTTCATTGTAAAGGAACGATTGGTTCCTAGTTGTAAGGGTTGGGTGCAACCCATGGTGTGGGAGTGGTGACTCCTACGTGTGGAAGGGTTCCTTCCATTAGTGCAAGGATTGGATTTCAATCCTATTGGTGAAGTGACCGAGTCGTCCCTGGTTGGGAGATAGGTCGAAGGGGGAAAGTGGACGTACCCAAATCGGGGAACCACTATAAATTGTTTGAGTCTTTTCTGTGCTGTGTTGTTTGATCTATTTGTGCAGGTACAGTTTATAATTCCGCAAAAACGCTACAAGACACCTATCCCCCCATAGGTGAAGCTAGTTGGCACTAGGTGGATTTTCACCCCCCCTGACACACCCTCCCTAGGCGTGTCTCTGGGCTTTTCACCCAATCCCGAAGCCTGTAGGACTCCATTAAAAATTTTCCATTGCTGCACGTCAATAGTACCGACACGCCCCCCCTGTTACACCCTCCCAGGGCGTGTCATCCGGCGTGCACCACCTTTTTTGACATTTGACAGATTTCCGATCAATGATTTTGACGTGATGTGCCTTACACCCCCTACACAGGCGTGTCCCAGGGTGTGCACACTCTTGTATAGAAGCAATCATCATTCCCGCAAGAATCCAGCACCCGAGGTCAACCCCGTACCTGACACGCCCCCATGACACTCCCTCCCAGGGCGTGATAGGGGGGGGCGTGACCGACCCAGAAAAAAATCTATAAATTCAAGGCTCCCCCTTGTGTCCAGGATTAGTTGTGGGATGAGAGGGGAGGTGCTGCCCTTTTATTTCTTAGAGTTTTCATGTCTTTCGTTTAGTGTTCTTCCTCTCTCTTTTTCTCATTTTAAGCTTTTCTTAATTCTAGCTTAATGTATCCTTTTATAATAGCTCTTGTAATTTTTTTAGTAGTTTAATGTTAATGTTCCTCCACTTCTCTATGATTAACTAATCCTCCTTGTACTCTATCTTGATGATCTGAGATTCAACTTGATTAAGTTATGATGCTTTAAGTTTACTTTTTCTTTTAGGGTTTAGGCCTTCGATTTACTCTTGAAAATTCATGTTTGAAGTTATATCATCGATATATAATTTTCATCTTTGTTTTCGCTCTTAGCTAGCCAAGAGGCTTGTAGTTTGAAGTGAACACTCACGAGTAAAGTGAGTTGCACGCACCCCTCGAGAGAGGCAGATGTTAAATCTCTCGGATTGGAGTGAAATCCAATAGCAGGGTTCTCCACGTAAAGCGAGCTTTAGGTCTCCGATTTGGACGAGCGTTCGGTCGGACCTCCCTAAACTCAGTTGGGCACAACTTCGAGAGAAGCGTGCTCAATCTTTAGGAACCTCCACGGTCAAGGAACTTTACCTTATTAAGTTAGGGTTTATTATCGTATTTTTAATCAACTTTTGCCGAGGTGATTCTCGACCGAGTGCTTTTCTATTTCATCATTTCAACCCCTCGCTGTAATCACTTTTAGTAGCTATTTATTTAACTACAAGTAGTTCTCTTTTTAGCGCAAATATTTCTTTTCTTAATTGCAATTAGTTTTCTCTTAACAAACCCTAAAACAATCCTTCGATAAGATAATAGTCTTTGCGTGAGTAAAATTACTCAATAGTTCCCGGATCTTAATATAACACTAGTGTCCCCTAGCTACAATACATTAGGTATACTTTCCTAGATGGATTGCTAGTTCGGTTTTTATTCTCTTCATGATTAGTAGACACCACAAATTTACTTGAATCACATACATTATACAACAATAATGAAAAATGGTTGGGATAAGAAACAATAATAGGCAAAGACAATTTTCTTTTATTCATAAAAGTTCAGGGATAAAAACGTTTCAAATCATCACCACTCCAAGTGTGACCTATGGACATCCCTTCCACATTCTGGAGGCGGTACCCTCCCGACTTTTGTGTCTCTTCAACTATATAGGGGCCCTCCTAGTTAGGATTGAGCTTCCCCACAGCCGCCGACCTCCCCGCTATATCTACTTTCTTTAAGACAAGGTCTCTTTCCGCAAACTACTTGAATCTGATATGCTTGTCGAAGTACATGGCCATCCGCAACTTGACTTCCTCATACCTAACGATGGATAAGTTACGAAGCTCCTTTACTAGGTCCAGTGAGAGCCGTAGCTCTCCTTCATTCTCTGCTCTCCATTCTTTATCTCCTTCTCCGATGGCTACCACCCGCGGTGACTTGACCTTGAACTCTACTGGGAGTAAGGTATCATATCCGTAGGAAAGCTTGAAGGGGGTCTCCCCTATAGATGTGTTGGGGGTAGTCCTTAGGGACCACAGGACCAAGGGAAGATGTTCTACCCAGTTCCCCTTCAAATTCTCCACCTTCTTCTTTAATAAGTTCATTATGATCCTGTTCGCCATCTCAACCTGTCTGGTTCTCTTGGGGTGGTAGACAGACGCAAACTTGAGGTCTTTCCCCACCTGGCTATAGAAGTTGACAAACTCCTCACTGGCAAACTGCATTGGTTGTCTGTAATGATGACTTGAGGAAGTCTGTGTCGACAGATAATCTTTACCCACACGAAGTTGCGCATCACTTGGGAGGTCACCTTAGCCAGTGCCTTGACCTCTAACCACTTCAAGAAGTAGTCGATCATGATTAGGAGGAACCTCCTGTGCCCACTTTCCTGGGAGAAAGGTCCTACTAAGTCCATCCCCCAAATTGCAAAGGGCCAAGGTGTTGTGATGCTCTTTAGTCTTTGGACCAGAATGAGTTAAAGTGGAGCAAACAACCGACACTTTTGGCATATCCTAGAAAACTCTATCGAATCCTTACTCACGACAAAAAATACCCTTGTCTCATCACCCTTAACTCCAAGGTCCTGCTTCCCGAGCGATTGTCACACTTGCCAGAGTTGACTTCCTCCATGATCTCTGGTACCTCGTCTTCGGCCACACACCGTACCAAGAGACCTTAATATGTCTTCTAGTATAAGCCTCCTTTGTGTAGTAGATAGTACGCTGATTTGTGCTTGAAGTGTTTCTTGTTTGGGATCTCCTCTGGAAGCTTGCCTATGGTTAAGAAAGTTACAAAAGGATTCATCAATGAGGGGCCCTGATCTACCTCCATCAGCTCTCCTTCTTCGATGGATGGGCGGAACAAATTCATCAAGGTACCTCCCCCCGGGTCCGATCAGTTGTGGTGCTTTATTCTTGCGGCATGTGCTAAATAGAGAAGGTTTGGAACCCCCCGATGAGTCCACTCACCTTGGCCAAAAATTTTACAAGTGTTGGTTCCCTTGTCTCAAATTCATCCCTGACTTGCGATGGCACCTCCATTGACTCCGTGAGAACCTCCATGTCATGCACCCCCAACACCCTGGCCTGATACATTCCTGCAATCACTATCTCATACTCTAACTAGTTATTAGTGATAGGAAAGTGTATCACCAGGGCTTGCTCTATACTTGTTCCTTGGGGGCTTTCCATCACCACCCTACCTCCTAGGCAATGTCTTCCCAAAGCTCAATCTACCAGCATTTTCTAGGAGACCTACTGAGCAGTTCCTTCTTCTTCCACCTCAACCACATAGTCGGCTAAAAAATCTACTACTGCCTGAGCCTTTATCGATAGCCAAGGGATGAAAGAGATATCAAACTCACTTAGCTCCACAAACCACTTGGCCAGTGTTACTGAATGTTCTACACCTTCGAATATCTTACGAAGAGGGTGATCAGTCACCATTCTGATCAAACACACTTGAAAGTATGGTCTGGGCTTCTTGGCTGAGATGACCAAGGAAAATACCAACTTCTCTAGAATCAAATATCAAAGTTATGCATTCTTTAAGACCTTGCTCACGTAGTAGATAGGTAGCTGCTTCTTACCCTCTCCCATACTAAGACAGAGCTTACGACCTCTACCCCAACTCCGAGGTGCAAATTTAGATCCTCGCCCTCATTAGGTCCTTGGAGAAGTGGAGCCTTGGTGAGTTGATTCTTCAACGCTTGAAAAGCCTCCTAACACTCTTTTGTCCTTCAAATTATTGGTTACTCCGCAACACTTTGAAAAAAGATGAGAACTTCTCTCCTGCCTGAGAGAGGAACCTGCTCAACCCGACTAGCTTCCATGTCAAGCGATGAACTTCCTTGGTGCTTCGTGGTGATTCCAGATCCATTATGGCCTTTACCTTATCAGGATTGGGCTACTGAAAGTATTTAGCGTATACCTAAATCACCTAGAGGGGGTGAATAGGTGATGTTTGTGTCTTTTCACGAAATAAAAATCACTTAAAAACAAACACACAAACACAGAGATTTATAGTGGTTCCCCGAGATGGGTACGTCCACTTTCCCGCCTCGCCTATCTACCACAAAGGGCTAGATTCAGCTACTTCACCAATCTCAGATTTCGTCAAATCTTATACCTCGGAGTGGTAACTCCTATAACTCGGAGACGACGCTCCTACCACTCGGAGAACAACCTCTCCTACAACCGATCTATAACCGGATCTATAAAATCGATCCACACACGGATCTACTCATTCGATCCATAAACGGATCTACAAACTCGGAGAAAAATTCTCCTACAAAAAGAAATAAAGGTTACAACAATATTACACTAGATCTGAAAATTTCAGTCCGACGTTCTTCAAAATAATAGAAATTGAACTTGGAGAACTCAGAAACTTGAAATCTTTAAGATCTTGAAACTTGAATCTTCACTCGTTTAGATCTGGAGGAATATGAGTCTTTAGAAAGTAGCAATCCAGGAGTATAGACCGAGGAAGATCGGATCTTGCAGTGCTTACGGTTGTTGACCAATCGGAAATCCGTGTATGCACAGGAAGCCGACAATCACTGATTTGAAAACTATTCTCGTTTTGAATCGGAGAGAAAATTAGCACAATAGCAAGATTATCAATTAAGAAAAATATCCCTAGGTATTTTTTGAGATATTTCATCTAACAGTATAAAGAATATTTCCAAAAACGAAACCTTAAAAGCACTGTACATGGCCGACAGAACCCGAGACTTGTTTTTGAAAATGTCGGAAAAAATGACCCAAGTCAAATTCGTCGAGTATCATAATGATACTTGACGAATACATCTTGATATACGATAAAAAGTACTTAGCCAAATCATCCCAGGCCGGCTCGTCACTCAACGCCATGGCGAAGAGTCATACTCAGTGAATTGACTCGCCGAATTCGTCAAGTATTACCTGGCATACTCGACGAATTCATCGAGTATAGGTTAACTGACTAAATGTCGTGGCACTCAACGCTTTTTGCTCACTCAATGCCGTAGGCAGCAATCGACGAATATCGTCGAGTTAACTCATCGCACTCAATACTTTGATATTCGACGAATTATACTTGGAAAAATCTAGAGAAGTAGTGTCGACTGGACTCGACGAATTCGGCATGTATCACTTAGCATATTCGACGAATTCGGCGAGTATTATTAGATACATTCGACGAATTCGACGAGTATGCACAACGATACTCGGTGAATTTTACTTAATAGATTTTTTAATTCTTCAATGAATTTACTCTAAGTATATACGAAGAATTCGACGGATATTGGTAAGTATACTCGACGAATTCGGCGTGTATCAACGACTATACTCGACGAATTCGACCTGTATGCTTAACCATACTCGCTGAATTTTACTTAGGTAAAATTCCTATTTTTCCTGGGTCTAACCCTTGAACATCCTTGAGCCATCTCTTGTACTTAGGATAAAAGTACATCCCAATAGAGAGATTATACGTGAGTCAACACATTGGCCTGTACAATGAGGAATTACATTGTATAGTCCTGTGTTTGCTGACCCACTATAACCTGACATTGGTGTGTATTTGGCATTATAGACCTACAAGTACATAACTCAAAAGACAACATTAAATACAATCACAATTCATCTTAGCTTAACTGAGCCCTTCTTCAAATCTCGGTTATTGCGGATACAATACCCAACAATCTCCTTCTATTTGAAGAAATCAGAACCCTATAAGCTAAGGTGACTTGCACATGATAACTAATAAAATATGAAAACTTGAAAAGATAAACAATATAAGCAAAAACACGCATTCCAAGACAATTATGAAAATTATATATATATATATATATATATATATATATCAAAGATTGTTCACAGTTTTTAACAGGAGGACAACCCACAACTCAACACAAAATGTAACTATCGGTCCAACCTGCTCTGACTCTTCTGCCTCTGTCTGTCAAAATAAGACTTTGGCTTTGGAAAGTACTTTGGAGGGGGTGCAGGCATCAGATTAGCATCTATATGATTTCTGAAGTGAATTTTCCTTTTAGTGCAGGATAGCTTGTACTTGTTCCATTCTTCCTGATCATAGTGGTGCTGATGTTTTTCACCACCAATGTCGATCAGGGAGAATGTATCCAATATAATACCTCTAGATATGGGACTCCACACCTATTCCATTTCCATGTTAGGCTCTGACCTGATAGCAGACAGGCCTTCCCTATATCTTCTTCGCTTGTGAACCAGAGGGGGGAAGTCTTCAATAAGCTCTACCTCTAGAGCCTCAGCAGCAGTAGCAACAACAATATCAGCCTGAGAAAAATCCTATGTGTCTGATCAGAACTGAGAGTAATCCTGGGCAGGATGAGTCTCATCATATGCTGGTATAAGCACAACAGGTACTTGAGATCCTGTCAACTGACTATGCAACCACACACAGTTGTTATAACTAAAGTCATTTACACTTTTGAAATTTGCTAACATTGCTACTTCAAGTTCATTGACCTTAGCTGCCACCTTAGCTTCCAAGGAATCCTCCCCCTTTCTAACTTCTATAGCCAGAGCATTTGCATACACTTGCAAGCTGTCGTCATAATGAGCCATAGAATTATTGTGCACTTTAATCATAGTTTTTGCGTTTGTGTCCACATTATCAACAATTTCTTTGGTATATTGGATGCCATCCATGTTTAGCATGATGGCTTTTCCACCCTCAACAAATAGTAAGTCAATCTTTGTATCAAGTACTTCAATCTAAATTTTGACTTCAGCAAGGGCTCTGTTAACATCTTGCTCAGTCTCTTTTACCTTGTCTAGAATTGTCATCATTATCGCTTCACACTGCCTTGCTGTCTTGCCAACATGACCTCTATTGTATTTAGAATTGAACTATCAGCACTGGAGGTGGTAACTATCTCAAAAGCAATAGGTAGGAGAGAAGGTAGATCTTCACTGAGAGACTCACAGATCAGAGATAATCATGCTTTGGAAGTAGTAGCTTGATTTGCAGCAATAGTGAGAGCTGGAGTCTGCTCGTCTGCATCTCCTCCATCATCTGAGAGATCCACAACCTCCACCTCAATAGCAGGAGGTGCATCAGGCATCTTTCCAAACCTTTTCTCCAGGTTGCGCAGAAGCCTTGCAACCTCTGTAGTAACTGATATAGAAGGTCTAGTCACCTCCCCCTCAGAAGATGAAGCGGGAACAATTTCAGGGAGAGAGACTATCAGGTTCTCCATTACAATGAGTGCATTAGCATCATTAACCTCAGCACCAACAAACTTATCAGAAGCATCATCAACATCTTTGGGCTCATTAGTAATAATCACTTCCTTATCAACATCTATCTCATAGTCATCCACAGTTAAATCATCATCAGCAGCATCATTATCCTCAACCACATCAGGCACTAACTCCTCAACAACAGTCTGAGCAATCTGAGCAACCTCTGTCAGCAGATTCTCTTACTCTGGAAATGGAATTGGACTTTCTACAACTGAAGTAATAGCTGGCTCCCCCTCAGCTCCTGCACACAATTTATTAGGGGCTTCACTGGGGTGTGGAGTATGAATCCTATCCTCAGGAGCCTGACATTGCTCCTCCACACCCACATCTGGGGCTCCCCCTTGCCTAAATATCCTCCTATCCCATCTTGTGAATATTGTGGAGTCTATTTTCTTGAGATGGTGGATAGGTACCCCTTTGGTCATATCGAACCTGTCACCATCCATCTAATTCAAGTACATACTTATAATCCTCCCAAAGTTGGGAGTGTGAAGGCTGTCCTTGATTTTCTCTAACAACAAAGCATCCCAGTCTAACCTTTTCTTGCAAATGATCGCTACAGGAGTCTTGAATATCTCAGTCGAGATGTAGTCATGTGATCCAGTTTTGCAAAGCAACTCTTTTCCGATGATGTTGGACAACAGTTTACCTTCTTCATTCATTCCTTTTTGCTTGACTTCTTTTGTACCTCTTGGCAGTCCACAGAATAATAGGGCTCTAGAGAAATAATCCTCATCGAGGTAATCGACCTTGTCATAAATTGGAAGCCGTAAATACATAATGAGAAGAAAAGCTTTCACTTTGACTTTTGCCCTCTGAACTTTGCTCTTGATCATGGTATCTTTATGTCGTAACTTGGCGTTTTGGAAAAATTCTAGGACTTCCTTGTCCAACACCTAGCAGGGGTGTTCGAGGACGAAGGAGAGTCTAGCGATCTCCAACATTAAAATGACATTTCTGAACTCATCGGAGGACAAAGCAAACCCTGTGCGGACTAGTTCTCCTCCCCCTAGCAACCCACTAGTACTTATAGGAGCCATGGAGAAAACTGAAATCTGGACAACAGTTGCTGGAATTTTGGACTTGTCAGAATCGGCGAAATAGAGTTGTCAGAAACACACCACTGCACAATATCGGGAGAACCTGGAATGATTGATGGCTAGGGTTTGGAAGGAGTTGACAACCCTTATCGAGGGAGAAGATGCACACACTGTAGGAACTACTCGTCGAGAACGAGGAACGATCTGTGGGAGCCGAACCGTCGGGATTCTGATTTCGACGAATCGGCTGAAGTTTAATGAATTGACTGTGCGGCTTCCCCCTTATATATATATAAGGGGGAATATATATATATATATATATATATATATATATATATATATATATATATAATTTTCAAATTTGCCTAGGAGGCGCGTACCTTATTTGTCGTTGGTTCTTTGGATCAAATATAGTAAGATAGAATTTCCTCACAAGTTAAATTCGGCAAGATTCACCGGATGCAAAATCTGATTCGGCGAGTATCCACAGATATCCGACGAATCGGCGAGTTTGCCGTCCGATATTCGTCGAATTTTCCTTTGAAAATTTTTCTTCTTTTTTGAAGAAGTTCCCGAGAGATCTTATGCTTGCTTGGACTTCTTCAGGATTCAATATTCAGCATACCTAGTTCCATTTTGAAAAATGAGAACTTATCCTCATCCAGCGGCTTTATGAAAATATCCGTGACCTGCTTGTCCGTCGGGACATAGGTGAGGGCTATGTCCTTGTTCTACACTTGCTCCCAGATAAAGTGATAGCACACCTCGATGTGCTTTGTCCGGCTGTGGGAGAATGGATTATTTGTGATTGCTATTGCACTGGATGAGTCGCAATACATATGAATTTCCTTGAAATTCAGGTTGTAGTCTTCTAGTTGATTCCTTATCCATAGAAGATGTATGCAACAACTACCCGCAGAGATATACTCTGACTCAATAGTAGAAGTTGCCACACAATTCTACTTCTTACTGCTCCATGAGATAAGCCGTCTTCCGAGGAATTGACACATCCCGGAAGTTCTTTTCCTGTCATCCCTACTTCCTGCAAAATTAACATCTGAAAAACCAATTAGCTCGACATCATTATTTCTCAGGTACCATAGGCTAAGATTAGGTGTACCCTTAAGGTATCATAAAATTCTCTTTACAGCGACGTAATGAGATTCCTTAGAGTTCACTTGAAATATAGTACAAACACATGTTGAAAACATTATATCTGGTCTACTGGCAGTGAGGTAGAGAAAGGATCCAATTATGCTTCTGTACTTGGTTTCATCAAAAGGTTTCCCTTTCTCATCCTTGTCCAGAGACATATTTGAATCAATTGGAGTCCTCATAGAGGTTACATTATCCATTCCAAATTTCTTAAGAATCTCCTCGGTGAACTTCATTTGAGAGATGAAAATTCCATCTTCAGATTGTTTCACCTAAAGTCCTAAGAAATACTTTAGCTCTCCCATAATGCTCATTTTGAACTTCCCTTGCATAAGTTTTGAGAACTTCTTGCAAAGGTTGTCTTCTGTAGAGCCAAATATGATGTCCTCAACATAAATCTGCACTAGCAGAATCTTGCATTTTACTTCCCTAATAAATAATGTCTTGTCTATCTTTCCTCTTGTAAACTTGTTCTCAAGAAGAAAGCTAGACAACGTCTCATACCAAACTCAGGGAGCTTGCTTTAAATCGTAGAGAGCTTTATTTAAAAAATAAACATGTTCAAGGAATTGAGAATTTACAAAACCTTGGGGTTGCGCTACGTATACTTCCTCTTTCAGTTTTCCGTTGAGGAATGCTGACTACACGTCCATTTGGTAGACGGTGAAGCCTTTGAGGGCAGCATATGCGAGAAACAACCTGATCTCCTCGAGCCTAGGCACTAGAGCAAAGGTCTGGTTGAAGTCGATCCCTTCTTCTTGTCTGTATCCTTGTGCTATAAGTCTGGCTTTGTTCTTGATGATTACTCTGTGTTCGTCCAGCTTGTTTCTAAATATCCATTTGGTGCCGATCACATTATGTCCCTTGGGTCTGGGCACAACTACCAGACTTTGCAACATTCAAATTAATTGAGCTCCTCTTGCATTGCCAAAATCCAAGAAGCATCCTTGTTCGCTTCTTCGAACTTCTTTGGCTCAACCTGAGTTAGAAAGCTAAGATGCATAAATTCATTAGTTGTACCTCTTTTGGTTCTGATGTCGTCACCTAGCTCTCCTATTATTTGATCTGTTGGGTGATCTCTTAGGTGTCTGAAACCTAGATTCCTTGCTCTCCATCCAACAGGCTCTGCAACATCTGGTGCATCCTCTGTAGGTTGTGGCAATTTTTCCTCTAGGGGTTCTGTTGGAGCATGCGTTCCGCATCTCTTGGTTTGATAATAACAAATATCGTGATGTATTTGATCTACTATTTTGTGTGTTTATAGTGTGCAGGTTATACAGGTTGAATGAGGAGACAAGTCCTCAGTCATGGGCATAATCCAAGGGTGTGTACACTTAAGAAAAAACAAAATGATGAGTTTTGTGTGCTAAACTTCAAACAGCCATAACTTTCAATCTGGGAGGAGTTATAGAACGTGCTACCCCATTCCGAAATGAGAACAAAGTCATCCACACTCTAGAAATAGTTCGGATGGCAAAATTGAAAGAAGATATCGCCAGGCAATAGCCACTGTCGCTCGGCGATAGCTCCACGATCGAATCATCCCGCGGAAACCTCAGAATCATGGGATACGTGGCAGCCAGATAGGATATCGCTGATTGGCAATAGCCAGTGTCACCGGGCGATATCACTAAAATATAAAAGTGATTCATTTTTTCATGGAGATAAAGGATTATAGAATTTGGAGTGTTCCTTCTCGTGCAACTGATTTAGAGAGCTCCAACCTTCAGAAAACTCTCATTTTCCCAAGAACGTTCAAGAGCGAAGAAGAGACAGTTCGTGTGCAGTATCTCAGGCAATCTTTACAAGGATTCGACGTCGTCTTCAGAGCTTCATTTTGAGGGAGTTTTTATTCTGAATTTCTATTTTATAACTTATCTTATCATCTTTATAATCGGTAGAGAAATCTCCACCTTGTGCGTGGTGGCGTCTAAGTCCTTGCGTGGCTTAAGAGGAAATCGTCGCCTTGTTCGTGCCGTCTAGGTCCTTGTGTGTCTTAGGGGAAAATCACCACCTTGTGCGTGGCGTCCAAGTCCTTGTATGGCTTAGGGAGTAATCGCTTCCTTGTGTGCAGCGTCTAGATCGTGGTTAGATCTTGGGGGAGGCTAGTAGCAAGATTTAGGGAGAGATACGCTTTAGCCTACAAAATCTTGGTAGAAGGACCGGCGAAATCAAAAGTTAACTTTATTTTTCATAAGCCTTAATCTCTAGCTTCATAGAGATATCATATATATTGGTTTATCACTTATGAAATAAAAGATTATCATTTTTGTTCCTGTTTATTTCTAAGTGTTTAATTTTATTATGAAAAATTAGTTTTGATTTCTTTAATTATTTCATCAAGTAAATTAAGATTAAGAAATAAATATTATAAACCCTTATTCACCCCCCCTCTAAGGGCGCCATAAGATCGAACACTTGGTATTAGAGGAGGTTATTCTAAAACGGCCTCACAACCGGGAATAATGACGCTTCATGATCTCGTAACCACTAGAGGAGATGAAATTGTAATAAATGAAAAATCTTTAGCTCCACCATTGTTTATAGGTGAAAACTATAAAAGGGTGGAAAATTCTAATGGAAAATTTTCTTAAATATTTAGATGAGATAGTTTGGAATATTACAATTAAAGAGCCCCCAATTATTTTAAATAGAAAACAAATGATTTTAAATACTAAATCCTTAAATAGTTTATGTTGTGCACTAGATCAAAATATTTTTAAACAAATATATATGTTTTCTACTAGTTATGAAGTTTGGAAATTTATTGAAGAAACTTATAATTCTTTATCCACAAGAACAAACCAAGTACAAGACATGGAGAATATGAATGCTTGCATAAGTATTCAAGAAAGCTCCTCCTTTGATGAATCCATAGAGTGCACATCAAATGGATTGGAAGAAGTGAACACATCATGAGAAAGATATGATGAAAATCCATTTATGGAAGAGGAATGACAAGAAGATGTCAAAGGAACTTTATGTTCAAATCTTTCCTCATCCTATAGCACTGTAAGTAAATCAAAATCCTCTCTTTTCGTAACAAATTCTATTTCTACATTTCGTATGCTTGAAATTGCTAAATGCAAAATTAAGAAATTGAAAAATATTAATTCAAAATTAAGTTTATAAAATATAAGTTTAAAAGCAAATGCAGAAGTAGAATCACATATTGATGTATCAAATTCTCTTTCATGCTCTGTAGTTGAAAGTTCTACATCTTGTTATGATTGCAATTGTCTTAAAGAAAAATTCAAGGAATTTAAAAAAGAGCTTTTAATTTCAAAAGTGCATAATGAAAATTTGATAAAAGGAAACATTGCTATAATGAATAAACTAGAATCATTAAAAATATTAGTGAAAAAATTTTTAAGTAATAAAAAATCATTTATTTCTAGTTTATCTTCAAAATTATATAAGACTTTTACTAGTAAGTTAAATAATAGTATGTATAAAAAGAAGAGTGAAAATGAAAAACAACTCAATGATTGTTTGAAAAATAATTTCAAAACTCATTCTCCTAACTCTAAATTAAATGCTCACAAATTTCCTATTAACAATACTTTTAAAAATCACTACAATTATAAGCATCATTTTCATGACTATGGAAATTTGAAATATGTTCCACTAAAGTATGAATGGAGACCCAAGATTAAAAATGAAACATTAACTCCACTTGAAATGATCCATTCAACAGTTTCTCCCCAAAGGAACCGCAACACTTGGCTCCTTTTGGATACCTAAATATATTATCCATTAATATCCACCTATTGTGTGAAGTAGAAACTAATCAAAACAAAATTACTCGATAATCTACTTCACGATGTTCACAATGTTCTTTTTGTTTTTATTGTGTTTTTTTATTTTGTTTTTGTATATGTGTGTCTATAGGATTAAGTGCTTTAGTATGACCATGATCAATCACCCATTATTTGTGTATCACTTTAACGAGGATGTAGGTTGTATGTATTAGAGACGCTAATACGTAAATCATGTCTTGTCCTTAATCGGGGGTGGGTTCCAGTGGGGCCTTGCGAGGCATTGGGGGGAAAGAGTGTTAGGTGTAGCGGGCTCTTTTGTATGCATATAGGATTAACACCCCAACCTACGGCACGCATGCAGTTCCTCATGCCTATCCATCACTTAGTACAGGGCTAGGGTGTAGACATATAGCTTGGGTAGTTTAATCTAGGAAATACTCATATCATATTCATTGCATGAACATTATTTTACACTATATGATTATTTATATCATGCATATTGGTTTGAACATGTGTATATTATTTAATACAAGTTATTTTAAAGATATTACAAAAAAACCAATTATAAAATTACAAAACAATTAAAAATATTAATTGGCATTGTCAAGGATGATTAATTATATCAATTAAAGATTAAATACAATGTTTAATTTAGTTTTCACATTTCTCAAAACATTGTTTTTGATTTTATCATGCCTTGAATATTATATTATTATGTGCAATGAAATTGATTGTAGAAAATATGTGTAGAATTGTTTAGCATGCCTCTATGTATGAGTAATGTTTTATTTTTGATAATGACTTTACACACTCACTTATTTGGATAACCTACATGTATTTTAATCTTATACTTGTATGGTTGTGTAGTGTAATAAAATAATAATTAAAATACATAAATAGATTACCTACACTACATTGAATTATTTACTTCAATTCTTTATTTTTCACGCACTTTCATTAGAGAAAAGTGGTTTAAAAAAATATTTAAATGATATTGTTTGCAAAACAAGTGAATTCGGAGTCCTTGGCCACAAACATAAAAAGCATATAATAAATGACAGGGAAAACTCCACCAAGCACTACTGACCCTCCTGATAAGTCTTAATGAGCATTGTGAGGTTGAGCACCTTAGAAAGGATTGTAAAGTATCTTGTAGCAAACAAAAATATTCACCACTTTTCTTAGTACACTAGATCAAAAATAAAAAATAAAGTTAAAAAGAATAAAAGTGATCCCCACGGCACTACTTCGCTCCCTGATAAGTCTTCATGAGCATTGTGTGTGCGAAACACCTTAGTAGTTGTACTTTTTTATGTATGTGCATTGAAATATCATGGACGTAATTTTATTTGTGTATTTTAATATTGTATTATTTCATTATATATATCATTCATTTTGATTAATACATTTGTATACTTTATCAAATCATTTTTGTACACATTATTATCATATATAAAACTTCTACTCATGAGAATTGGATCCTAATGTATATCTACACAATTCTCTACAAACTTAAGTAAATGCACTAAATTGCAAAGCATGACCACTTCAATGTTTTTGTTTATTTGAAATGCAAATTTTATTTCATTGTAACTTTGTATCTTTTCTTAATATTTTCAAATCATGATTGCAATTATATCTCAATAGAATAACATCTCTTGGGATTTTAACTCAAACATCAACTTTTTTGTTTTAAAACTCATTATCCTTTATATGCTCTTACTTTCTAAAAAGATGTTTGTTTTTAAGAATGCTTATTATACTTTTTGATGTGATTATTACTTGCACTTATTCACAATTTTTTTTCAACAAGTGGTATCTTGAAATAAAAATGCTTACTCTATCATTTCATTTATGTTGCTTACTACTTTATGCTCCACCATGCGTATTTCTAACAAGTGGTATTTAACAAGCTTTTTATAACATTATGCTTTCCTTCTCTACATAGAACAAACTAATTTTTGTTGTAAACACTCACCTCTACCCTATTTTGATACAATCAAAAGGGGGAGAATAACTTGCATGAACTTAAAATTTTAGAGGGAGTATTTTGAAATTTCATAGGAAATATCTATGTAGGTGGAATAATCATATAAGAAGTGCATACATTATCTTATTGCTCGATCATGATTAATCTTCCAGTAAGTTATCCCTATCAATCTTAAAAGGTATATAGTCATCCCTACCCACTTTTTCTAATAACAAAAGGGGGAGAATAAGCTGAGAAATCTAGTGGAACCAATATATAAGGGGAGCAAAATATATAGGGAACACTTATGTAGGGGAAGCCTTCATATAAGAAGAGTATGCTTTGCTTTAAAGCTACCATGTTATAAACTTATTATTCATGCATATATTTTACCACACTTACCTATAAACATAAATGGTCTTAAACTCACGAATTTCTCATATAGGTATTTGTTATTATCAAAAGGGGAAGATTGTTGGAGCATGCGTTCCGCTTCTCTTGATTTGAGAATAACAAATATCGTGATGTATTTGATCTACTATTTTGTGTGTTTATAGTGTGCAAGTTGTACAGGTTGAATGAAGAGACAAGTCCTCAGTCATGGGCATGATCCAAGGGTGTGTACACTTCAGAAAAAAACAAAATGACGAGTTTTGTGTGCTAAACTTCAAACATCCATAACTTTCAATCCAGGAGGAGTTACGAAACGTGCCACCCTATTCCGGAATGAGAACAAAGTCATCTACACTCTGGAAATGGTTCGAATGGAAAAAGTGAAAAGGAGATATCGTCAGGCGATGGCCACTGTCTTCCAGCGATAACCACTATCGCCCGAAGATAGCCACTATCGCCTGACAATAGCTCCACGATTGAATCATCCTGTGAAAACCTCAGAATCGTGGGACACGTGGTAGCCAGATAGGATATCGCTGATTGGCGACAGCCAGTGTCGCCGGGCGATATCGCTAAAATATAAAAGTGATTCATTTTTTCGTGGAGATCAAGAATTATAGAATTTTGAGTGTTCCTTCCTGTGCAATTGATCTAGAGAGCTCCAACCTTCAGAAAACTCTCATTTTCCCAAGAACGTTCAAGAGCGAAGAAGAGACGGTTCATGTGCAGTATCTCAAGCAATCTTTGTAAGGATTCGACGTCGTCTTCAGAGCTTCATTTTGAGGGAGTTTTTATTCTAAATTTCTATTCTGTAACTTATCTTATCATCTTTGTAATCGATAGAGAAATCGCCGCCTTGTGCATGGCGTCTAAGTTCTTGCATGGATTAGGAGGAAATCGTCGCCTTGTGCGTGGTGTCTAGGTCCTTGTGTGGCTTAGGGGAAAATCGCAACCTTGTGCGTGGCGTCCAAGTCCTTGTGCGTCTTAGGGAGTAATCGATGCCTTGTATGCATCGTCTAGATCGTGGTTAGATTTAGGGGGAGGCTAATAGCAAGATCTAGGGAGAGATACGCTTTAACCTACCGGATCTTGGTAGAAGGACCGGCGAAATCAAAAGATAACTTTATTTTTCATAAGCCTTAATCTCTAGCTTCATAGAGATATCTTGTATATTGGTTTATCACTTATGAAATAAAAGATTATCATTTCTGTTCCTATTTATTTCTAAGTGTTTAATTTTATTATGAGAAATTAGTTTTGATTTATTTAATTATTTCATCAAGTAAATTAAAATTAAGAAATAAATATGGTCAACCCTTATTCACCCCCCTCTAAGGGCGCCATAAGATCCAACAGGTTCTTCATCCACCAAGCCTGGATCGACGAGCTTGACAGAGCTTGGAGCTTATTCCTTGATAGCTTCATCTAAGCTTAGCTCCTTGAACCTTGTACCTGCATCTGCACCAATAACACTAGACGAGCTGCTTTAGAGCATGCTTGTCTCATCAAATACAACATTTATTGACTCTTCCACCACTAGAGTTTTCTTATTAAAAATCCAATATGCCTTACTATGACTACTATAACCTACAAAAATATCTTCAAAACATTTTTCACTAAACTTTGTGCGGTAATACTTCCCATTATTAAATACGAAGCATTTTCTTCCAAAGATCCTAAGGTATGACACAGTCGGTTTTCTGCCCTTCAACACTTCATCGGAGGGGGGGGGGGGGGGTCTTACGATAGCTCTTGTTGATCAGTGCTCTATTTTGCACGTGACAAGTGGTGTTGACTGCTTCAGCCCAGAAGTACTCCGAAAGTGAAGCATCGTTCAATATAGTTGTACATGCTTCAATTAGGATTCTATTCCTTCTCCCAGCAACTCCATTTTGCTGCGGAGTATGCGGGGAGGAAAACTCATGAAAGATACCTTGGCTTCCACAAAATTCTGTCATAGTACCAGACTCAAATTTTGTTCTATGGTCACTTCTGATTTTTACCACTGAGCAGCTCAATTCGTTCTGAATTTGCCGGACAAAATTAGTGAAAGAATCAAAAGTGTCTTACTTGTGTTTCAGAAAGAACACCCAAGTGAAATGCGAGTAGTCATCAACAATTACTAACATGTAGACCTTACCTCCTAAGCTGTGAATTGGCATAGGACCGAATAAGTCCATATGAAGTAAGTATAAACTTTTTGAAGAATCTTTTTCAGCAATACCCTTAAAGGTAGCCCGTGTCTGCTTACCCATTTGGCATGAGTGACATGGACTCTCTTTAAGGCACTTAATGATGGGGGAATCTCGCACTAAGTTGTGAGAAAATAACATATTTATAGTTTTGAAATTAATATATGCTAATATCTTGTATCATTGATCACAAAGAGATGCACTACTTTTAGCCAAAAAAACATACTGGGGTAGAATTGTCTAAACAAAGAAATTTTAAACAGAAAATATTTCTGCTCCAAGTGCATGTTAAGACTGTCTCCAAATTTGCAGATGACTTTATCAAACACTTGTCCTTACAGAACTCAATGATGTAGCCTTTGTCAGATAGCTTACTTATGCTTATAAGATTATGGTGTAATCCTTAAACATAAGCTACGTTTATGAAATAGACTACATCATTGGAAATCATACCATAGCCTTTAGTAGTTCCCCGGTCTGACCCTCCAAAGATGAATTTTGGTCCGTCTTTGACTGGGGTGAAATCAAGCAACAGGCTTCTTGTCCCGGTCATGTGCCGAGAGCATCCACTTTCCAAATACCAGATAGGATTTTTGCTGGCCTTTGGACATACCTGCAAAAGCAATTCACTTTATCTTCGGAACCCAAACGTATTTGGGTCCTTGGTTCCTAGTAAGCTTAACACCACTAGGAACATTAACCTTGTGAGTGGTCAGTCTCGCATTGCTAACTCATGGGGTTACATAATTAGCAGGGTTATACCAGCAATTTATGCCAAAAATGAACAATTTTGCTGCAACACTAATAGTCAAACCTGTTGTACCTTCTCTTGTATTCCTGCTTTACCTTTTGAACGTGAGGTCTAGCAGGGGCAATATGCTTAGAGGTGGAGGCCTCCTGATTGCAGCATACACAGGGCTTCTCCATCTCCTTTGCCTTAGGTACAACATTTTTGGCTTTTGGTGCCATCTTATGGTTATGTCCATTAATATAAGGACCATAACACTTGAGTTCTATCTCTTTATATGGTGCTTTAAAAACACTGGAACCATAGTCTCGGGGATGGGTCCATCCCTGGTATCTCTTCTTGGGCTCTACATAAGTAGGCCTAGCCAGATGACTATAGGACGACTCCAGGTCAAACTTGTTTGTTGGGAAGATTACCTTCCTAAATGACGGTTAACCCATGGGTGCCTTCCCCTTTTCTTTGGCACTGGCTTTCTTGGCAGCCTTACCCTTTCCAGCTACGTGGCCAAGATCACTACCCTTCTTTAGAGCTGAGAGCTCATCAATGAGAGGGAGAATAGTCTTAGGCTTGGATTAACTCTCAACGAGTTTCCTCTCCACCAAGAGATTTTCTTCCATCTCATCAAGGTATTTCTCTTTATGCATTAATATTTCAGCTGAGCTTTTCAGTTCCTCTTACAAGGAGTGGATTTCACTTCTGAGAGAAGTCAATTCTGCAATTTCTTCCCTCAGGCTTGACTCTACTATCTTGAGAGAAGCAATTTCTTTTGCTTGCTTTTTGACTATCTTTCGGCATTTGTCAAAAGCCTTCAAAAGGTTCTCATGCTGAACTAATAACTCAGACTCGCCCTCTTCTGAAGAATAACATTCCTGACAATTAGTGAACGTGTCCGATTCTGAGAGTATCGTGTGCGATTTTACCTTCCCGCAATATTCTGAGTCACCAACTTCCTCATCGGATTGAGCCATAAGTCCGAAGTAGGCTTCCTCATTCTCTGAGCTCGACTCACTTGAGTCACTGTCGCTGAGAGTCTTGGACTTCTTGGCGACGAAGCTCTTTTCTTCTTTTCTCTTGCCCTTAAAGGATTTTTTCTCCTCTCTCTTGGATCCTTCCTTCTTCTTATACGGGCACTCCGTAATTATGTGACCTGGCTTATTACAGTAGTAGCAAATAATGTCAGAGAAAAACTTTTTGTTCGGTTTTGATTTATACCTATCCTCCTTATTGTAGCTTTTCTTCGTTCGATCACCGTCACGACGTGATCTCCTGAAATCAAAAGAGGATGACTGATTTTCCATTTTTCTCCTCTTTCTCAGTAGTTTCTTGAACTGTTTGGAAATGAGGGAGAACACTCTATCAGATAGCTCAGAGCCTGACGTGCTTGGCTCAGATTCTTCAAGAATATCTGGAGCTCGTGTAATTACGGGTGACACAACTCTAGATTTTCTAGAACTTGTGGCCTTCAAAGTAATTGACTTGTCTCTGCTTGAAGTTCTGTTGTTCTGCTCCTCCTTCTTTCTGGTGTTCATTTAAAGCTCATAGGAGAGCATCTTCCCGAATAGGTTCTGGGGTCTATCTCTGGCAGTTTCCCAAACTCTCTAATGGAAACAACTTTGGTATCCCAGTCCTTTGTCAGGGATCTCAGAAATTTGTCATTTAGCTCGCCATTAGGGAATTTTCGACCATAGTTCCTGAGGTCGTTTACTATCTTAAAGAACTTCTCGAAGCTGTAATCAATACTTTGATTTGATCCTTGCTTGAATGCTTCATATTCCTAATTCAGTAAAGATCTGCGATCGTCACGAACTTCTTCCATACCTTCCATGAGTACAACAAGGAAGTCCCACATCTCCTTGGCAGATTGGCAGTGGAATAAGTTCTGAAGCATTGAGTCATCCACTGCGCTTGCTATAATATTCTTTGCCTTCTTGTCCAGGGAGACTGGGGCAATTTCATCCTTCGTGAGATCCATCATCTTCTTGGGAATCATGATGGCAAGATTCAAAGCTGAGGCTTGTGTGGGAATATGCTGTCCTTCTTCCACAATCTGGAAATCTTGAGATCAGCAGCCTCAATGAAAAACCTTACTATTTTTTTCCACATGGGAAAGTTTTCTTTCGTGCACACCGATAAATTCATAGAGGATATGTCTTTACTTCTATCCATGGTGAATACGCGGAACCTCTAAATGCTAGATCAGGGATCTGGTTCAAGGTGGTATCCTTATCGAACAAAACACCCCTTTGATACCAATTAAAAGTATCTAGTGTCTACCTAAACCACCTAGAGGGGGGTGAATAGGTGATGTTTGTGTCTTTTCACGGAATAAAAATCACTTAAAAACAAGCACACAAACACAGAGATTTATAGTGGTTTCCCAAGTTGGGTATGTCCACTTTACCGCCTCACCTATCTATCATAAAGAGCTAGATTCAGCTACTTCACCAATCTTAGATTTCGTCAAATCTTACACCTCGGAGCCGCAACTCCTACAACTCGGAGACAATGCTCCTACCACTCGAAGAACAACCTCTCCTACAACTCGATCCATAACCGGATCTACAACCTCTATCCACAAATGCATCTACTCAATTGATCCACAAACGGATCTACAAACTCGGAGAAAACTCGGAGAAAAATTCTCCTACAAGATGAAATAAAGGTTATAACAATATTAGACTAGATCTCAGTCCGACGCTCTTTGAAAATAATGGATCTTAAACTTGGAGAACTCGAAAAATTGAAATCTTTAAGATCTTGAAACTTGAATCTTCACTCGTCTAGATCTGGAGGAATAAGAGTCTTTAGAAGGCAGCAATCCAGAAGTATAGACTGAGGAAGATCAGATCTTATAGTGCTTGCGGTTGTTGGCCGATCGGAAATCCGCGTACACACAGGAAGCCGACGATCACTGATTGGGAAACTATTCTTGTTTTGAATCAAAGAGCAAATAAACACAATAGCAAGATTAGCAATTAAGAAAATATCCAAAAACGAAACCTAAAAAGAATATTTCCAAAAACGAAACCTAAAAAGCACTGTACATGGCCGACAAAACCCGAGACTTGTTTTTGAAAAATATCGGAAAAATGACCTAATTAAAATTCGTAGAGTATCGTCGAGTATCATAATGATACTCGTCGAATACGTCTTGATATATGACGAAAAGGACTTAGCCAAATCATCCTAGGTCGGCTGGTCACTTAACGCTATGGCGAAGATTGATACTCAACGAATTAGTCGAGTATCACCTGGAATACTCGACGAATTCGTCGAGTATAGGTTAACTGACTCAATGCACTCAACGCCGTGGCACTCAACGCTTTTTGCTCATTCAACACCATAGGCAGCATTTGACGAATATCGTCGAGTTAACTCAACGCACTCAACGCTTTGATATTTGACGAATAATATTTGGAAAAATCTAGAGAAGTAGCATTGACTGGACTCGACGAATTTGATGTGTATCACTTAACATATTCGAAGAATTCGACGAGTATCATTAGATACATTCGATGAATTCGACGAGTATGCACAACGATATTCTGTGAATTTTACTTAACAGAATTTTCAATTCTTTAATGAATTTACCCTAAGTATATACGACAAATTCGACGGGTATTGGTAAGTATACTCGACGAATTCGGCGTGTATCAACGACGATAATCGACAAATTTGACATGTATGCTTAACTATACTCGCCGAATTTTACTTAGGTAAAATTCCTATTTTTCCTGGGTCTAACCCCTAACAATCCTTGAGCCTTCTCTTATACTTGGGATAGAAGTACACCCCAATAGAGAGATTACACGTGAGTCAACACATTGACTTACACAATGAGGAATTACATTGTATAGTCCTGTGTTTACTGACCCACTGTAACTTGACATTGATGTGTACTTGGTATTGTAGACCTGCAAGTACATAACTCAAAAGACAACATCAAATACAGTCACAATTCATCTTAGCTTAACTGGGCCCTTCTTCAAATCCGGGTTATCACGGATACAATACCCAACAGCTACACTCCCTCCGGGGTAAGAAAATGACCTAGGAACTTCCCCCTGCTAGCCCCAAAGACACACTTCAAGAGGTTTATCCGCATCTTGAACTTTCTAAGGGTGGAAAATGGTTTCTCTAAGTCCTAGAGGTGGGATCTCGTATCCCCTCTCTTTTCTATGAGGTCATCCATATATACCTCCAAGTTCCTTCCCCTATGCTCCCGAAAGACCCGATCCATCATCCTTTGTTACGTCACCCCTGTATTCTTCAGCCCAAAGGGCATCATCTTATAACAGTAACACCCCTCCCTTGTGACGACGAAGATATCTTTGACATCTGGTGGGTGCATCCTGATCTAGTGATAACTTGAAAAACATCCAAGAAACTCATCATAAAAAAATCGACGACTGTGTCAACCAGCGCGTCGATTTGAAGCAAAGGATAACAATCCTAAGAGCATGATTTATTTAAAAGAGAAAAATCGATGCACATCCCATCGACCATCATCTTTTTTCACCATTACCATATTTGAGACCTAGCCAGGATACCGAGTC
This sequence comes from Platanthera zijinensis, assembly GCA_039513925.1. Lineage (NCBI taxonomy): Eukaryota > Viridiplantae > Streptophyta > Magnoliopsida > Asparagales > Orchidaceae > Platanthera > Platanthera zijinensis. The sequence goes on from CM077084.1 coordinate 99,409,550, forward strand.
TCCGATACAAAACCTATCATGAGGAGTTTCTCCACCTCCAACTGGACGAGCTCCTCTAGCTTGCTGGTGATGGTCATCTTCTGGCGAATAGGGCGTGCTTTTGTGTTGATGTTCAGATAGTGGCACACTACGTCTGCATCGATACCCGACATGTCTGTCGTGCTCCAAGCGAAGATGTCAAAATTCTTCTAGATGCACTTCAGTATCTTCTCTTGGTCTTTTGTGCTTAGGCATCCGCTGACCCGTACCTTCTCCATCTTTCATGCCCGAGTAAGAACTTTCATCTCCACCAAATCTTTTACTTCCTCCATGCGAGACTGTTCCACTCGCCCTCCTCCCTCTCTCTTTGGACGAGTGTCTCTTCATCCCTCACTTCTTCTACTACCATTATCTCAGCCTGATTTTCCAGCGACTTGTCCGCCCCTTCCTCTTGGGCACGGACCTCCTCTTCCCCTGCTTCTTCCACCTCCTTTTCTCCTCTCTTAGCACTATCGACTCCCTCATCGCCTCCTTCTCAGCCTCTACAATCTCATTTTCCTACCATGCTCGCTCCTCCATCCCCTTTTCCACTTCTTCAACCGCTGTCATCCATGAGTTGGTGTTGACGACAGTCATGTAGTACTTCCTTGCCACCTTGGGATCCCCTCTGATCCGAACTTGGAATCCTCTGCTATTGAACTTGAGACTTTAATGAAATAATAAAGGGACACAATGGAAGGCGTTGATGAGGGGGCATCAAAAAATGGAATTATAGCTGCTTAGAGCGCAGACGATGACAAACTGGCCTTTTCTTGACACTCCCCTCAGCATCACATGAAGCCCAACTCCACCCTCGACTTCCTTCCTCTTTCTAGAAAATCCAAACAACGACCCATCTGAGTCCAACACCTTCTTTGCCTCCACTTTCATAGCATCAAAGGCCTTCTTGAAGATCACATTCACGGATCTACCATTGTAAACCAGAATCCTGGAGATCGTGAAAGTCTCAATCGTCGTTTGGATCACCAAGGCGTCACAGAATGGGACACAGTGAGACAGAGTCGACACATATTGGCAGAAGTCGACAATACTTGTGTCAACACCTGAAGTCAGTGTCGACACATATTGAGTTCTGAATCTACAACAACTGTGTCGACACACAGGAGTTGTGTCGACACACTGCAGAGTCAAGACCAAGTTATTTTCTGAAGAAGCTGTGTCGACTTAATGGCAAACTTGTTGACATCTTCAAAGACTGTGTCGACACCAAAGTCACTTGTGTCGACACATATAGACAGTTGGTCTCGACACTTTCTGACAGACTGTCTCGACACTTTGCTGTCCAAGACTAAGGCACAAGATTTGTTTGAAGACTTGATAGCTGTGGGTTGCCATCGGTTAACTGATGCTGTCAGACTTGTCAGAAAACAGTTAGAAACCGGATCAGCCGGTTACCATGAAGAAGGTCTATAAATAGACAGATTCAGAAGGAAGTAAAAAAAAAGTGAAGAAGGATTACAATCCAATTGAAGTATCAATTCAAGAAAGTGCTAGGCACTAAAAAAGATCTTCATCAGAAGATCTAAGCAGACGATCTCAGGATCGATCTAAGAAGAGTTCTAACAAGAATTCAGAAGTATCATCAAAGGTGTTGGATAGAGAGGGATCCACCCATTTGAAGAAGAAGAAGGAAGCCGTCAGTGGTTTCTCAAGAAGCTTTTTGGAAATCAACTCAGCTAAGTTCAGATTCAAGAAGCTTTGAAGAAAGCTCAGTTTCAGTTGATTTCATCAGCTGATCAAGAATTGTCTTGTCCTCTTCTCTCTCAACAAAGGCAAGACATTAAAACTTCTTTTCTAAATTTCTGTAGGATCTATTTTACACAGATCTGAGTTGTAAGCCTGTGATATAAAGGCTGAGTGTAGGAGAGTTGATCTCTGAGTGGTAGGGCTGTTTGCCTGAGTGTAGGAGAAGGTTCTTCTCTGAGTTGTAGGCCTTGTGGCAAGGCTGAGGTAGGGCTGTTGTGCTTGAGGTGTAGGAACCATTCTGGGTTCTGAGTTGTAGGAACCTATCCAGGTTCTGAGCTGTAGGATCTGCAGATCTGAGAATAGTGGAAGTTTGGCCTAATCTAGCATACTGCTAGATAGGTGAAAGGGGGAAAGTGGATGTACCCAAACCTTGGGGAACCACTATAAAACATTGTGCAATCTGTGATGATTAAATCTCTGTGATTGCTGTGCTGGATGTTTTAATTCTGTAATTGAATTCTGCCTAAAAGTATAAACAAGCAATTAGAACCTATTCACCCCCCCTCTAGGTGTTTAGGTTGTCTTGAAAGTAAAATTATCAAGTGGTATCAGAGGGAGGTTCCTCAAAAAGGACTTAACAGTCTGAGGTAGATCTGAAAGGCAGAATCAAGATTCAAGAAGATGGGTTCTGGAGAAAATCACAAGGAGTTAGGGTCAATGAAGTTACCCATCTGCAGGAAGGAAATCTTTGGAATTTGGAAAGAAAGAGTCAGATTGTTCATGGAAGAATCTGACCCAAGAATATACATCACAGTTCAGGAAGGACCCTTCATTCCAATGAAGGTATCAGTTCTTGATGCTAATATTCAAACTCCAAAGAGTTATTCTGAAATGACCAAGGATGAAATCATTTTGGCAACCATGGACAAGAGAGCTCAGAATATTATTGTGAGTGCCATAGATGATTCTACATTTCAGAATCTGATTCACTGCAAGACCTCCAAAGAAATGTGGGACACCTTGATTGTCTACATGGAGGGATCTGAAGAAGTAAGACAGGATAGGAAGTCTATGCTCAACCAGGAATATGAAAGTTTTAGACAAGGAAAAACTGATAGTATAACTGAATGCTATAAGAAATTCTATAGAATTGTGAATGAGCTAATGTCATATGGAAGAGTCTTCAGTACCTATGAACTGAATGATAAATTCTTAAGATCCTTAACAAAGGATTGGGACACAAAGATCTGTGCCATAAGAGAAGTGGCTAAATTGGCAGAGATCTCTCCTCCCACCTTGTTTGGAAAGCTGCTATCCTATGAAATGCAACTTATGGTGAGGAAGGAGGAGGAAAAGAATTCAAGAGGAGAGCATAGAGAAAAGACTATGGCATTCAATACAGAAGCCATCAGAAAGAATAGGAGGATATCACCATCCCCTCCTAAGGAAATTGCAGAAGTCAGTTCTGAAAATTCAGATAATCAGGGTTCAGAAAGTTGTGATTCAGATGCAGACTTTGCTGCATTCACAAGGCAATTCTAGAGGTTCTTGAAGAAGAAGTAGTGGAAGTCTAAGCCCTCCACTTCACAGCAAGTTGATGACTATTATCAGAAGAAAAAGTCATCAAGGAAATAAAAGAGCAGATCAAAGCCCAGCAAGGCTACTACTTCAAAGATTGTCTGCTATTGTTGCAATAGACCTGGACATGTAGTGGCTGACTGTCCTGATAAGAGAAAGGAGTCTTCAGACAAGAAGAAGACTTATAAAAAGGGCAAGAAGGAGAAATCTTTTGTTGCAAAGAAGGATAAGAGCCTAACAGATCAGTCAACTTCAGAGTCAGAATCTGAAGCAGAAGCATATATTGGACTATATGCTGCATCTGAAGAAGAGGAGTTTCTACAGTTGCTAGACTCCATCTATGATCAAGAGGATCATCAGTGCATAGGACTGATGGCAGGATCTGAAGAGGACATATGCCAGAATCAGTCTGGTCCTAAAAAGGTACAATGTCCTTCTATGAAATCTGTTTGTAATACAAGTACAGAATCAGCTACATCTGCATCAAGTGATGTAGATGCATCTGATTCTGAAGGAGATGTCTATCAATTGATAGATAAGTATGGGGACTTGTTGCAGGCCCTTAAGAAAAGTAAGAACCTGGTTAAATCTCAGGCTCATGAGATTGCTAAAATAAGGGTAGCTGCAACTGAGTTAGAGAAAGTAATTGATCAGAAGTTAAATGAAATTGCCAAGCTGAAGAATATAACTATTATTCAGATGGGCCCAATTAATTATACCAATGATCAAGTGAAGAGTCTGGAGGCCAGACTAAGAATTGAAAAAGATTTAGTGGCTAGTTACTCTAAGCCAAAGTCTGTCTTACCCTTGATAGATGAATTTGTGAATCAAAAGCGTAAGGCAGGATTAGGATTCAAAGGTAACTCCAGGGCTAGCCGATTCAAGAGGAAAGGCAAAGCTCCTGTCAAGCCACTGAACTTTTCAGTTCCTATTAAGTTTAGAAAGGTGCAAGTGCCTTCTAACCAATATGATCATGAAAATATTCATGGTCATATTAAGACTAATGTTCTGAAAAACAAGGGTGTAAATTCCAACAGGCCTACCCATGTTCATAAACCTAATGATTATAAAAAATCAGTGGGTGAAGCTGCTGCAGCACCAGTAATGGACATAAATTCTTTTATCAAGGATGTATCTAGAACTAGATACAATAGGTTTGAATGTTGGTGCAGTGGCAAAAGAGGCCATTTTGCACTAGACTGCTGGTACAACACAAGTGTTAGAAAGAACAATAGTTTACCTGTTAGAAGAGATAATGGTAGCTTTGTTTATGCTAACCTGAACCAAGGACCCAAGACTTGCTTGGGTTCTAAGGGTAAGTAAATCTGTGTTGCTGGTGAATCCAAGTAGCCATGCCCCTATATGGTACTTGGATAGTGGTTGTTCCAGGCACATGACTGGAACAAAGGGGCTGCTGAAGGAGTATTCATCTGTCCAAGATGGACCTAAAGTGATCTTTGGTGGATCTGAAAAAGGAGTCATCAAAGGGTTTGGTAACATTTCTTCTAACCTAATTACTATCACCCAAGTGGCTTATGTAAAAGGTTTGAAACATAATCTAATAAGCATAAGCCAGCTGAGTGATTTAGGATATGACATTTCATTTGTTAAGGATGGATGTCATATCAAAAGGTCAAGTGATCAAGAGATCATTTTGACTGAGTATAGGAAGAGAAATGTATATTGTCTTAATTTTGTATGTGAGAATAAGGCTTCTCCCATCTGTCTTGTAGCTGATGACAATGCTTCTCAGTGTATTAAGTGGCACAAGAGATTGGCTCATCTTAACTACAAGACAATTGGCCAACTCTTTAGCAAAGAGTTAGTGAGGAATGGTCCTCAAGTTAAGTGTATAAAGGAAGGGATATGCTCAACTTGTCAAAAGGGCAATCAGACAAAATCCTCATTTCAAAGCCTTGAAAACAAGGATTCTGTGAGGTGCTTATACCTCTTGCATATGGATCTTGTTGGTCCTATGCCAGTTCATAGTCTAGGTAGGAAGGTCTACACTTTTGTGGTTGTAGATGACTATTCTAGATTTACATGGGTGTTCTTTCTGAGACAGAAATCTGAAACCCCAAGTGTCTTACTTAATTTTGTGAAGCAAATTCAGAATGAACTGAATTGTACAGTGGTTAAAATCAGAAGTGACCATGGTACTAAGTTTCAATCTGAAAGCATGACAAAGTTATGTGAAGACTTTGGGATTTTCCAAGAGTTCTCCTCACCTAGAATACCTCAGCAAAATGGAATTGCTGAAAGAAAGAATAGAACCTTAATTGAAGCTGGTAGAACTCTATTGAGTGACACCTCTCTACCATAATATTTCTGGGCTAAGGCAATAAACACTGCTTGTCATGTGATCAATAGGGCTTCTATCACCAAGAGCCACAAAAAGACTCCCTATGAGATTATGAAAGGTAGAAAACCAAATCTATCCTACTTCTGGATCTTTGGTTGCAAATGCTATATACTTAACAATGGTAAGTCATATTTGACTAAGTTTGCTGCCAAATCCCAGGATGGGATATTTGTTGGGTACAGCACAAATAATAAGGCCTATAGAATCTTCAACTTGACTACTCAAGTTGTTGAAGAATCTGTGCATGTTGTGTTTGATGAAACAAGATTAATCAACTGTGAGTTGTCTTGTAGATCAAATGACTCAACAGGTATAAGCAAAAGAATGGACAAGCTCTCCATTGCTGAAGCTTCAAGGGAAGATGGAGCATTGGAAAATGAAGGCTACTGTCTAGGGGGAGTACAAGACACAATAGAAGATGAAGAAAACCAAGAGGTTCAGCATAATGAAGGAGCTGGAGATGTTCAACCAGAAGGGAATCTTCCTCCAGCTACAAGACATTTAAGAGACCATCCAGCTGATCAGATAATAGGAGATCCAAGACAGGGAGTGCAGACTAGAAGCAGAAGTCAAAGCACAGTTCTACATTCAAGTTTCCTGTCACAAATGGAGCCTAAGAAGTTTGAAGAAGCTATCCAAGACCAGCACTGGATTGATGCTATGCAAGAGGAGCTGAATCAATTCAGAAGGTGCAATGTCTGGGAGCTAGTTCCTAAACCAAGAGGCCACAATATAATTGGGACAAAATGGATCTATAGGAACAAGTTGGATGAGAGTGGAGTAATAGTGAAGAATAAAGCAAGATTGGTTGCTAAAGGATACAGGCAGGAAGAAGGGATTGACTTTGATCAAACCTTTGCCCCAGTAGCAAGGCTGGAGGCAATCAGAATGTTCCTTGCCTATGCACCCTATAAAGACTTCAAAGTATACCAGATGGATGTGAAGTCAGCATTTCTGAATGGTGATCTTAAAGAAGAAGTATATGTAGAGCAACCATCAGGTTTTGTAGATCCTCTTAAACCTGATTATGTTTATAAGCTTAGAAAAGCTTTGTATGAGTTAAAGCAAGCCCCAAGGGCTTGGTATGAAACCCTGTCTACTTTCCTTATTGAGAATAAATTCTCAAGAGGAAAAATAGACAAAACTCTATTCCTTAGGGAATCCAAAGGCAAGATCATCTTAGTTCAGATCTATGTTGATGACATAATCTTTGGATCCACTGAAAACAACCTTTGTAAAAAGTTTGCCAAACTTATGCAAGGGAAGTTTGAGATGAGCAGTAAAGGGGAACTTAAGTTATTCTTGGGACTCCAAGTAAGACAGACTGATGATGGCTTGTCCATATCCCAGTCAAAGTTCACCAAAGAATTAATTAAGAAGTATGGTATGGAGTCATCCTCCATCATGAGAACTCCTATGGGAACAAGTATGCCTATATGCAAAGATGATGCAGGTAAACCTGTTGATGAGACTTTGTATAGAGGAATAGTTGGTTCTCTACTATATCTCACTGCTAGTAGACCAGATATTATGTATGCTACATGTGCCTGTGCTAGGTACCAAGCCTGCCCTAAAGAGGCTCATTATACTGCAGTCAAAAGGATTCTGAGATATCTTAAGGGCACACCTAATCTAGGTCTTTGGTACCCTAGGAATAGAGATTTTCTACTAACAGGTTATTCAGATGCAGATTTTGCAGGCTGTAGAGAGGATAGGAAGAGTACTACAGGTACTTGTCAATTCCTGGGAGGAAGACTGATTTCATGGAGTAGTAAGAAGCAGACCAGTGTGGCAATATCCACAGCTGAGTCAGAGTATGTTGCTGCTGGAAGCTGCTGTGCACAGCTATTATGGATGCAACATCAGCTTAAAGATTATGGTATTCAAGTAAGTAGAACACCTCTTTTGTGTGATTCTAAGAGAGAAATTTCTATTGCTAATAATCCAGTTTCTCATAGTAGAACTAAGCATATAGAAATTAAATACCATTTTCTTAGAGAACATGTAGAAAAAGAAGACATCTCATTGGAATTTGTAAAAACAGATTATCAAATTGCAGATGTATTTACTAAGCCACTAGATGAAACCAAATTCAATAAATTTAAAATTGAATTAGGCATGTTAACCATTGATTAGTGTATTAACAAAATCATCATGAATGGTATTGAAGTAGTAACAAGTACTTTGAAGTACTTTCAAGTTGTTTTGAACAACAGAAATTGGCCAAGTAAAATGGTGTCGACACATTCAGTGATAATGTGTCGACTCAGTGAAGTAATGTCGACAAGTCAGAGATATTGTGTCGACACAGAGAATATGTGTCGACACTTAAGAATCAAATTGTCGACTTATCCAGGAATGTAGTGTCGACTTCATCAGAATAGTGGTGTCGACACTTACAGATTTTGTGTCGACACTTATACTAAGAGTCGACACAGAATTTCTGATGCTCTACTATATATCCCAGGTGTCGACATATCCACAAATTGGTGCCAACACATAGTAGACAGACTTGATGTCGAGACAATAAAAGCTTGTGTCGACACATTCCATCTGTGTCGACACTTATAGTCTGTTTTTGCCGACTTTTGATCTTCTTTCAATAGAAGGTATAAATAGGTCAAGAACTTAATCTGTCGACACGCTTACAAGGTTTTCAAGAATGAAACCCTGTGTCGACATTCTCTCTCTCTTCTCTCAAGCTTTCTCAACTGATCAATGGCGCAGAAGATTGAAGACAACGTCAACGAAGGTTATGAGTTGGTACGGAATGCTTTTGCAGAAGCCCCAACAGATGTTCAACGGGTTATCACTCTTATTTCCGAATCCGGATTAGAGTTTTTAGTTTCTGAACCTTCTAAGATATGGAAGAAGGAGGTGCATGAATTCTTTAACTCTGCATCAGTGGATTCAGATATTCTCAAGATAAAGTCCACTGTTCATGGGTCGACAGTGAAGATTACCCCAAGAAGTTTAAGGAAGATTCTCCAATTACCAATAATTGAGAATGAAGAAGAAGTCCCTGCTTCTAAATCAAAGGAGGCTCTCCAATGGTGCAGATTAGATCCCACCCTGAAGATTGGAGCTGCTTTCAATAGGAAAGGGATGAATCAGCAAGGGAAATTTTTGTCTGAAGTAGTTGGCAAGGTGATTATGTGCAAACCAGGGGGACATGATAGGATTTCAGCCTATATGTTCTGCCTAATGACCAGAATTGTGTTTATAATTCCAACTGATTGGTCAGCTGTAATCTTTGAAAAGATCAAGGAAGGAATCAAGAAGCCAAATCTGGCTAGAATTATGAGTTTATATCTGACTGGAGTGATCCCTGAGGTAATGCAACAACTGCCAGGAACAAAGATCAATCACATGAGAAAGATGGACATGAGATTGTTTTCTAGGTAGGATAGGGTGCTGTCTAAGGATGTGCCTGATGAGAGCAGGCAGGACACCCCGGTGAAATCCCCTTCTCATGCTCAAGATACTGAGCAGCTTCAAGAAGAACTAATGAGAAAGCAGGTTGAAGATCAGCCTGACTCTACTCTAGCCCAGCAAGAAACTATACCTGCACAGATGCAGGGGGAACAAGCTCATTCTCCTGCCCAGAATGTATCTACTCCTGACCAGGTACAGTTGCAGGGGGAGCTGGTGTATTTTCCTACAAAAGACATTTCTAAAATTTCTATTTCTGCACAGGTGTAGGGGGAGCAAGTGTACTCACCTGCCCAGGGCATTACCAATACTGAACAAGTACAGGGGGAGAAGATGTCTGACCCAGTGCAAGAGGCAGAACAAATTTATATCTCCAAAGATTTGAATATTGAAGATCTGAATGACACATCTTCTGTTCAAACTCAGAAGGAATATACTCTAGATAAGTTATTTCCTAATGTTGATATTGCTACTGATAAAATAGAAGAGGGGCAGGATATTGAGAAGGCCCTAGACATGGAGATAAAGCAAGAAGCTGAGATCGAGCAAGAGGTTGAGAAGGAGAAAGAAATTGAGGAGGAGCAAGTGGTGGAGGGGGAGTCTGTGCATGTTGAGGCTGAACAACATGGCACTGAGACAGATATTCCTCCTCCTCCTCAAGAAAGAGTTCAAATTGATAGTTCATCTGAATCTGAGACTGAAGAAGCCAGAATGGCTAAGAAGAGAAAACTTGTTGTCTTCCAGAGAAGGAGCAAAAGTTATAAGCAAGCTCTACAGACTACAACTCAACAATCCCATTCTGAATTTAATTATAACAAGTTTATGGTTGATTTGCAAGTTAAGTTGGATGAACATAGATTGGCTGTTGAAAAATATGTTGATGAGAGCAATAAGTCCCTTCAATTTGACTTGGCTCAAGATATAAAGTCAATTAGATTTGAAGTCAATATGCATAAGAAGGAGATGACAGATTGCTTCCATAAGGGAGGTAATGCTGTAGTATTCTTGGCAAAACAACAGCAATCAATTATTACCAATTGATATAGCACTGAAGTAAGGCTATGTTCTTACAAATCAGATAAACATGAATGCCAATCTTGAAGACTCTCACAATGAGATTCTTAATGAGTTGAAAAAGACTACTGAAGGGTTGACTGCAGCAAGGGGAAAGGAAATGGAAGAATTTGATAAGAAACTTCAAGATGTTATTGAATCAGTTACAACTGCTATCACTACCTCTCAAAAGGACATATCTGACAAGCTTAAAAAGTTAAAACCATTTTTTAAAGAGGGTGTGAATTATCTGGATGGCCAGATCAGATTTTAGAAGGAAGATCTAAGAGATCATATTACCAGAGAAGTCATAAAGGGGGAGAGGTTGTTAGTTCATGCTGGCTCAGAGCACACCAAATGGGTGACAAATAGTATTCGAGCCATATTGGGATATCCACCTTTGTGTGATGATGCTATGGTGGCTGAGTCAGGCATTCAAACAGGCCTACTTGAAGGCAATCAACCTGAGATTGCCCAAGTCATTTACCCTCCTCCAGATTTTGATATGATTGATCAGCAAGTTCAGGATATGTATAGTCCTCCAAAGGAGGTTACCAAGGTTATTATTGAAAAAGTTGATAAGCCTGATGCCAACTTGAAAGAACAGCAAGATACTCTACTATCCAAGAAAAGATTTAGAGAGCAGGCTGAACTTAAGCCAGATTTTGAGCAGTGGAGCCCTACTTCAAGAAATATTATACTCACTGCATGGAAGGCTGTAAAAGACCAAGTTCATGAAAGAGGAAAGTGGTATAATGAAATGGAATGGCAAAAGCATGAAGCTAGGCAAGAGGCAATAATACAGTTCAGAAGAAAATCCAAGCTGGGTAGGCTACCACCAGATGCTCAGGAGCCGAGCAAGTACTTTCCAAAGCCATATCATTACTTTGAAAGGCAAAGGCTCAAGGAAGAAGCACAGAAGAAGGCTGATCAAAAAGGCAAGAAGCCAGCTGAAGTTGCTGAAGCTCCTGTGAAGGCTCAAATCCAATCTGGCAAAGGGATTGTCATAAGAGGGCCTGATTAGTCTTAATTTTAAGTTCTTTCAAAAGTATTTTGTAATGTTTTGATTAAATCATTCAATATAAAAATCTGTAATCAAACATTACTAAGTTATAAACAAAATATTGTTTGGAATCATATAATGTTCACTCTGTGATGGATTGTTCATATTTTGTTTTTTATTAAGTATTCCTGTTATGTCATATATCATCATATTATACTTTTTATAAATGGTGTATATCATTGGCTTTAAGGGTTATGACTTCTCCAAATAGGGGGAGATTGTTGGGTACATTGGAAAATGTGTACCTGATTTGAAGAAGTCCAACTTAGCTCAATGATATACATCGATGTATATTTGATGTTGTTTTAAGTTGACATGTGCAGGTAAAGAAGTATTAAAGAATGCAGAAAAGTATTCTAAGTCCATGTGTCGACACCTGAAGAAACAGTGTCGACACTTCAGAATATTTGTGTCGACACTTGACGGAAGCTGTGTCGACACAGAGAAAGATAGTCGACACAGAGAAAGATAGTCGACCTCGACACAGAGAAAGATAGTCGACACAGAGAAAGATAGTCGACACAGAGAAAGATAGTCGACCTCGACACAGAGAAAGATAGTCGACACAGAGAAAGATAGTCGACCACATTTGTGTCGACACTGGAAGGCTGTGTCGACACAGTGAGACAGAGTCGACACACATTGGCAGAAGTCGACAATACTTGTGTCAACACCTGAAGTCAGTGTCGACACATACTGAGTTCTGAATCTACAACAACTGTGTCGACACACAGGACTTGTGTCGACACACTGCAGAGTCAAGACCAAGTTATTTTCTGAAGAAGCTGTGTCGACTTAATGGCAAACTTGTCGACATCTTCAAAGACTGTGTCGACACCAAAGTCACTTGTGTCGACACATATAGACAGTTGGTCTCGAAACTTTCTGACAGACTGTCTCGAAACTTTGCTGTCCAAGACTAAGGCACAGGATTTGTTTGAAGACTTGACAGCTGTGGGTTGCCACCGGTTAACTGATGCTGTCAGACTTGTCAGAAAACAGTTAGAAACTGGATCAGCCGGTTACCATGAAGAAGGTCTATAAATAGACAGATTCAGAAGGAAGTAAAAAAAAAGTGAAGAAGGATTACAATCCAATTGAAGTATCAATTCAAGAAAGTGCTAGGCACTAAAGAAGATCTTCATCAAAAGATCTAAGCAGACGATCTCAGGATCGATCTAAGAAGAGTTCTAACAAGAATTCAGAAGTATCATCAAAGGTGTTGGATAGAGAGGGATCCACCCATTTGAAGAAGAAGAAGGAAGCCGTCAGTGGTTTCTCAAGAAGCTATTTGGAAATCAACTCAGCTAAGTTCAGATTCAAGAAGCTTTGAAGAAAGCTCAGTTTCAGTTGATTTCATCAGCTGATCAAGAATTGTCTTGTCCTATTCTCTCTCAACAAAGGCAAGACATTAAAACTTCTTTTCTAAATTTCTGTAGGATCTGTTTTACACAGATCTGAGTTGTAAGCCTGTGATATAAAGGCTGAGTGTAGGAGAGTTGATCTCTGAGTGGTAGGGTTGTTTGCCTAAGTGTAGGAGAAGGTTCTTCTCTGAGTTGTAGGCCTTGTGGCAAGGCTGAGGTAGGGCTGTTGTGCCTGAGGTGTAGGAACCATTTTGGGTTCTGAGTTGTAGGAACCTATCCAGGTTCTGAGCTATAGGATCTGCAGATCTGAGAATAGTGGAAGTTTGGCCTAATCTAGCATACTACTAGATAGGTGAAAGGGGGAAAGTGGATGTACCCAAACCTTGGGGAACCACTATAAAACATTGTGCAATCTGTGATGATTAAATCTCTGTGATTGCTGTGCTGGATGTTTTAATTCTGTAATTGAATTCTGCCTAAAAGTATAAACAAGCAATTAGAACCTATTCACCTCCCCCCCTCTAGGTGTTTAGGTTGTCTTGAAAGTAAAACTATCACTTGTTGCTACCCCTGCAACCCCTGACTCTTGGGCTCTCCTCTCCTCCTGACTTCCCATTATCTACTTCCTCCCTGATCCTTCACCTCATCCTCCGCCAACCTAGCCAACTTTTTGGCAAATGCCGGATTCGCCTATTCTCCCTCTATCTCCTTTGTCGCCCCCTCCATCAGTTCCTTGAAGGATAAAGGAGGCTCCCTTTTCATCTTCATACTAAAGAATCCTTTTCGTAGCCCTATTGTAAAGAACAGCATCAGGGTGTACCCTGGTACCTCCTGTACCCAAATTACCTCTTCCTGAAACCTATCCATATAACTCTACATAATCTCCTCCAGTCCCTGCTTGATTGCGAATAGGAACTCCACTCACTTCTTCCTCTTCTTCTATGTTGAGAACCTAAACAGGAACCTCCGATGCAGGCCCTTAAAGCAATAAATCAAACTCATGGGGAGCTGGTGGAACTTGTCCCTATCCTTCTACTTTAGGGTGATGGCAAAGAGTCGACACTTGAAAGCACTGACATCTTCCTGATGGAAACAACATCCTCAAACCACTGAACGTGATGCACTGAATCATCCCTTCCTATATTGTAGGACATCTCTAGATCTCGGAACCCTCTTGGGCTAGGGCCAAGACGATCAAATTGCTGAAAGGGCTCCCTTCTCCCATAATGCGAGTCAATCTATCTCATATGGCCGGCTCGCTGATCCTATCGGCACTTGCCAGACCAGGGAACAGTTCTTGCCCAACAAGATCTCTTTCAATGCTTTTAGCCGCCACCTCCTTCCTAGGTTGCTGACCAGGAGTATTTTCTCCAAGAGACGGGGCCACGACCACCGGGACAGAAGGTGTCGCCCACTCACTTATCGCAGTGAATGCGAGGTGAATGTTCTGCAAAACCTCCCTCTTGTAATCTTCCAACATTCCAATCCTGGCGCCACTCGTCGGTGGTGGCGGGTTGCCCGAGCTGTCTCCTTCTACTTTGCCTCCAACCATGAGACTTTTCCCTGGATTTTCTTGAGCAAACTACGGTCCACACTCACCGCACTAAAATGTTGAAACCAGCACTCAGTCTCAAAGAGAGTTCGAACCCAAAGGGAGTAGCCTGTACTTACTTACCTTGAGCTGAATTCCTGACCAAAGACTTTGAACTAAGAAACAGATCCTGAGCTACAGTACGGAGGTCCCGCCACACACCCAGAAGATCTGAGAGAGCTTTCCCTCCAAAGCCAAAGCTGAGTTGGGCACCATAGAGTGCTTTAGAGACAAACAAAAACAAACCAGAGGAGGAAAAAAGTCAAAGACCGATTCTCTCCAAAGGTGCTCCTAAGGGTCTATTTATAGTTTTTCCGACTTGGCCTGCCAATAACGCAACCTTGCCTATTGAAAATACTAAGTGCATCCACATGGGTCTGCCAACAGCTAAACCCCGATGTTTGGAGAGATTATTAGCAGACCAACGACGTCATTCTTGTAAAAACACTACTAAGCGAGTGGTCTGTGCCGCTTTCACTCACCCGAGCTTGCGAGTGCCTTGAGGAGATTGGCACTCGGTACCGACTCAGGGATTGGGTGTGTGTAAACTATTTTATCGCACTTGCCTCTCCAAGGCCTTGATTCTAGGCGATTGTAGGCCCCTGTGCTCCACTTGACCCCTCGCTCTCAGCTATTTGGTTCATGCGAGCCGGGGATGTGTACCATCCCTCTCGACTGCCCGACTCTCCCGAGCCTGAAATGACTCTATCTACCTAGTTTCCACTCCGAGGGACCCACTCGGTAAATACGAGGTTATACAATGTGGGGCGAAAGCAGAACGTTGTCTGGCTCGTTCGTGCTTTTCAACAGTTATGTCACGAACTTTTTTACTTGTGATCCTTCCATCTGTAGGCTCGAGACATGTTGCTTCTATACGGTTTTAGTGATACCACGCTTCGGGTCATCTGTTAGGACGGACTCCATAGTCTTGGGTATCTGCGTTGGGGAGCATTGCTTAAAACATGTTATTGAGGGAGTGAGGAAGAACTGGATCAATGTGCCTCCCTGACACCATTCTTTCGGTTGTGTAGGTGGCTTTTCCTATCATATGCTCTAGTCTTGAGTATCGATGTGCTGAGGATACTGTCTTCTAGGAATTGTGGGCACCATGTTCCTACAGACGACGCTAAACTGTTGCGAATCACTCAAAGCTCCTGGTAGACTGGACTAAATTGAACCGCTTTAGCCTGGGAGCGGTCGAGCGTGAAAATAATCATATAAAAATAAAAGCTGACAAGATAATTTTTTTAATGTCGAAACCCCATCAACTTGTTAAAAAACCACGTGGTCGGATTTGTGTCGGCCAAACCTCCACTACTTAATTTCTATTGTACAAGTTTTTTTTAAAGAACCCGAGGGCGATAGACCGTCACTCATGATAGTTGCTGAGAAAGAGAAAGAGTGTTGGGCTCAGAGGGTGAAAGACCACCTCTCACAGAGCCAATTCTTTTTAATGCTAAAATAAAGAGCTTCACGCTTTGGGTGCTTTAGAGTCATTGACGGTTGTTTGGAGGTGGAAGTAGCTCGTAGAACTTGCTCTGATGTATGAGGCTTGAAAGATACAGTGGCACGCTCAGAGCGCCCTATCATCTTGGGTTTGTCTCTTATTGTGCATTGAGGAGTTTTGAGTCGTTGACTGGTAAACTTGTTGCTGAGTTGAGGGTACTGGGAGTACTGAGAGTTTGACACGTCTTAACTGTATTTGAATGGTCCTTAGCGGGTTCTGAAGTTTGTCTTATCAACTGCTGGTGGTATGGGGCACAAAAACTTCGGGAGCTCTGGTGGGCTTGGTCTGTTCACACTGAGAAGGCCGCGGTTGGCTCAGTCGCCTAACAAACAACTAATTAGTGAAGGCATTTATTGGACCTCTTGCAGTTTTTGAAGTGCTTGATGTATCTTGTAGTAGGCTGCAGCGGTTGGGACAAACTTCAGCGTACTAGGCAGTCTCCGGCTAACTATACTTAGAACTGACAGGAGCAATCTGAAGAGTTAAGCGCACGATGGCGCACTTGGAACAACGAGTGTATTAAGGAATTCTTGCAATGAGGAATGTGCACATAATGGGACACACACACATTGGAGGAGAGCCGCGTGCAAAGGGGGAGCATGTGCAAGGAGGAACAAGCGCACAAAGGGGAACACACACATTGGGGGAGAGGCACACACGCAAGGGGGAGCGTTTAAAATCTTGACTATTATTAGGCCACTAGAACTCTAGTAGTCCCAATAAAGGTGACATGAACCCCTACCTAAGACCAATAAGGGGTAGGAGATAACCTTGTTTTGGGGATATTGAGCTAGAGAACCCTGATTTGAGTTCTGTCAATTCATATGACCTTGTATAGTCAATACGAGTGCGTTGGAACTTGTTCCGTTGTATCTAGAGATCGTATGGTGGATATGACCATTCCTCGCAGAACATTGCAGATACGAGAAATTTGGATATTGCGCTAGAGAACTCTGATTTAAGTTTTGTCAGTTCATATGACCTCGTATAGTCAATACGAGTGCGCTAGAACTTGTTTCGTTGCAATCCGAGGTCATATGGAGAATATGGCTGTTTTGAGTATTTTAGCGCGCCACGACGCGCAATTTTTTTGGGTATTGAGATAAAGAACACCTATTCGAGTTCTGTCAATTCTTATGATCTCGTATAGTCAATACAAGTGCGTTGAACTCATTTTGTCAAATTCCGAGGTCATATGGTGAATATGACAATTCTTCGTAAAACGTCACAATTACGAGAAATTTGGATATTGAGCTAGAGAACTCTGATTTGAGTTCTGTCAGTTCCAATGACCATGTTTAGTTAATACGAGTGCGATGGAACTCGTTGCGTTGCAATCTAGGGTCATATGACGAATATGACTATTTTAAGTTTCGTTACACGCGACAACGCGTGATTTCTGAATATTGAGAAAATAAACTTAGATATGACTCCAATTAGTTGCGTTGGACTCGTGTGATCAATATAAGATCAACAAAATTTGTTACAATCAGGTTTGACGACGTCGGGTCAACATCTGTCAAAACGAGCATTACAGTGCACTAAAAAACATGTGCACGCTGATATTACTAAAATATCTCAACTTTGGCTCGTCACTCGATAACTCAGACCTAATTTGACCTTGACCCACATGAGGGGACCTACTCCATGGTTGACTTTGGTCAACCCTTCTTAAATACATAGTTTTGGATAATTTAAAGCCCTCCACCACACCCAAGTTCAACACCAAACAAGCCCAACCATGGGCTCATCCTTATCCTTAAGTGGGCCTTGGATTTAGTATACCAAAAACTAATGCCAACTTAAGGAAGAGGAAGCAAAAGCCCATTTTCTTTTGTCTCCCTCTCTTTTTAATGGCCGAAACCACTCTTTACATGGCCTAATGGCCTCCAAGGCTGCTTAGGAAGTGTAAACAACCAGTGTGGGGCTGCTACATGTCCCTGGTCTGCTGGGAGGAACCCAGCTTCTCCTCCCATGGGAAAATATTCCCACACCGAGGGAGAAGAGGGAGGTGTTCATCCCTCCCTCTATATAAGAACCTTACCCCCTTCGGGAGCTTCACTCCTCTCCTCCATCTCTAGTCGACACCAGACATACCACTATCGGAGCTCTGCCTCGTCGGAGAAAGAGAAGCCGAGCTCCCCCACCTTGCTACCCTCCCATGGAAACTTTGATGGAGACCACTAGAAGGCTGCCAAAAGAGGTGGGACCTCCTCCTCTCCTTCTTCCCTATATTCTGCACGCTTTGCATGCGAGCTCTAGTGGCTGGAGTGCGGTCGTCATTTCTGTAACACCCAAAATTTGACAGCTGAACTTTTGGTCACTATCGCCAGACGATAGTGGGTATCGCCGACGGCGATAGCAGTAACACTCGATTCCATGAAATGTTTAGTGAGCTCAACACACTCGACGCCTTTCGATGAATCATTGAGTAAGAGTCTATCATGTGGGGATAGTGAGTATCGCGCAGTGATAGCCCTAGCTCTCAATGCCTTAATGCGTTGAATGAACTCAACTCACTCGACTTCGGAAAGCATTGAGTGAGCTATCAGAATGATGACAATGGATATCACTAAGCGATACTGCCATGTATGGGTAAACACGTGTCGGATGGCTGGAAGGTGGCTGATGAGCGGTGGTTGACTGGAGTCAAAGCGGCTATCAACGATATCGCCCAGGCGATAGCGGATATTGCCCAGACGATAGCGGATATCGCCCAGGCGATAGCGTTAATGTTGACTATTCAACTAAAATCGTGTCCTTTTCTCCTTGTTGATGAAATGATCCAGTGGCTGGGATTAATCCCAAGGCCTCTTATGCAGAGGAGTAGAGGAATGCGAATTCATTCTCTTCTTCTCACTCTCTCTCCTTCTTTCATCTAAGTTCTTAAGAGAAAGCGCTAAGGGTTGGAGCTAAGAGCTGGAGATGAGCTTGAATATCTTGGTGAAGGAGATCCAGTAGTCGGAAGCAAGATCCGAGGCTTGGTCCGTGAAGAGGAAAGCGCGGTGCTCCTTTCCAACCAAACAGAAAAGCGGTCATGGCTCCGAATAAAACTACAAGGGTAATGATCTTCTTTCTTGGACAAGTGAAGTCCTTCTTTTGGCATATGTATGGAATCCCCAACCAAAAAGGTGGAAAAGCGAAGGGAATTCCTTTGGGTTGATTTGTGAAATCTCCAGTGATTCTTGCATATAGATCCTGAAATGTGTAGTACGGAATATGCATGATGTGTGAAGCCCATATGGACAGGTTGGTCTTGATTGGTGATGTTTATTTTGCGTGCCGGAGAAAACTCCGATTATAAACGAGTAGTTTATGGGGTCTGTGGGGTTGTACCTATGAACTGAAAGTAGTAAGAAGTACTGGAGTTGAACTCTAGGAAAATACCCACAAAATACCACAGTTTGAATGACTGTTGGATAACGTCGGGCAACAGTGAGTATTGCCAACGACGATAGCTCTTGGCGAGCTATTTGTGCTGTGTGCTATTAAAATCCAGTGTTTCTGGCACTACAGGATATTGCAGGATTTTGGGTTGAGTTTCGGCGCAGAAAGAGAACTTATGTTGGTCCCGCCAAGCGATCGTGATGAACGCTGGCGATAACTCCCTTTTGATTGTAAAGCCTGTCTCTGGGAGACTGTGACGCTAATATGTTAGCTGCGAGCTCCCAAAGGCCAGTGAGCCGAGCGGACAAGGGGAAGCTGACCCGCATCAGACTAGACATTGAATTGACGATTTGCGCAACAGGAAATGGCTGAACTGTATCTGCATTATGGTTGTATTACTTGAGTGCTTAAGTTATTGGCGTTCATTAGGATCACATAATGAGAGTCTTAGGCTGTACTCCATCAAGACTAAAGTCTCAGGCCGGGGGCTGAAGAGACTATAAATGCTCAAAGTTAACCGTTATGTCTGGGACCTTTGAACAGTGGTGGGACCCTGGCAACAAGTACACCGAAAATGTGCCCTGAGTGCACGAAACGTTTGGCCATTGAGGCATTCGTTTGTGATATATTGAACTGTGCATGAGTGCAAATTATTGTGATATATCTGCTTGTGAAAATGTTATACCTGCAGGAAAGGAATACCTCTGCCCTAGAAAAGGGATAGGGTCGTTATAAATTGGTCAGTTGAATGCTGACCGTTGCCTTGTTTTCCATCCTTATGGTGGATTGTTCTTGTGCAGGTGTTGGAGAGCCTAGCAGGAAATAGTGGGCTGAATCCCTTGCTGCTGTGCTGATCCTCGAAGGCCGAGAGAAGAAGTTTTACTGTTTTCATGTGTGGCCGGCCTGCGCTGATGTTTGTAAACCACACTTGTGAAGTATATCAGTAAGGACTTATTGGCATAACTTTTGTGTGTTTGTAATTGACATTCCTATTATATATACAAATAGTATGGTTTATATATAGTGGACATTCAATTGGTATGAGTTCATGCAACCTTAAAGCTTCCGTTAGAATGCTCTAGATTAGGGCGCGAGTAGTTTTTTTGATAATAATATGTAATTCCGCTGCCTATTTGTGGAATATGGTGTGGGGCCGCGACCAGACCCTCTATTATATTTTATATGACGGACTGAGGTGTTACAATTTGGTATCAGCTTGACTTGGTCTTCCTCCTGCGAATTCGTGGTCGAATTCTTTTGAGGGGTGGAGAGCATGTGTAAGTGCGGACCGTTATAACATAAATGAACTCAAGAATGTCCACTTAGGAATGAAAATACACCTGTTTGAGGAACCTGCATGTTCCTACTATTCGTTGTTGCTTTTATAAAGTCACTAAAGTGTGTATTTTACACGTATAGGTGACTCGAAGTGGTGTAGGGCAGTCTGAGACCCGACATTCTGTTGAAAGTACGACACCAGCTGAGGTGCCCACACCTCCTCCTTCTGCGGAGATAGTGCGCTTAGTTGCTAATGTGTTATTTGTGATGATACACGCACAACCTACTGGGCAGGCACAACCTACAATTATGCCAGTACAGGTTGGTGTGAGGCCAGAACGTATGGAGGCTGTGGTAGATATACGAGCAAGGGAACGACAACTGCAGTAGTTCATGAGTTCCAGTCCTCCTACATTCACGGGGACTAGATCCCCAACGCAGGCATAGGACGGGCTTGCGCGAGTCAAAATAATTTTGACGAGAATAAGAACTGAGGAGGAATAGAAAGTCACCTTGGCCACCTTCCTGTTGGAAGGAGAGGCTCAGCTTTGGTGGGACTAAATGGAGCTGCACCACTTAGTAGGCAGACAACTAACGGAGGTCTTGATAGAGGAGTTTTTGAGACTGTTCTTGGCAAAGCATCTGCTGTCGTTGCAGCGCATAGCCATGGAAAATGAGTTCCAGCGTCTGACACATGGCGAAAGTATTGTTGACACCTATTTGCATGATTTTACCAGATTGGGATGCAATACGGGGTCTACCTTCGCTGAAGAAGCACGTAAGACCAATCGTCTCTATGAGGGACTGCGAGATGTGCTGAGGATGCTGCTCTCGAGTTCGGTGAACCAAGGCTTTCAATCATTGGTGGATACAGCCCGTGCGCTGGAGAAAGACATGAAAAGGGTGCAGGGAAAGAGGGACTTGGCCGTGACAAAGCCCGATTTCAAAGTACCGCACCCAGGAAATTTGAGTTATCACAAGAAATGGGGTAGAAAGTCCAAATCTTCGGGACAGGCTCCTTCCACAGTTATGTCTGGAGCAACATTTGGGCAGGGCCCTCAGACATGTTATACTAGTGGAAAGGTGGGTCATATGGACCGTTACTGTTGGAGTGGTCCTCCAAGGGGTGATAAGAAGGCAGGAGCAACATATGCTGAAAAGGAAAAGGCGGTGGAGTTCACTGCATCCCAATATGCTCCAGCTCAGCCAAGGGTGGTGGAGACGACAGCCCCCAAGTTATTGATGACGACACGCTAACGGACGACCCTCCTTCGTCTCCAACAAAGGACTCGCGTCGCCATAGTGTTCGTATGGAGCAGTGCTAAAATCTCCGCCCTCGGCACAAGACAAATAAATAGTTGAACTTCTTCTATTTTTAGCTTGAGAGCATTTTTCTTTTTAGCATGTTTTACTTGTTCATTTGGAGTATATTATTTTATTTGGGCTGCATGTAGCCTTGGAGTGGGTTATTTTAATTTGGGCTACATATAGCCAAGACTTGGATTTAAGCCTATATATAGGCATGTAGTGTTTTGTTTAAGCTTAGTTGAATGAAGAAAATCCTAAACCCTAATCTTTCCTAAAATTCTCTCTCTCTCTACCTCTCTTAGCCTCCCCCTCATTCTCTCTCTCCCTCTCACCATTCGGCCAACCCACTCCCTCCCCTTCCTCTTCCAAACCTCCACCACCCTCCTCTACATTCCCAAATCCGACCGCCCTTCTCCACCCTCTCCCTTGGCCGCCTACTCTCCTCCATCTCCACACCCGATCCCCACTTCCCATAGCCGGCCGACCACCAAAGCTCCACCACCAGAGCACCACCTTGAAGAACAAAGAAGCCGACCACTCATCTTCTCTTGGAGTGTTATCCGAGAAAATTTTCCTTCTCCGACGAGGGATCTGGGTATCGGTGTGTAGCGGCCAAGGCAGACGATCTATCTCTCCATCCGGTGCAACTCCGCAGAACCGCGGAAGAGTTATCCTTTGAAGGTAGTCAGAATCATCTATTCCGACTTGGGTAACGAACCTCTCCACTCAAGTGTGATTCCCTCTTGGTATTCTAGTGGTTGGAACGATTTTTTGCGTTGGATTTGAATCGTTAGATTCTTCGTGGTTTCCTTTTGATTTGCATCTCTCTTAATCGCGTTGTTTTCCGGAAGGGTTTGGCGAACCCCGTAGTTTTGTTGGGAGAGAACTACCATTTCTCGATCACATTTTTTGGTAGACTCTTTTGGTACAACCTCGCTTGTCCGGACCGGGTGGGTCCCTTTGGCTTAGGAGAACATCGACCAATAGTCGTTTGTTCAACCTTTCAGCGGTGTGGCTACCGTACGTTGGTAAACTGCGATATTTTGTTTGTGAGTGCGCTGCGGTTAAAGCTTGTGTGAGTGTAATAGTGGAGTTAGAGAGGCGCCCGCTTTATTCCCCTAGTCCTTAGTGCGTCTGCGGTAGAGGCCTACATCAATTTGGTATCAGAGGTGGTTCTTGTCAATTTTTTAATTGGCACCCTCCCCTTTTATTATTGCCCGTTAGCCCGCACTTCTGTGTGCACGTTTGTTGCCAAAAATCGCAAAAAAAAAAATATTTCTGGTCTGCCAATAGCGGTGTAGATTTCTGATTTTTCAGCAAAAAAATCCATTTTTTTTAATTATCCTCATTTTATTTCCAGTAAGAAAATAATAAAAAAAAAATCGTATAATCGTCAAGCGGGATAAAATCCTTTTGTGGTCTGTCTAAGTTTGTTATCTTCACTTGTGCATGTGCACTAGGCTAGGTACGGAATATCCTCCGTCGTCTTCTAATATGGATGATGACCGGGGTGAGGGTCGTGCCCTCACTGAGATTGAGGAACTCCGTCAGGATTTCACGAAGCAAATGACGGCTATTAGGGAGGCACTTCACGGAATGGGATTACAATAAGGGGCACCCCATAATCAACCCGCTCACCAACGGGTGGGAGAAAATCACAATCCTTACCCCCACCCTCCTAATGAGCACGCTCCACGAGCACCTTACGAGTTTGATCTTACTCGGGCCGTCCGAGTCAAGCCTCCATCCTACGATGGATTGGGAGATCCCCAAGTCTTCTAGGACTGGGTCATGGAGATCGAATGTTATTTCGAGTGGTATGCTCTGAACGACGCGGATAAGGTGCGAGTAGCAAGGATGAAGTTGCTAGGGCGTGCTAAAATTTTTTGGCTAAATGAGGAACGACGTTTGAGAGTCGAGAACGGTGCGTTGCCCATTGGTTGGGATGACATGAAGGCTAGGCTTACAAAGCAGTATGTCCCCACGTACCATCGAACACAGATGTTCGATGAATTAGCTACCCTTAAGCAAGGGACCAGGTCGGTTTCTGAGTACATGAGTCTGCTGAAGGACATGATGGTTAGGTGTGATGTGAAAGAGATGCCCGAGGTCACCCTCTCCAGGTTTCGTAAGTGACTAAAGCTTGACATCCAAGGAAAGATTTTGCGTTACGGTCACACCGACTTGCACGTCACTTTCAACGCTACCTTAGACATAAAGAAGCATAATGTGCTTAAGGGTAAGACTCGCTCGTTCCAAAAGGGCAAGTCCATCTTAGGACCACCACCCACCTCCACCTATAAGGACAAAGGAAAATATCAGTCCCCCGACTCGACCTCTATAGTTGTAATAGTTAGGAATAATAGAAACACCTTTGGTGAGAGAATCCCAGTGTGTAGGGTCAACAGAACGAATGTCACCTATTTCGCTTGCTGGATCCAAGGACACTATGCTAGTGATTGTCCTACTAAACCCAAACCATTAGCCCTGTTAGATTCCACTGGCGAGTCAGACGACCTTACTTACGAGGCGGGAGAAGAGAGCGAGTCGGACGGAGTGCCAAGTGATATGGAGGATGACTCACATATGATGGTTATGAGGTGTATCCTGGCGACCCCACGAGCATTAGACGACTGGAATAGGACGAACATTTTCATGTTGAATTTTAAGAGTGGTGAAAAATGGTGTAGGTTGATCATCGATAGCGGTAGTTGCATGAACGTTTTTGCTGAAGCCGCGGTGAAGCGTATGTCACTTGCTGCCGAGCCACACCCTCACCCTTATTAGGTGGCATGGGTAAACAAGTCGTCCCTCCCTGTGTCGAAGCAATGCTTGGTACCCCTTACCATCAAAGCTTATTCTGAACAGATTTGGTGTGACGTCAACCCTATGGATGCTTGTCACATCTTAATGGGTCGCCCTTGGTTGTATGATCATGACATTACCCACTTTGGTCGAGCCAACACTTACGAGTTTAAATTTAATGGCCGAACCATTATCTTTAAACCCGCTCCGCCAAAGGATCTTTCGGCCCCCTCCAAGGATACAGTCGCCCCGGTCGAGAAGAAAACGTTGAGTCTGATTGGGAAGAAAGAATTGAGGCGTACTACCTTTGTAGACGGTGTCCTCTATGCTTTAGTGTGTCTGCAAGTTAAGGAAGATGTGGCAACGTTTGAGAATTTGCCGCCGACACTGAGAAAACTCTTGGATGAGTTTGTGGACGTGTACTCGGACGAGCTACCGTCTGAGTTACCCCCCATGCGGGATATCCAGCATGCCATTGATTTCATTCCGGGCTCCTCATTGCCCAACCTCCTGCATTATCGTCTAAACCCCTCCGCACACTTAGAGTTACAAACACAGATTTCGGACTTATTGCAAAAGGGTTTTATCCGCCACAGCATGAGTCCGTGTGTCGTACCCGCCTTACTTGCCCCCAAGAAAGACGACTCTTGGAGGATGTGCGTGGATAGTAGAGCCATAAATAAGATCTCTATTAAGTACCGGTTTCCCATCCCTTGCTTGGACGATTTATTGGACATGCTAGCCGGTGCCACGATCTTCTCGAAATTGGACCTTATCCTCCCTCATGCTCAGTTAGCGTATAATAATTCCAAAAATAGGTCCACGGGTTTGTCCCCGAATGAGATCGTGCATGGTTATAAAGCACCCGTGCCACTTGACTTGATTCCGTTACCGCCATCTTTTAAGTCAAGTCAATTTGCACAGGACTTTGCCTCTCACATCCATGATCTGCACAAGCACATAAATGAAACGCTTACCACTCAATACGCATCTTATCAAGTTAATGCCAATGCACATAAGAGAGTGTCTCCCTTTAAAGTAGGTGATTAATTCATGGTGCGTCTCATCCCTGAACGGTTGCCTACGGGCACCTTAAAAAAGTTAGCGGATCGACGAGCGGGACCTTTTCGGATTATAAAGAGGTTAGGAGACAATGCATTTCTTTTGGAATTACCAACTGATTGGGGTATTTCCCCTGTTTTTAATGTTTCGGATTTAACGCCATATATTGCTCCGCCACTAGAATTATCTTCCTGTCCGTTTAGTTCCACTACAGATTCTCATGGGTATGAGGTTGAGTGGGGTAAGGGATCGCTCTCTCCGTCGGTCTCCAACGGAGGTACGCTAAATTTTGATGATATAGATTTCCCCCTTTGCTGCCTAATGCTTTTCCCAGGTTTGCCAGGACAGCATTTTTGCCAGACAGGATTCTTTAGGATGATGTGTTTCCCACTGCAGATGGAGATGTGCCCCGCTACTTGATTCATTGGCATGATAGCCCCGCCTCTGATGACTCTTGGCTCCCGGAAGCGGAGGTCGCTCTGTTGGATGGTGTTCTTCTACGATGGTATCTTCAAGCCAACTAATCGGTGATGAGTCCTTTCAAGCGGGGGAGGATTGGTGGAGACGACAGTCCCCAAGTTGTTAATGACGACATGCTAACGGACGACCTTCCTTCGTCTCCAACAAAGGATTCGCATCGCCATGGCGTTCGTATGGAGCAGCGCTACAATCTCCGCCCTTGGCGCAAGACAAATAACTAGTTGAACTTCTTCTATTTTTAGCTTGAGAGCATTTTTCTTTTTAGCATGTTTTACTTGTTCATTTGGAGTATGTTATTTTATTTGGGCTACATGTAGCCTTGGAGTGTGTTATTTTAATTTGGGATACATATAGCCAAGACTTGGAGTTAATCCTATATATAGGCATGTAGTGTTTTGTTTATGCTTAGTTGAATGAAAAAAATCCTAAACCCTAATCTTTCCTAAAATTCTCTCTCTCTCTCTCTCTCTTAGTCGCCCCCTCATTCTCTCTCTCCCTCTCACCATTCGGCCAACCCACTCCCTCCTTTTCCTCTTCCAAACCGCCACCACCCTCCTCTACATTCCCAAATCCGGCCGCCCTTTTCCACCCTCTCCCTTGTCCGCCTACTCTCCTCCATCTCCACACCCGAGCCCCACTTCCCATAGCCGGCCGACCACCAAAGCTCCACCACCCGAGCACCACCTTGAAGAACAAAGAAGCCGACCACTCATCTTCTCTTGGAGTGTTATCCGAGAAAAGGTTTCCTTCTCCGACGAGGGATCTGGGTATCAGTATGTAGCGGGCAAGGCGGACGATCTATCTCTCCATCCGGCGCAACTCCGGCGGAACCGCGGAAGAGTGATCCTTTGAAGGTAGTCGGAATCATCTATTCCGACTTGGGTAACGAACCTCTCCACTCAAGTGTGATTCCCTCTTGGTATTCTAGTGGTTGGAATGATTTTTGTGTTGGATTTGAATCGTTAGATTCTTCGTGATTTCCTTTTGATTTGCATTTCTCTTAATCGCGTTGTTTTCCGGAAGGGTTTGGCGAACCCCGTAGTTTTGTTGGGAGAGAACTACCATTTCTCAATCACATTTTTTGGTAGACTCTTTTGGTACAACCTCGCTTGTCCGGACCGGGTGGGTCCCTTTGGCTTGGGAGAACATCGACCAATAGTCGTTTGTTCAACCTTTCAGCGGTGTGGCTATCGTACGTTGGTAAACTGTGATATTTTGTTTGCGAGTGCGCTGCGGTTAAAGCTTCTGTGAGTGTAATAGTGGAGTTAGAGAGGCGTCCGCTTTATTCCCCTAGTCCTTAGTGCGTCTGCGGTAGAGGCCTACATCAAAGGGTGTAAAACCTTGACCAACAGGGGGCCATAAAGTAGAGTGATGTCGTCACATGTACGAGTTAAGAGATAGTTTTACTACTTTCTATACTTCATACATTATGTGTTGCTTGTGTATAATTTGTTTATCTTAGGCTTCGTCCTGATTCTGGACTGTCCGGCGAGAACACTGTTTGATACGGGTGCGTCACATTCATTTTTATTTTAGGACTTCATGTCTCGGATTGGAGTGCCTGCTTGTGTGCCGACAGATAGACAAAAGATATTGTTGCCTAACAGATGCGTGATGCGGGAAAATAAGTCTTGTTGTGTTGAAGTGCGAAAAAGAAGTCGGGATTTTAGATTGGAAGCATCTGTGTTGCCATCATCAGAGTTTGATGTATTCTTTGGTATTGACTGGCTCTCGGAGCAACGTTCGTTTATAGATTGCAACGCAAAGGAGATCACACTGGGAGAGAATACCGAGATAGAGACTAAATTCGCTAGTATGCGATGATCAAACAAGATATTGATGTATGCTCTCCAGGTAGTCAAGGCAGTTCGGAAGGGTGCGAAGTTGTTCTTCATACTATTGGAGGCCGTTGAGCCGAAGCCCAGTGTGAGTGACATTCTGATTATATCAGCGTACGCGGATGTGTTTCCTAAGGATCTTCCGGGGTTACCGCCTCAGCGGGAGATTGACTTTGCTATTGAATTGGTGCCAGGTGAGAAACCTATGGCCCGCTCTCCATATCGTGTTACGTAAAAGGAGATGGCGGAACTAAAGGTTCAATTGCAAGAGTTGCTAGAGCAAGGCTATATACGCCCAAGTATGTCACCTTGGAGCGCATTGGTCCTCTTTGTGAAAAATAAGGATGGTAGCCTGCGTTTGTGCATCGATTATTGAGAACTGAACAAGCTCACGGAGAAGAATATGTATCTGATACCACAATTTGATGACTTATTCGATCTGCTGGTTGGATCAACGGTATACTCAAAGCTAGACCTGAAGTTTGGCTACTACCAGTTGAGAATTTGGGAATGTGACATTCCCAAGACAGCATTTGGAACACGCTATTGTCATTATGAGTTCACTATAATGCCGTTTGGGCTAACAAATGTGCCATCGGTGTTCATGGACCTAATGCATCGAACATTTCAAGAGTACTTGGACTTATTTGTAATCTTCTTTATTGACGACATTTTAGTGTACTCTCAGTCTGAAGAAGATCATGCGAACCATTTGCGGATGGTGTTGTACACCTTAAGAAGAAACAAGCTCTATTCCAATTTCTCAAAATGGTGGTTCTGGCTGTCGTCAGTGGCCTTTCTGGGTTATGTGGTTAGTATAGAAGGTATAGTGGTGGATCCAGTGAAGATGGTGGCAATTCAAGAGTGGCATGTTCTGTCTATTGTAACTGAAGTACGGAGTTTACTTGGATTTGCGGGCTAATACAAGCGCTTCGTGGAGAACTTTTCACGGATAGCCTTACCTTTCACCACACTGATTAGAAAAGATCAGAAGTTTGTTCGGACGCTAGAGTGTGCGTGAGATTTTGAAGAGTTGAAGAGTTGTTTGACCATGACGCCGTGTTTGACGTCGCCTTGCGGTACAGACGGCTATGAAATTTATAGTGATGTGTCAGAGAGCGGCTTAGGCTACATTCTTCTTCAGTTCAAAAAGGTGATCGCTTATGGCTCATGCCAGTTGAAAGTGAATGAGCGGAACTATCTCGTCCATGAATTGGAGTTGGCAGCGGTGATATTTGCACTTAAACTGTGGCGTCATTACTTATATGGCGTGAAAGTTGACATCTTCACGGACCATAAGAGCCTTAAGTATCTCTTGGATTAGAAAGATCTAAATATGTGATAGCGGAGGTGGATGGAGTTCCTCGGGGACTACACCTTACAAATTCATTACACTCCCGGGAAAGGAAACGTAGTCGCAAATGCCTTGAGTCGGCTGACTCCAACAAGGGCAAATTGGGTGCAGATGCATGATGAGCGTCTTATCCGGGAATTGGATAACTTAGACATTTCTTGTGTTGACAAGAATGCCACTGCAAATGCATGCCTGTGCTGGACAAATGTTCAATATGATCTTACGGATAGGGTTCGGCGAGCAATGGAACTCGGTGAGAGTCTACAACGCTATGTAGCGGATGGGTCAAATGCCCAATTCTCCTTAGATGACGGTCTTTTGCGGAAAGATGGTCATTTGTGCATCCCGAATGTGGATAAACTACGTGAGTAGTTGACGTACGAAGCACATTTTACAAAGTACTCAATTCACCCAGGGAGCACGAAAATGTACAAGGATATGAGGAAGGTTTTCTGGTGGCCAGGTTTGAAGAAATACATAGCCCATTACGTGGCAAAATGTCAAACTTGTGCCTTAGTAAAAGCTGAATATCAGAAACCTAGAGGTTTCCTGAAGTCGTTACCAATACCGGTATGGAAGTTCGATGACATTTCTATGGATTTCGTGCATGGACTATCGAGATCTCAGAGCAGAAACGATGCCATATGGGTGATCGTTGACCGGTTAACAAAAGTGTCGCACTTCATACCTAATAGGAAGGATGATTCAGTGAAAAAATTAGCAAAGCTATATGTGGATAACATCATATGATTGCACGGCATGCCCCATTGCATCGTTAGTGACCGAGATGGGTGTTTTACTTCAGGTGATTGGAGGCAAATCCACCAACTGTTGGGTACCAAGTTAAAGTTCAGTACGACATTCCATCCGCAAACGGATGGTCAGACCAAGAGGATCAACAGAACAATGGAGGATATGCTCTGTATGTACGCCCTGGATTTCAGGAAAAGGTGGGAAGATCACATCTATATGATTGAGTTCGCCTACAACAATAGCTATCAAGCTAGCATACAGATGACGCCCTTTGAAGCTTTATACTGTAGGAAGTGTTGTACACCATTAGTTTTTGGGCGGAAACAGGCGAGTCAAAGCTATATAAGCGTAAGGAGGTCGAAGATTCAAATTCGACCATATGCACTATAAGAGAGCGGCTAGTGATAGCCCAAGATAGGCAAGAGAAGTACTACAATGCCAAGCATCGAAATGTGGAGTTTGCGGTTGGCGATTGGGTATATTTAAAAATCAAGCCTTTCAAAGGTGTATCGAGGATCCGGTGCTTGAAAAAGTTAAGTCCGCGATATTTTGGTCTGTTTGAAGTGGTTGAGTGAGTTAGAGAAGCTGCCTATCAGTTTGCTCTGTCTACGGAGCTAAGTGATTTGCCCGATGTGTTTCACATATCGGTGCTGCGAAAAGCTGTGAAAGAGCCAGCTCAAGTGGTTGTGGATGTTCAAGTACTGGTCGATAGTCGGCTGACGACGAAAGTTCAGCCCATTTTGATCGAGGATACGTTGATCAAGCAATTGCGAAACAAGACAATTGGGATGATCAAAGTCCAATGGGACAATTGTAGCCGGGAAGAGCTGATATGGGAGCGTGCACAAATCATGCGCGAGGAATACCCCAAATTGTTTGTAAAATAATGTTCTAATAGTGTTTTGTGAAAGTAAAATATGTTGTAACATATAAATTATTGTTTTACCCTTATAACTGGATACAAATTCCGTGACGAAATTTCTGTAAGGAGGTGAGGGTTGTAACACTCCAAATTTTACAGCAGAACTTTTGGTCGATATCGCCATGCGACTATGGGTATCACTGGCAGCGATAACAATAACATGTGACGCCAAAAAGTGTTGAGTGAGCTCAACACACTCAACGCCTTTCGACTAATCATTGAGTAAGAGTTTATCACGTGGTGATAGTGGGTATCGCGTGGAGATAGCCCTAGATCTCAATGCTCTCGACACCTTAAAGCGTTGAGTGAACTCAATGCACTCGACGCCGTAAAGTGTTAAGTGAACTATCAGAACGACGACAGTGGATATCGCCAGACGATACTTACACGTATGGGTGGACACGTGTCGGATGGCTGAAAGGCGGCTGATGAGCGGTGGTTGACTGGGGTCAAAGCATCTATCAATGATATCGCCCAGGCAATAGCGGATATCGCCAGGCGATAGCAGATATCGCTAGGCGATAGCGTTAATGTTGACTATTCAACTAAAATCATGGCCTTTGCTCCCTTTTGATGAAATGATCCTGTGGCTGGGATTAATCTCAAGGCCACTTATGCAGAGGAGTAGAAGAATGAGAACTCATTCTCTTCTTCTCACACTCTCTCCTTCTTTCATCTAAGTTCTTGAGAGAAAGCGCTAAGGGTTGGAGCTAAGGGCTGGAGCTGAGCTTGAATAGCTTGGTGAAGGAGATCCAGTAGTCAGAAGCAAGATCTGAGCCTTGGTTCGTGAAGAGGAAAGTACAGTTCTCCTTTCCAACCGGACAGAAAAGCGGTCATGGCTCCGAAGAAAACTACAAGGGTAACGATCTTCCTTCTTGGATAAGTGAAGTCCTTCTTTTGGTATATGCATGGAATCCCCCACCAAAAGGTGGAAAAGCGAGGGGAATTCCTTTGGGTCGATTTGTGAAATCCCTAGTGAGTCTTGCATATAGATATGGAAATGTGTAGTACAGAATAGACATGTTGTGTGAAGCCCATCTAGACAGGTTGGTCTGGATTGGTGATGTTTATTTTGCGCATCGGAGAAGACTCCGAGTATAAACTAGGAGTTTACGAGATCTACGGGGTTATACCTGTGAACTGAAAGTAGCAGGAAGTACTGTAGTTACACTCCAGGAAAATACCTAAGAAATACCACAGTTTGAATGACTGTTGGATATCGCCGGGCGACAGTGAGTATCGCCAATGGCGATAGCTCTTGCTGAGCTATTTGTGTCGTGTGTTGTAAAAGTCCAGTGCTTCTGGCACTGCAGGATGCTGCAAGATTTTGGGTTGAGTTTGGGCGCAGAAAGAGAACTTTTGTTGGTCCTGCCAAGCGATCGTGATGAATGCTAGCAATAACTCCCTTTTGATTGTAAAGCCTGTTTCTGGGAGGCTGTGAGGCTAATCTGTGAGCTGCGAGCTCCTAAAGGCCAGTGAGTCGAATGGACAAGGGTAAGCCGACCCGCATCAGACTAGACATTGAATTGACGATTTGAGCAACGAGAAATGGCTAAACTGTATCAGCGTTATGGTTGTCTAACTCGAGTGCCTAAGTTATTGGCATTTGTTAGGATTGCATAATGAGAGTCTTAGGCTGTACTCCGTTAAGACTAAAGTCTCAGGCTGGGGGTTGTAGAGACTATAAATGCTCAAAGTTAACTGTTATGTCTAGGATCACTGAACAGTGGTGGGAATCTGGCAAAAGTACACCGAAAATGTGCCTTGAGTGCACAGAACATTTGGTTATTGAGGCATTCGTTTGTGTTATATTGAACTGTGCATGAGTGCACGTTCTTGTGATATATCTGCTTGTGAAAATGCTATGCCTGCAGGGAAGGAATACCTCTGCCCTAGAAAAGGGGTAGGGTCGTTATAAATTGGTTAGCTGAATGCTGACTGTTGCCTTGTTTGCCACCCTTGTGGTGGATTGTCCTTGTGCAGGTGTTGGAGAGCCGAGCGTGAAATAATGGGCTGAAGCCCTTGCAGCTATGTTGTCCCTTAAAGGCCGAACAAAGAAGTTTTACTTATTTCATGTGTGGCCGGCCTGCGCGCTGATGTTTGTAAACCACACTTATGAAGTATAACTGTAAGGCCTTAAGGCCATAACTTTTGTGCATTTGTAATTGACATTCATGTTATATATATAAATGGTATGGTTTATATATAGTTGACATTCAATTTGTATGAGTTCATGCAACCTTAAAGTTTCCGCTAGAATGCTCTGAGTTAGGTCACGAGTAGTTTTTTGATATTAACATGTAATTCCGCTTCCTATTTGTGGAATATGGTGTGGGGCCCTGATCGAACCCTATATTATATTTCATATGATGGGTGGAGGTGTTATAGTTTCCCCCTCTCCTCTGTTCAAAAAAAAATAGCCACGGCGGAGGCAGGCCGCCATATCACAGCTCGAGGGAGCGCCCGACACCGAGGGTTGGCCGGGGGTGAAGCCATGGCCGGCTAGTGGCCACACGCTGGCAGGGAAGGCCCAGAACCCCCTCTCTTTGCGTACAGGGAGTTGATTCTTTTTGTAAATTTTTGTAAAATTTATAATTTATTATTAACAATGAAAGTTAATTTTTTGAGGCTTATGAGGGCTCTCATGAAAAAGTTTTGAACATAAAAAGATGTTCCTTTTGAGTATATATATCCTTCATAAAAGTTTTGGATTTTTCTGAAACGATTTGGTATTCCTAAAAGCTGAAATAGTATTTATATAAATTATTTGAAGGGCCTAAAATACTCCTAAAAATCCAATAAATTTCTCAATGATATTTGGAGCTCTCATGCAATCTCTATCATGATTTGAATTTTTTTGGTTATGATTTGATATTTTTCAAATATTTAAAATGGTGGATTTCATTTTTAGAAATTAATAGAGGTTATTTCCTCTGATTAAAATCTCTTAAAATCATTTTGCTGATTTAAAATTACTAAGAGCTCTCCTCGATGAAGTTTGAGAATTTTTCGAGCATTCTTTCTAATTCTGGAATTTTAAATTATTCTCGTGATAATTTTAAAGATTATTAAAGCCAAATTTTTTGATCAAAATGTCTTCTACTTTTATAAGAGATTTTTGATAATTAAAATACATTCTTTGGACATAGGTGTGATATTTTTGAGGCATTCCTGGTATTTAATGAATTGATTTAGTCGAGCATATTTTACAGTTGCTAAAGGCTATATAAAATCTCAAATGATTTAAAATTACTAGAGCCTATTTTTAATGATGTTAGAGGCTCTGTAAAACTTTGAAGCAATGAACATTATTTAAGGAGCTTGTATTTTATAATTAAACGCATTGTCATGGTTTGGTGATTTGAAATACGACTTATTTTTAAATAAAAAAATAAGGGTTTACTCGATGCTTAATAAATTATTGAAGCTCAATTGAAGCTTGAAATGAGTCGAGGAATTCTTGAGGTTTATGTTTTTGTGATTTCGACCTCGAGTTCTGTTTTCCTCGATTTTCGACTCTTTGTTGTATAAAAAAGGTTTAAGTCAGAAGAAATGATATTGAGCTTAATATATAAACTTGATTCGCCCTGATGCAAACAATTGAGCTTAGAAAATGGTGCTAAACCTCATTCGGATATTCAGCTCTCGGTAATCTTTATAACGAGGAGCAAATTATTATAATAAGGTTATAATCCCTAAATATAAGTCTGATTAAGCCGTGTTTAAGAGACGCATCCGAACTTAATATCAGACTATAATAATGGGTGAAACCCAAAAAAAGCTTCCTAAGAACAAAATTAGAACTGAACATTACTCCTATGAACGGAGGTAGAACTGAACTTGCCTCCTATGAACGAAGATGAAACTGAACTTGCCTCATATAAATCAAGATGAAGCTGAACTTTCCTCCTATGAATGGAGATAGAACTGAACTTTCCTCCTATGAACGAAGATGGAACTAAACTTGCCTCTTATGAACGGAGATGGAACTGATCTTCTCTCCTATGAACAGAGATGAAACTAAACTTTCCTCCTGCAAATAGAGATGGAACTGAAGCCTCCTAAGAATGGAGTGATTAGACTACCAACCCTTTTTCTTTATTTCTTTATTCCAGTCTTGCACTAGTGCAGTTCCTTTTATTACTTTCAGTTCAAGTACTCCAGTCTTGTACTGGTCCAGTTCCTTTCAGTATTTTATTTACGATTCTCTCTATTCAGTACTACTTAAGTCTTATACTAGTATAGTTCCTTTCAGTACTTTATTTACAGTTTTTTCTGTTAAGTACCACTCTAGTCTTGTACTGGTTCAGTTCCTTTAAGTGCTTTATTGATAGTTCTTTATATTCAATACAATTTGAAAGTATCTAGCGTCTACCTAAATAACCTAGAGGGGGTGTATATGTGAGTTATGAGTCTTTTTGCGAAATAAAAACAACTGAAAAATTAAGCACACAGAACACAAAGATTTATAGTGGTTCCCCGAGTTTGGTACGTCCACTATCCCACCTCGCCTATCTGCCACGAAGGGATAGATTTGGATACTTCACCTTTATCTCAGATTGCAACAAATCTTACACGTCGGAGTATCAACTCCTATAACTCGGAGACAACGCTCCTACCACTCGGAGAACAAACTCTCCTACAAGTCAATCCAAACACAGATCTACAACTCGATCCAAACACAGATCTACTACTCGGAGGGAAAACTTCCTACAAAAGTAAAGAAAGATTTACAAAATAAAGATTAAAAATAATCCTATTCAGATCTAAAGTCTTCAATCCTTTGTTTTTTGAAAAGGTTGATCTTGAATTACTTGAAAATAAGGAAAATCCGAATGCTTTGAAGGCTTGATCTAAACTCACGGATCGGCTAGATCTACGTAGAATTGAAATCTTTGGAGATCAACGATCTAGTCGACTAAGTTGAGGAAGAACGAATCATGCAACAAGCTTTTCGTCGGCCTAGAGATGTGCGATGAACGTAGATATTGCCGACCAAATCACGCAACAAGCTTAACATATAAATTTGATTAAGAGCATGATTAGGGTTGAAATAATTTCACCCTAAATATATATAGGAATCTTCCTCTTGTAACGGCTAGAAAAGACTTTCTATCCGGAGATGTGCGAAATTTATTGTACATGGTTATCGGGAAGAACGAGACAGGAATTTAAATTTTGCAGAAATAAACCCCAAGTATAATTCGTCGAGTATCGTCAAGAATAACTGAGTATACTTGCCGAACTGTAGTGAAACTCGACAAAAATAACTTAGAGAATATTAGCCCAATCGAACTTATAACTCGACACCTAGCAGAAGTTATACTTGATGAATCCAACAAATATCAGCTAGCTCACTCGACGAATTCAACGAGTATCGACTGATGCACTCAATGCATTCGACGCAAAGGCTGAGTGATATTTGATGAATATGAATTTGAAAAATCAAGAGAAGTAAATTCGTAAACTCAAAGGTATACCCAATGAGTCTCGATGAATTTGGCATGTATCGACATGTATATTCGACGAATTCAACGGGTATCGAGAGATACACTCGATGAATTCGACGAGTATACTTGATGATACTCGACGATTTTTACTTAACTAATTTTTCATATCTCAGAAATTATACCTTAAGTAAATATGACAGGTTAGACGAGTGCTAGTAAGTATACACGATGAATTCGACGAGTATCCATGAGTATACTCGATGAATTCGACGAGCATCCACTACTTTACTCGATGAATTTTACTTGGGTAAATTTCTGTTCTTCTGATTCCAACACTTGGTCCTTCCTTGATCCTTCTAATGCACTTGGAATAAAAGTACACCCCAATAGAGAGATTACACATGAGTCAACACATTGGCCTACACAATGAAGGATTACATTGTATAGTCCTTGGTGAAAGTCTTTATTTTCAAGGTAGCTTACAACCTAGGGGTGAATATGTTATATCTCTGATATTATTAGATTTTAATTTTTATCTTTCTTAGTACTCAGTGTGTTGGCAGTAGTTAGATTTCAAGTACCTGCATAAAGAAAACAACACAAAAAAGCACACACAGATTTATAGTGGTTCCCCAAATTTTGGGTACATCCACTCTCCTCCCACCTTGCCAACTTCTTGTTAGTCAAGGCACTTTTCCAAATCACTGCTCCAAAGATCTTACATGTCAGATCTCTCAGGACCTCTCAGTTTCCTTCAAGACTTACAACTCAGCCACAAGGGCCTACACCTTAGTGATCAGCAGATCACCTACCTCAGGCCAAAGGCCCTACACTCAGGCTAGAAGGACAGCCCTACCTCAGATCCACTAGGGATCCTACGTCAAACCCAAGGGTCCTATTCTCAGAGAGTATTCCTCTCCTACAGCTCAGTGATCAATTGACCACCTATCTCAGATTCAAACTGGATCCTACAGCTCAGACAAATTTGTCCTACCTCAGGCTTAGAGAGCCCTACCTCAAGCTCAGATAGCCCTACAACTCAGATCCAAAATGGTCCTACTGGAGAGAAATAGATTTATATTTATCACAGAGAATTTTCTCTGTGATAACCCCTTGAGCTGAGTTATCTCAGCTCTAACTTCCTTCACAGCTACAAGGATCTTAAGATGGAAGTAACTAGCAGTTAACTGCTCTGCTTCTTCTTCCTTCCTAGGATAGAATGAGCAACTTTTGTTCTCTCTTCTTCTCAGCTTTAGAAGTAGATCTTCAGATATGAGTTTGCTGAACTGAGAAGCAATTTGACCTGCAGAAGCTTGTTATCAGTTTTTTGCTTCTCCCTCAGAAGGAAGACCTCTTAAACATACTAGTGCAAGTGAAGATGGCACCAGCTAACTGAACCTTTTGGTTCTTATAGGAAGACTTCAAGCTTTTTGTCTACGGCAATGGAGAGGAAGATGAAGTCCAGCCACAACTTTTTGAATCAATAAAACCCTAAAAGTTAAAGTTCATCTTGGCCAATCTCTTCCTTTTGTAGTTCACCAATCAATGGCTCTCAGGAATCAGTGGGGCTTACCTGTAGCTTCAAGCTGCACCTTGATTTAACGAAAGAAGACGTTCAGTAGCTTCTCTGGAGAGTTTGTCGTGTTCTGTAGCTTCTCCGTACTTGATTTGAGATTAGTTGACTTTGTCGATTTTGCAGATTTTACTGATGTCAGCACCTGTGGACTTAGCCAAAATCGAGCATCAGTAGAATATGCATTGAGTGAATGTGCTTCACTCAATGACAAGAAACTTAGACAAAATTCTGTCTATCTAGGCGTTAACAATGTTGAGTGAGCAAGCCTCACTCAACGCTTTTTGCCTTATCTTATTCTTCAGTCTTTTCTGTATGCTTGGCATTGAGAGCGTTGAGTGACCATACCTCACTCAACGCTTTATAC
Source organism: Platanthera zijinensis (assembly GCA_039513925.1). NCBI lineage: Eukaryota > Viridiplantae > Streptophyta > Magnoliopsida > Asparagales > Orchidaceae > Platanthera > Platanthera zijinensis. The sequence goes on from CM077084.1 coordinate 99,447,802, forward strand.
CTTAGCCATGCTTTCTGTATTTTAGGCGTTGAGAGCATTGAGTGAACATACCTCACTCAACGCCTTATGCCTTAGTCATTTTCTTGCTTCTTCAACATCTTAAGAATTGAGAGCATTGAGTGAGCCCGCCTCACTCAACGCTTTTTTCTTTAGCCAGATTTTCGGAATCATGGCGTTTAGAGCGTTGAGTGAGCAAGCCTTACTCAACGCTTTCTGCCTTAGCCAAATTTTTCATCTCCTTGGTGTTGAGTGAGTAAGCTCCACTCAACACATTTGGACTTAGCCAAATTTTTGTGTCTGAAAAACACAGACACTGACTGGATGAGATACAGTCACCGCTTTTATTACATGGCATTGAGTGAGCTTGCCTCACTCAAACACCTGTGGACTTAGTCAAATATCAGCATAGATTTTCTGTGTCTTTGACCTACAAGGCAATACTCAACGAATATAGAGTGTGGCGTTGAGTGAGTGATACTCACTCAATGCCTGTGGACTTAGCCACTTTCTCAGCTTGCCACTACTTTGGTTTTGACTGTATAGGCTCCACTTAGCGCTATAAGTCATCCGACGTTGAGAGAGTAACCTCCACTCTATGCCTGTGGACAGACAGATTTCTGTCTATCCACATATTAGGTAAGTGTTTACTTGACCTAGCCACTTTGTCTACCTGTCCCATCATTGTTGCTAGGACATCCCTGCATGCATGAACTCAGGCATTCATCAAATACAACTTTATGTATGTCATTCGCAAGATTGACTTCCTCAAATCTAGGACATTGTGGGCAATGGACCCAACAATCTCCCCCTATTTGAGGAATTCAAAACCCTTAATTATAATGAGTCAATGACATACACAACAATATGCAGCAATAAGCATTTGGAAAAGTATATAACTGGAGAATGATCTATAGTTACCACACCTCCTTGCCTGCAAGATGAATATTACCACACATGCTCCCCCTGAATTGTTACTACCATTCTTGATCATATACCTGATCACCTTTTCCTCCCCCTTTTTGACTTCAGCAAATAGCCAGCAAGGATTTGATCATTTGCTGCTCATGAGAGTGTTAGAGCAGTACAGGACTTGCTCCCCCTTAACTTATGCATTATCAGTCATATTTATTGGTAGACAGTCTAGTCTATACCAGTTTGGACAGCATTTGACCATGATGCCACTAAAGGTATATCACTTGAAGAGTCTTCACTTTACTGAAGAACAATTCCATCAATAAGATACAAAATAACCTGCAACTAAATGAGGAACAACTAAAGCTATACCAGGTTTAACATACCCAACTCAAACTTGAAGGTGTTAAACTTTGCTTCGTCTAGTGGTTTAGTGAAGATGACAGCCACTTGCTTGTCGGTTGGGACAAACTCAAGGTTGATATCTTCACATTTCACATGCTCCCTAATGAAATGATATCTGATCTCAATATGTTTAGTATTGCTATGAGAGACAAGATTCATAGCAATTGAAATAACACTAGTAAAATCACAAAATAAATGACTTCTACTTATCTGAAGGTTGTAGTCCTGGAGCTGATGTTGGATCTACAATAACTGAGTACATCAGCTACCTACTGATATGTACTCTAACTTTGCAGTTAAAATTGCAACACTAGTTTTCTTCTTGCTGCTCCATGAAACTAGTCTTCTACCGAGGAATTGATAGGTGCTAGAAGTGCTCTTCCTGTCCTATTTGCAGTCTGCAAAGTCTGCATCTGAATAGCCAGTTAGTTCAAACTCCCCATTCCTAGGGTACTGCAGGCCAAGATCTGGTGTGCCCTTAAGATACCTCAAAATTCTCTTTGCAATAGAATAATGAGATTCTTTGGGGCAAGCATGATACCTAGAACAAACACATGTATCATACATGATGTCTGGCCTACTTGCAGTTAGATAGAGAAGGGAACCAATTATCTCCCTATATAAAGTTTCATCAATAGGTTTCCCTGCCTCATCTTTGCTTATGGGCATACTTGACCCCATGGGAGTTCTCATGGTGGAGGAATTCTCCATACCAAATTTCTTGATTAACTCTCTAGTGAACTTAGACTTGGATATGGACAAGCCATCATCAGTCTGTCTTACTTAGAGACCAAAGAAGTACTTAAGTTCACCCATACTGTTCATCTCAAACTTCCTCTGCATAAGTTTGGCAAACTTCCTGCAGAGGTTGTCATCAGTAGATCCAAAGATGATGTCATCTACATAGATCTAAACTAGGATGATCTTACCCTTAGATTCCCTTAGGAATAGGGTCTTATCTATCTTCCCCCTTAAGAATTTGTTCTTAATGAGGAAGCTAGACAAAGTCTCATACCATGCTCTAGGGGCTTTCTTTAGCCCATATAAAGCTTTTCTAAGTCTATAAACAGAATCATGTGAGTTAGAAACTACAAAACCTGGAGGCTGCTCAACATAAACTTCCTCTTTTAAGTCACCATTCAGGAAGGCTGACTTCACATCCATCTGGTAAACCTTCTAGAGTATCCACTTCATTTTAGTTAGTTGGTTATGCTTCCTTGATGGTCAGATTGTCCATCATATGTTCTGTACCTGCAGTACTGGAAGAGGAGCTTGGCAGCTCCCTGTTAATCATGCTAGACTCATCAAAGACTATATGCACAGACTCTTCTACGACTTGGCTTTTCAAGTTGTAGACTCTATAGGCTTTACTAAGATTATTGTACCCAACAAAAATCTCATCAAAGGACTTGACAACAAACTTAGTCACATAGGACTTTCCATTATGGAGCACATAACACTTACTACAAAAGATTCTGAGATAGTCTAGATTTGGTTTTCTGCCCTTCAAGATCTCATCGGAAGTCATCTTGTGGCTTTTGGTGATAGAGAACCTATTGAGAACATGACATACAGTATTTACTGCCTCAGCACAGAAATATTCTGGGAGAGATGTGTCACACAATAAGGTTCTTCCAACCTCTATGAGAGTTCTGTTTTCCCCTCAATAATCCCATTTTGCTGCGGAGTTCTAGGAGAAGAAAATTCTCGATGAATCCCTTGCTCTTCACAGAACTCTGTCATGCCTTCAGACTGGAATTCAGTTCCATGGTCACTTCAGATTTTGACCACAGAACTGTTATACTCATTCTGAACTTGCTTAACAAACTTGATGAAGATGTCAAGGGTCTCATTCTTTTTCTTTAGAAAGAAAACCCAAGTAAACTTGAAATAGTCATCATCTACCGCAAGGGTGTAGCCTTTCCTACCAAGACTATGAACAAACATAGAACCAAATAGGTGCATATGTAAGAGGTATAAGCACCTCACAGAGTCTTTGAAACTAGTGCCCTTGAAGGAAGCTTTGGTCTGCTTGCCCTTTTTGCAAGATGAGCAAATGCTATCCTTGGTGCATTTCATATTTGGACCATTCCTAACTAACTCTTGACTAAAGAGCTTGTCAATAGTCTTATAATTCAAGTGAGCTAGTCTCTTGTTTCATTGGACACAATATGAGACTTTTTCATTTGCTACAAGTCAAATAGGAGAATCTGAGTCCAGACATAGAAAGTTTAAACAGTAAACATTTTCACTCCTAGTGCATGTCAATATGACCTCTTGGTCGCTTTACCTCCTAATCAGGCACTCATCCTTGTGGAAGACAATAACATAGCCAAGATCAGAGAGCTGGCTTATGCTTATATGGTTGTGTTGCAACCCTTCAACATAAGCCACCTTAGTGATGGTGACTATGCTATTGGTGATCTTACCATAGCCTCTTATTACCCATCTATCTGAACCACCAAAGATTACTTTGGGTCCCTCTTTTACTGGAGTGTACTCCTTCAAGTTTCTCCTTGTCCCAGTCATGTGCCTAGAAAACCCACTATCCAAGTACCACATAGGGGTATGGCCACTTGGACTAACCTGCAATATATAGTTTACTTTACCTTAGGACCCCAATATCTATTGGGTCCTGGGTGCATATTAGTCTGAAACTGAACATGTCCACCAACAAGTTTTCTGACTGGTGGACTAACTCTGGTCCTGGCCACATTAGGATTATTCCAGCAGTCAATGCATAATGACCTACCTTGCCACAACACCAATAATCATGTATGTTATATCTTCTTTTCTGTGTAGGCCTTATAGCTGGATTGACTGCAGTCTTGACAGAAGGAAGATGTGCAGCAGCCATTTTCTGATTCCTTTTAACATGGATTTGACTGAAGGTTAGTATTCTTGCTGGCTTGTGTTGCCTGTTCTGAGTCCCATTAGCAACACATTTCTTTTCAGATAGTGTGCTCTTGATAGCATCAGAAACATCCATATCAAGCAAGCTGACAGACTGACCCTTAGTCAGATTTTGTGCTAACAGGTTCTGAAAATTTGCTGCAGCCACATTTTTGAGAGGGGGGATTTAGCACCAAAAACAAATGGTCCATGATGGGCCATTTGAATTTCTTTATGGGAAGCCTTAAAGGCACTTACCCTGCTATACCTTCCACAGTGGCTGAGAACATCTTTTGTTCTACTTGTGGAAGCACCATTCATATAGTGACCCTATATACCTTCCTGGTGATACCTATTTGAATGAAGTATCACCATCTTGAATGGGATAGGTGGACTAGATGCCATAGACACAACTGGAACTTTCCCTTTCCCTTTAGGATGGGTATGTCTTGTGTTACCCTTGAAGCCTTACCCCTTCTTACCCTTCTGTGAGGAGGAGTCTAAGAAAGGGAAACACTGTATTGGGTTAAGAGAAACTAGCCATAATACCTTTCTCCCTCTAGAGCTTTTACTCAAGATCTTTAATTAGACTATTTTATCTCTTGATAGTCTCCATCTGTATGCCTGATAGGGTTTTTAGTTGACTGAGTTCCCTCATTGTCTGATTCAGCACAGAAGTTATTTCAGCAAGCTGAGAAGCAGCAGGCTGAAGAGACAAAATCTCCTTAACCTACTTCTTAGTCAACTTTTTTCATTTCTTGAAGGCATCTAAAAGTTCAGCATATCTGTCAATCAGTTGATTAACATCACCTTCTGAGCCAGAATCATCTTCACTATTAGGTGAAGAGGCTTCTATATAGGGACTAGTCTCGTATCCAGACACAGAACTGGATAGGGAATGTACCTTACTTTGACCAGGCTGATCCTGGCTTCCCTCTTCATCAGTCATTGCCATCAGCCCTCTACAACTGTGGGCATCTATATCATCTTCATCCACCTCTGAGTCACTGTCAGATAGTGTTAGAGGGGCCCTGATTCCTATCCTTACAGGAGGATAGAATTCTCCTACTGTTACAACTTTATCTTTAGCAGCAACAACAGCAACTAGCCCAATATAGGTTTCATCTTCTTCAGACTCAGATGATGATGAGTCTGTCCAGCTCTTCTCTTTCTTAGCCACAAAGGACTTTTCTTTCTTGCCCTTGTGCTTTTGGTGAGATTTCTTATCACCATCCCGCCTTCTCTTCACTAGATATTCAATAATGACATGTCCTGGATTGCTGCAGCAGTAACATATAAAATTAGTAGAATTCTATTTACTAGATTTAGATCTATGGCTGTCCACCTTGGATGATTTCTTCTAGTGATGTGCTGAGGAGGAGGGCCTGCTCTTCCAGTACTTCTTCTTCATCAGCCTATGGAGCTGCCTGGAGAAGAAAGCAAAGTCCTCATCAGACATGCTGTTGTCTAATGCTTCTGATTCAAAGCAGTCTGAATCTACTGGTCTTCTTGGAGGAGAAGGGGTATTTCTCCTGCTTTTTCTTATGGCTTCAGCTTTGAATGTCACAGAATTCTCTTTGTCCTGAGACTTGCAGTTGGTCTCTTCTTCTTTCCTGATAGTTAGCTTCATCTCATATGAGAGCAGTTTTCCAAATAGGGTGTGGGGTGGAGTGTCACCCAGCTTGGCCACTTCTCTGATGGCACATATTTTTGTGTCCCAGTCTCTGGTAAGAGACCTAAGGAACTTATCATTTAGCTCATAATGACTAAATATCCTTCCATAGGTCTTTAGTTCATTCACAATCCTAAAGAATTTTTCATAGCAGGTGGCTATGTCTTCTCCCTTGGGTTTCCTAAAAGCTTCATACTCCTGGTTGAGCAAGAACTTTCTATCATACCTGACCCCCTCTATGCCCTCCATGTAGATCACCAGAGTGTCCCACATTTCCTTTGCATTTGTACAGTGAATAAGATTCTAAAGGGTAGAATCATCAATTACACTGACAATGATATTTTGAGCCCTCTTTTCCATGGTGGGAAGAATGACTTCAGCTTTTGTCATCTCAGCATAAGTCTTGGGTGTCTGGATGTTTGCATCCAGGACAGACACTTTCATGGGGATGAAAGGTTCTTCTTTAACAGTTATAAAGATTCTAGGGTCAGCTGCTTCCATGAACAGCCTGACCCTCTCCTTCCAAATGCCAAATCCCTCCTTCATGTAGATAGGAAGCTTCATGGCACCTAGCTCCTTATAGTTCACTCCTGAACCCATAAGGACAGTCTGTAGCTACCTTGAAAGATCACTAAGATGGTTAGACCCTTTTTGAGCAACCTTCCTCTAATACCACTTGAAAGTCTTTGTTTTCAAGGTAGCTTACAACCTAGGGGGTGAATATGTTATTTCTATAGATTTTAATTTTTATCTTCCTTTGTACTTAGTGTGTTGGTAGTAGTTAGCTTTTAAGTACCTACACAAAGAAAATAACATAGAAAAGCACACGGATTTATAGTGGTTCTTTAACTTTTGGGTACATCTATTCTCCTCCCACCTTATCAACTTCCTGTTAGTCAAGGCAATTCTCCAAACAATTGCTCCAAAGAGCTTACCCCTAAAATCCCTAAGAATCTCTCAGCCTCCTTCAAGACTTACAACTCATCCAGAAGGGAATACACCTCAGTGATCAGCAGATCACCTACCTCAAGCCAAAGGACCTACACTCAGGCTGGAAGGACAGCCCTACCTGAGATCCACTAGGGATCCTACCTAAGACCCAAGGGTCCTACTCTCAAAGAGTATTCCTCTCCTACAGCTCAGTGATCAATTGACCACCTATCTCAGATCAAAACTAGATCCAAAGGCTCAGAAAAATTTGCCCTACCTCAGGCTCAGAGAGCCCTACAACTCAGATCCAGAAGGATCCTACTGGAGTGAAATAGATTATCTAAGCTTTAACTTCCTTCACAGCTACAAGGATCTTGAGCTGGAAGTAACTAATAGTAAACTGCTCTGCTTCTTCTTCCTTCCCAGGACAGAATCAGCAACTTTTGTTCTCTCTTCTTCTCAGCTTCAGAAGTAGATCTTCAGATTTGAGTTTGCTTAACTGAGAAGCAATTTGACCTGCAAAAGCATGTTATCTGTTTCTGCTTCTCCCTCAGAAGGAAGACCTTCTGAACTTGCTGGTGCAGGTGAAAATGACACCAGCTAACTGAACTTGTTTATTCTTGCAGGAAGACTTCAAGCTTTTTGTCTGCAACAATGGCGAGCAAGATGAAGTCCAGCCACAACTTTTTGAATCAATAAAACCCTAAAAGTTAAAGTTCGTCTTGGCCAATCTCTTCCTTTTATAGTTCTCCGATTAACGGCTCTCAGGAATCAGTGGGGCCCACCTGCAGCTTTCAGCTGCACCTTGCTTTAACGGAAGAAGACGTACAGTAACTTCTCGGCAGAGTTTGTCGTGTTCTGTAGCTTCTCCGTACTTGATTTGAGATTAGTTGATTTTGTCGATTTTGCTGATGTCAGCACCTGTGGACTTAGCCAAAATCGAGCATCAATAGAATAGGCATTGCGTGAATGTGCTTTACTTAACGCCAAGACACTTAGACAAAATTCTATCTATCTAGACGTTGACAACATTGAGTGAGTAAGCCTCACTCAATGCTTTTTGCCTTAGCTTATTCCTCAGTCTTTTCTGCATGCTTGGTGTTGAGAGCGTTGAGTGAGCATACCTCACTCAACATCTTATGCCTTAGCCATGCTTTCTGTATTTTAGGCATTGAGAGCGCTGAGTGACCATATCTCACTCAATGCCTTATGCCTTAGTCATTTTCCTACTTCTTCAGCATCTTAAGCGTTGAGAGCGTTGAGTGAGCACGCCACACTCAATGCTTTTTGCTTTAGCTAGATTTTCTGAATCATGGCGTTGAGAGCGTTGAGTGAGCAAGCCTTACTCAACGCTTTCTACCTTAGCCAAATTTTTCAGCTCCTTAGCGTTGAGTGACTAAACTCCACTCAATGCATTTGGACTTAGCCAAATTTCTGTGTATGAAAACACAGACACTGACTGGATGAGATACAATCAATGCTTTTATCACATAACATTGAGTGAGCTTGCCTCACTCAACGCCTGTGGACTTAGTCAAATATCAGCACAGATTTTCTGTGGCTTTGACTTACAAGACAATACTCAACGAATATAGAGTATGGCGTTGAGTGAGTGATACTCACTCAATGCCCGTGGACTTAATCACTTTCTCAGCTTGCCACTACTTTGACTTTGACTCTATAGGCTCCACTCAACGCTATAAGTCATCTGGTATTGAGAGAATAACCACCACTCAATGTCTATGGACTTAGACAGATTTCTGTTTATCCACATCTTAGGTAAGTGTTTACCTGACCTATACACTTATGATACATGTCCAATCATTGTTACTAGGACATCCCTGCATGCATGAACTCATTCATTCATCAAATATTACTTTATGTATGTCATTCACTAGATTGACTTCCTCAAATCTAGGACATTGTGGGCAATGGACCCAACACTGTGTTTTCTTACCCACTGTAACCTGACATTGAATTGTACTTAGCAATATAGTCCTGCAAGCACATAACTAAATAGAGCATCAAATACAACTCAATTCATCTTAGTTCAAGGGACACTTCTTCAAATCAGGGTTATTGTGGATACAATTTCTAACACAATTCCAGTCTCGTACTGGTCCAATTCATTTCAGCACTTCACTTCAGCGCATTTACAATTCAACATTTCATTACTGTAGTTCATACTTTACTTCAGTACCTATTTCAGCAGATTATTTTAGCAACATATTTACTTACCGCTCTTATTTATGCAATTAACTATTTCTGCATTTCTAGCTCGGGTACTGCTCTGACGAGCAGCTGACTTTTTGGTAGAGCGTTAGTTGGGGATAATTGAGAGTTGAGTTATTCCTTCAGAGTAAGCCCCAAATAATGTACTCTCATGCTCATTGCGCTCCTTGTACAAAGTTGAGCAGCACAATGATTTGAGAATGTCGCTTGCCCGAATTATTTCATGTCTAGTAGGGCAGGCCGCCGCAGACCCGATATGCGCCAGATATTTATTTTTTGAAATGCTTGTGAATTGCCTGCGGTAAAAAGTTGCAGATCGGTCATGCACGTAGACCTTATCTACTGGTATAGGAAGGTTGACGACTCAAGGTAACAGGGAGATGTGCACCATGGGTGATCGACTATTTTATGCCCCGTTGGATACCTCCGCAGGTCTTCCTAAATTTCAGAAATCGTTGGATGTCACTCACATCCAAGAGTACACAGGGTTGTACGTTGGGACCTAGGTAGTGCGGTACGTCCACACCCAGAAGTGGCAAGACTGGCCACTGTCACCAACGACCACATCAGTGAGGCCGGCAGGATTCGTTATACTGCTTGAAGAGAAGCGGTCCAAACTATGTCAACATAGTGTGTGTGTGTGTGTGTTTTTGCGAGTATAAATACCCACGGTGTGCAAGGGTTTTGAATACTTGCGGTGTTCATGTGTTTTGAATACCTATAATGTGCACGAGTTTGAAACCCTGCGGTATGTTGGCGTGTTTTGAACACCTGTGGTGTGATTACAGGTTGTGAATACCTTTTGATTGTATGGTGCTAGTTGAGCTTCTTTTAAATAACTGGTGCTCATACAACTGCTTTTCAGTTATTTATATGTTATGCTCTTCAGATTTCTACTCCTAGCATATGATATGAAAATATATTATATAGAAATATTGTTGCCAACTCTCTTTTACTTCGACTATTGTTGATTATGTTAAGGCTCACTCTCGTCCCCAAATTTAGGGATCTTAGATAGGAGGTGTGAATCCACTTAGTTCTGTGACTAACAGTTATTTAAATAACCATTCACAAGAGATGGAGTAGGGCGAGACCTAGATACTACGTGAGAGCATATCTGCCTTAGAGCCGACACGAGCAGACATACCTGTCTTGCCTCTAGTCTATAGAGATGTGAGTCTTAGCTTGGTAAAAATAGAGAGTGTTATAGTTTTCTTAAGCCGGATGAGCTGCATGTATAAACTTATGACTACGACCTTTTTGTAAATATTTTTTTTTGTTTCTGAATTTCTTTTACAGTGATCTGATTTGATGTGATAAATTTTCATAGCCTGACAAGACGATCATTCTATGCTTGAAGAGTTGGTTGTTGCCACATAGGAAGTGTAGGCTGGCCGTCTTGGACGGTAAGGCCCGTCTCCGACCCGACCTGGTCTATTGTTGGGGGGAGGATCTTATAGAACACGTGCAAGGAGGAACGAGTGCACAAAGGGGTGTGCGCACGTTGGAGAGAAAAATGCACGCAAGGAGGAACACGAGTATAAAGGGGCTTGTGCAGATTGGAGGAGAGGCACGTGCAAGGGAGAGCGCACGTAGGGAGTAGCAGACACATGAAGGGGCGTGCACACATTGGAGGAGGGGCGCACATAAGTGGGAGCGCGCACAAGGAGGAACTAGCGCATGAAGGGGCGTCCGCACATTGAACGAGAGGCACACACAAGGGGGAGCGCGCATAAGGAGGAGGAAGGAGAAAATGTAAGTGAGGAGGAGAGAGAAAATCTACAGGAGGAGAGAGAAAATCCAAAGCGGATTTTTTCGGGCAGAGAAGAGAGTCCAAATGTAGGAGAATGAGGGTCTATTTATAAATTCAAAGAGTAGAGACCCGGTAATTTCCCTTGATAACTACCGTACAGACGAATAGAAACATCTGAAAGGGGCACACAGATCGCCAAATTTATGAAAATGACGAGACTGCCCTTGGACGAAATTAAACCCCAACGAAAAAATAATTACCCCTCCCGCGAATGGAGGAGCGGTCCGGTGAGGCCGGCGACCGGGAAATGGAGGCCGCCCCTAAAGAGGGAGGCGATCGAGAACGCTGCCCAACCCGGGAGGCAAGGAGGTTGCCGAAACTGGGCGGCCAAGGGGCCGTACTATTTGGGCGGCAGATCGGGCGACCATTTTGGCCGCTCAATCTTGGCGAACGGAAGGCCACCGCAAATAAGTGCGACGACTGGGATCGAGAAGCCAAATCGGCCGCCCGATCCAGGTGAGCGGGAGGCCGCCCCTCACAGGGGGGCGGCGGATACCGGGAGGCCGCCCCTTACAGGGGCGACGACTGAAATCGAGCGACCAGTTTGGTCGTATGATTTGGGCTAACGCGGGGAGGCCGCCCCTTACAGGGGCGGCAGCTGAAATCGGGTGGCTGGATTTGGCCGCCCGATTTGGGCAAACGGGAGGCTGCCCCCGTAAGGTGCGGCGGCTGGGACGGGTGGTCGCCCGTCGCCCGGGTGGCGACAGAGGCCATGCGGATGTGGGGCCGCACAGTGGCTTTGGGCACGCCGGCCAGTGAGGGGCCGGCTGGGCTAAGCGGCGGAGATGGCGGAGGCGATTACCATGGCGGTTACGTCTCGGGCGATTACACTGTTAGCGGGGGATTTTGGATAACTGCACCTCATGCATAAGTGCGACTAGCGCTCCTAAGAGGACCTCATCAACATACATTTACAGTAGGCAGAAAAAACCAGTTCAAAAGAATTAAAAACAGTGCACAAAAAAAAAAGAAAAAATACCTCATAATGCAATGTATTCCAAACTATTTTAGAAAAAAAACTTAAACTTTTATCTCATAGTGCTTTTCCCACTTAAGAATTATTTAGGGCCTATTAGGGAGGGCTTTTTAGTCCCTTTTCGTTTTCTGGAAAACGCTATCACACTTAAGAAATTGTTTGGATTGTCTATCAGTGGGAAAGCTACCGCGGAAAACTCCATTTTCTTATCTTTTGGAAAAGTTACTTGTCACATACTTTTAACCTTTTTTAAATTCATTTCCTCATCACAAAAACACTTATCTCTTAAAAAATGACCAACTTGATTTTTTTGTTCAGCAGCGGTTTTTTTTGCGGGCGTAATTTTTTTATTCGGACATATTTTTTTGTCTAGGCCCGAATTTTTCACCCGGACGCAAATTTTACGCCCGGAAGCGAAATTTTCCTCTGGCACAAATTTTTGGGGCTGGAATTTTTTGCCCAAGTGCGGGGTTTTTCGCTCAGGTGAGTTTTTTTCGCCCGAGTGCGGTTTTTTCGACCGTACATGATTTTTTTCGTCAGGGCGAGTATTTTTTCGCCCGGGCAGATTTTTTTTGTTCGGGCACGATTTTTTTTCCGGGCGCAATTTTTTTGCCCGGACGCGAATTTTTTCCCTGTGCCCAACTTTTTCGTCCGGGCACAGGGTTTTTTGCCTGGGTGCATTTTTTTCTCCCGAGTGCAGTTTTTTCGCCCGCACACTAATTTTTTTTCGCCTGGGTGCGATTTTTTTCCCCGGGCGACTTTTTTCGCCTCAGCGCATTTTTTCGTCCAGGGGCATTTTTTCTCCCAGGCGCGATTTTTTCACCCGGGAGCGATTTTTTGGCCCGGAGGCGATTTTTTCGCCCGAGCACTATTTTTTCGCCCGGACGCGATTTTTTCTCCCCAGCACTATTTTTTGCCCGGTTGCGATTTTTTCGCCCGGGCTCGAATTTTTCGCCTGAGAGCGATATTTTTTATCGGAGCTTGTTTTTTTTCGTCAGGGGGCGGTTTTTTCGCTCGGGCGTAATTTTTTCGCCCGAACACGATTTTTTCGCCTGAGAGCGAATATTTGCCCCGGGCGATGTTTTTTTTGCCCATTTGTGAATTTTCCGCCCGATCGCGAATTTTTCGACCCGACGTGAATATTTTGCCTCTGAGCGATATTTTTTGTCGGTGCGTGCTTCTCCTGGGCGATGAGGCGAATTTTTTGCTCAGACGCAAATTTTTTGTCTATGCGTGATTTTTTCGCTCGGTCGTAATTTTTTTCCCGGCTGAGTATTTTTTTCGCCTGAATGCTATTTTTTTCGCTCGAATGCATTTTTTCGCTTCCGGGCGAAAATATCAAGTCTGTGAGAAAATATCGTGTCAGGGCAAAAAATTCACGTCCGTGCAAAAAAATCACGTCCGGGCGAAATATTCGCGCCCCGGCGAAAAAATCGCGCTCGGGTGAAAAAATCGCGTACGGCTGAAAAATTGGTGCTCAGGCGAAAATATAGTGCCTGCCTGAAAAATTTGCGTCCGGGCGGAAAATATCGAACCCGGGCAAAAAATTCGCGGCCGGGCAAAAAAAAATGCGTCCGGGCGAAACAACCGCGACCGGGCAAAAAAACCGTGCCCGGGCGAAAAATTCGCGCCCGGACGAATAAATTGCGCTCGGGCGAAAATACCGCGTCCGAGCGAATAAATCGCGACTAGGCGAAAAAACTGCATCCGGGCGAAAAAACAGCTCCCGCTCGAAAAAAAACGTGTCCGTGCGAAAAAAATGGCGTCTTTTCCCCCTGCTCGTATTTTAGGTTGGTTGCGCATTTTTCGCCTGAACGCACATTTTTCGCCTATACGCGCATTTTTTGTCCGGACGCTCATTTTTCCCCGGACGCACATTTTTAATAAAAAAAAGTTACCACAACGGAAATTTGTCAAACGGTTTATAAAGTTTTTCTCCTTTCTGAAAATCTCTACAAAATGAGTTTATCCAAACAAATCTTCTTTTCCAATATACATTTTCCAAAAATTTATTTACTTACCTTACTTTTGTCACCACTTATTTTCCTTTCTAAAAAACCTTCCCTAACAAAATCTTATTCTGCAACTTATATATGCTTATTTCATACTGCAATGATTTACAATTTCTTTTACAATTTTTTGAAGACGAGAATCAGCGGTCAATCCTCCTATAAAGATAGTCCTTTAATAACATTGAGGCGTTTGATCCTTCCCCTCTGGCAGTGGCGGAACTGGGATTTTGAAGTCGCGCGAGCATAATCTAGTATTGACAATTCGGGGGGGTTCGGGGGGCAGCGCCCTCTGAGCGAGGGTTGGGGGGCAGCGCCCCCGATTTTTTTTTTTTTGCAAAGATATTTATGTAAGAAAAATATTGAACACAATATTACAATAAAAAATTGAACACAATATTACAAAAGAAAGGTTTAGATCTGAAAAACTTACAATTCAACAAGAAAGGTTTATATTATGTATCTTTTAAGCTCTGTTTGGCACAATGGTGACGGTCGTCACCGCATGGGTTAAAACGTCAATTGTTAAGGATCACCTAACAAACATCATCCGTTTGAACATAAAATGTGGATGAAGTTCCTTAGATAAGCGTTAACAAATGATAATTTAATCCCGTGTTCATGACCATCACCACTGTGTCAAACATAACCCTAATGTATCCATCTAAATCTGATGAAAGATAGTGTTTATAGTCATCATGGGCTCCAGATCATAGATAAAAAATCCGGTGTTCGTTTGGACAAAAATACACTAACATTCATTAGATAGGATTTCTTCTCCCTCAATTTCTGTATCTCTAACCAAACTCTGAACAGAGTACACATTTCTAGGTTATTAGAGGTAGTTATTAGGTGTTAGACCCAAAATTTAATCACATTTATTTTCCATTAATCCTCCTGATTATCTAGTCCAGCACTCTCAACACAGTACTCTTGACTCTAGTTGAGCATCCACCTAACTCAATGAAGAATTGTGCATTTGAAGTCTTTTAGAGTAACAGTCCAGATTTTAATTGTGAAATCTGGACTGAAACAGTTCACAACAATCTGGACTGAGATTTCAGTCCAGTCCAGATTGTGAAATCTGGACTGTTTCAGTCTAGATTTCACAATCTGGACTGTTTCAGTCAAGATTTCACAATCTGGACTGTTTCAGTCTAGATTTCACAATCTTGACTGGACTGAAATCTCAGTCCAGATTGTTGTGAAATTTGGACTGGACTGTTTCAGTCCAGATTTCACAATTGAAATCTGGACTGTAACAGTCCAGATTCCACAACAATCTGACTGAGATTTCAGTTCAGTCCAGATTGTGAAATCTGGACAGTACCAGCGCCTGGCGGCCTAGGGCACGGGAGCAGCGCCTGGCGGGCTACGGCACGGGAGCAGCGGGCGACGAGATTTCAGGCGCCAGGGCACGGGAGCAGCCGAGCGACGGGATTTGAGCAACCGAGCGACAGGATTTCTTCTCCCCCGGTGAAAATCGCGGAAAAAAACGGTCGGGCACGTGCCCTAGCGTGCCCAGTCATAGTTCCTCCCGTGCCCTCTGGTCATATAGCTCTCCTGCACCCTTCTTCTTGCTTAAGAAATATATAATTGATCTTCTCCAACTCCTGCTCCACCATCTCAATCCCTTTTCGACCCGTTTGGCACCTGTTCCAACACGTCGCCTCTCTCCGCGCACCACATTTCTTCGCCTCTTTTAGCTTTGCCATGAGGGTATCAAATTGCAGTCTGCTCTGGCCTTGGCTCGTGCTAGATCTCTCCATCTTCCGCTTCAACAGTCTATTCTGGCCTTGGTGAGAGAGTCCTAAACGCGATTAGCAAACAGGAAGGTCGGGACATTGGGCAGGTAAACCAAGTTAGATTTAGAAATTATGATATTTTAAATTATTCTAAGTTGTTTTATGATGTGCGCATAACCATTAATGATACACCTGTAACATCATTATAACAAACATAAGTATTACCAAGAATACAATAAAAATATTAGCAATAAGCACATCAAATTGTTATGGAACTTTGCATCCTTTAAAACACTCAGGGGAGCACTTTGCACCCCAATCTAATATTTCTTTTTTATTTTCTATTAAAAGAAATATATTTCTAATATTAACGAAGGCTACTTTAGGAATTAAGAAAATTAGAGTTAAGAAAATAAATCTTTGGGTGACACCCAAAATCCTATTCTCCCACAACAGCGGCACACGCTTCCCCTTTTTATTCTTGTCGATTGTCCCGGCTTGCTTCCACCGCTCGTTCCCGGTCATCTTTAACTCTTCAGGCCATCAAACTCATCTCCAACCCCGCAAGCTCCAAGCCAGCTAGCTACTATTTTTCCCGGAGAGAATCTGAACGAATTTCAGGTATAAATCTTCATTCTTTGAATGAGTTGATTTTGTGTGTGTGAGGGTGATAGAACAAGAAGCCTAACTCGTGCTCAAGCTGTTGTGTTCATCAACGTACGGTACCTTGATATAGCACAGTTGGAGAAGTAACCCGTGTCAGTGGTCCACAGCCAGGGATGTGACTTGGCATAGCAGGCATGGATGCCTCATCACTTTAATGTGTAGGCATGTTGTTATGATCATCTTCTGTGATAGAGCTAGCAAAGTAATTTACGGTGAATACCTCACTGTGTATGGTTAGCTCCAACTCACCTTCTGTAACACCTCCCATCCGTCAAGAATAATATAACAGAAGATCCAGTCAGGACCCCACGTCATATGAAATGGAAAGACGGAAGATTACAAAATGAAACAAAAAAAACATTTTGAAAACGCATCCTAACACAGAGTTGTATTCTAGCGGAAGAATAAAAGGAGTTAAAACAAAAAATCACGCCCAAAGACGAATGTCCACTAACCACAATAGGAATGAAATACAACGACCACATATTTGACCTTAAAGCCTTACATCAATAATATTTAGCCAAATAAAAAGGGTTGCATACAGCGGCACGCAGGCCAGCAACACAAGAAAAACAACTAAACAAACAATTGGGCCTTCGAGGGCCAGCTCGGCAAGAAGGGCTTCAGCCCGCTATTTTCCGTTTGGCTCCGCAGCACCTGCAAGCAAACATTTCACCAAGCGATGACAAACAAAGCAACGGTTAGCATGGGCTGACCAAATTATAACGAACTCACCCCTTTCTCGGGGTGGCGGTGCTTCTTCCCTGCAAGCGGATTAACATAATTACATAAAGCTAGAATGTGTTATTTAAGCATCAATCATCACAAACGTTGGCGCGACCGGCCCAACATCTCGTGCACTCAGAGCACCTTAACGGTGTACCGGACTTCCCCGGATCCCACCACCATCCTCAGTCCTGGACTGAATGACAATACATTGAGCATTCGCTAGCCGTGACTCAAGGTCCTCGGCTCTCTCCCATGCCTATAGCAAAACACCAATTTACTTAGGTAGTTGAACTACATCACATAGTACAGGTACAGTTCAGTCAAGCCCGTTGCTCAAATCATCGTACCCAACACGCACGATGTGGGTCAACTTCCCCTTGCCTATTATCGCCTACATAACTGATTGTTATGTAACAAGGGTGGCACTCGCGGCCACTTGAGTTGCGTGCTCAAGGCACACAAATCCACACACTAGCCCTACGGTCTCTGAGAGACGGGCTTCGCACAAGCACGACAAAACTCCCCGGGAGTTAATGCTGACGATCCAACGACTTCGTGCAAACATTAGGGTGTTTTCTGGAGCACACCTCCAGTACTAACTGCCTCTCCGGACAGACTCCCATTCCAACATATTCAACTTCCACGGAGTCTTCTCCGCGAACCCCAGAACATCACCAATCCAGACCAACATGTCCGGATGGGCTTCACACAGCATGCCTAAACCGTACTCGCGCTTCCGGGTGCTAATGTAATTAATAGTGGGGATGTAAACATCGATCCGTCGGAGAGCACCCTTCCCCAACCCGTCAATGGAGAGGGGCTTCCATGCAAATATGTTAATTAAGGGCTCCACCTTCCCAAGAAGAAAAGTCGTTACCCTTGACACGCATTTCTGATGCATGGCTCGGTCACGAACGACCTTCACATCGACTGTCCACGCACGTATCCGGCTTGCACACGCCGATTCGAGCTCCAATACGAGTTACTCACCACCAACAATTCCGGGTGGCCTCTTCCCGCAAGCGTAAACCCAACCCTAACTCTCTTGGTCGGCTAAGAGGGGAGGGAGGGAGGTCACGACCTCAACCCTAGCTGGCGGCGGTCGGGATAAGGAAATCTGAGAGGGGGTCGAGTTTTTCCGTAGATGGCAGTGGGATCCCCCTAGACAGCGGTGGCCGGGACAGATTGGAGGAACTCGGCTTCTCCTTGCAGGCGGCGGCCGGAATAGGGCTCGGTTCCTTCTTATAGCGGCGTAGAGAGGGAGAGAGAAAGAGGGATCATGAGAGAGGCTTCTTCCTCCTTCTAGCCGGTGACGGGAGAGAGGGAGGCGGGGCTCGTCAGCGGCGGCCGATCGAGGCTCTGCTCCTTCGATTTCGTCGAGTAAGAAAGAGAGAGCGAGAGGTAGATCGGAGAGGGGGGGGGGAAGTCGGCTCGGGATAAAATGAGAGGGGAGGGAAGGGAAATTAGGTGTTATAGAAACCCTAATCCGGAAATGATATTCACAGACCAACTTCTTAGCCCTTAGAAATTATAACCCCTATCTGCACCCCCACGATATTATTTGATAACTCAACCCTCGTGACTCGATCTTAGGGCGTTACAAATCTCTCCTCCTTAAATAAGTTTCGTTCCGAAATTTAAAATATGAATCACGAAATGAAATTCGTCATACCTGAGTGAAATAGATCGGGGTACTCCTCGTGCATGACCTCTTCTGGCTCCCAAGAGAGCTCCTCGCGACCACAATTATCCCAACGGACTCTCACCATCTTGATTGCCTTTCTCCGTAACTTTCGTATGTCACTATCAACAATACAAACTGGGGCCACTCTGGTAGATAGGCCACTATCCACCGACACACTATCAGCCTCCAACACAAAATCAGGTTCCCGCACTACCTTCCTTAATACAGAAATATGGAATACGTCGTGCAACCCACTCAGCTCCGTCGACAAAGCAAGTCGGTAAGCTGCCTCGCCGATGCGCTCCGTGATCTCAAATGGCCCTAAATATGTGGGACTCGGCTTCTTCAAGCGTTGAACTCTCGATACTCCTTTGAAAGGCTTTATCTTCAAGTATACCCAATCTCCAACCGCGAACTCCATGTTCTGGTGTTTGACATTATAGTACTTTTCCTGACGATCTTGGGCGGTCAACAACCGCTCTCGAATGATCCGTATAGACTCATTCGCCTCATCAACATCTTTGCGCTTCAATAGCTTGGTATCACCGGTTTCTGCCCGTGATAACGGAGTGCGACACTTCCTGCCGTATAACGCCTCGTACGGGGCCATTTCAATACTTGCTTGATAACTGTTGTTATATGCAAACTCTACCATGTGAAGGTGATCCTCCCAACACTTTCCAAAATCCAAAAAACACATAGGACAACATATCTTCCATCAACCGATTTGTCCTCTCAGTTTGCCCATCAGTCTGCGGATGGAAGGCTGTGCTAAACTTGAGCTTTGTGCCCAATGACCGATGAACATGCCTCCAATCACCGGACATAAACCGCCCATCACGGTCGCTAACTATACTGCGAGGGACGCCATGTAATCGCACGATGTTCTCCACATACAACTTTGCTAGTTTCTCCACTGGATCTCTTTTTCGATTCGGGATAAAATGCGCAACTTTGGTCAACCGATCAACAATCACCCAGATAGAGTCATTTTTCTGCAACGACTTTGGCAAACCGTGCACAAAATCCATAGAAATATCATCAAATTTTCACTCCGGGATTGACAACGATTTCAAGAAGGCTCGTGGTCGTTGGCACTCGGCCTTCACTAGTGCGCACGTTTGACATTTTGCCACGTAGTGGGCTATGTCCTTCTTCATACCTGGCCACCAAAACAGTGTCTTCATATCCTTTTACATCTTTGTGCTCCCTGATTGGATTGAGTACTTGGTATTGTGAGCCTCATACATCAACTCTTCCCGTAGAGTGTCAGACTTTGGGACGCATAAGCGATCACCTTTCCGCAGAAGACCGTCTTCATTCAAGAACTGGGAATTTGACCATTCCGCTGCATAGCACTTCATGCAATCATCGAGCTCCAACGCTCTCTGAACTCTGTCTGCAAGGTCGCACTGCACCTCTGTCTAGTTCAAGCATGCATTTGCACTAGTACTCCTGTCGACACAGGTGATACCCAAGACTTCCAATTCCTTGATTAAACGCTCATCATGCATACGCAACCAGTTTGCTCGTGCTGGAGTTCTGCGACTGAAAGCATCAGCGACCACATTGCCCTTCCCGGATGTGTAATGTATCTCGAAGGTGTAATCTCCGAGGAATTCCATCCACCTTCTTTGCTGCATGTTCAACTCCTTCTGGTTCAACAGGTACTTAAGGCTCTTATGATCCTTAAAGATTGACACCTTCATGCCATATAAATAATGCCGCCATAGCTTCAGGGCGAATATCACTGCCGCTAACTCCAAGTCATGGATGGTGTTGGGTATATTGGGTACAGTGTACCTGATCTGGAGAATTCCCCTTGACAACTCAATGATATACCCAAAGGTGTATTTTATGTATGTTAAGTTTACATGTGCAGTTTTAAAGTTGAAGAAATTATTCTAAATCAAAGTGTTGAGACAGCATGTGTCGAGACAATACTTATGTGTCGACACAAGGCAAATCAGTAGTCAACAAAGAGAATAGAAGCTGTGTTGATACAAGTCTGTTGTCTCAGCATTGTGAATATAAAGTCAGCACACTTGATAGAATAGAGAAGAAAAATATTCTAAGAAAAAGTGTCGACATAGCAGACAGTATGTGTCGAGACAATTTTTCTGTGTGTCGACACAAGATGACACAGAAGACAGAGTGTGTTGAGACTACCTAACTGTCTCGACACAAGACAGAACTAAGATGTGTCGACACAGTTAACAGATGTGTCGACACAAATAACAGATGTATCGACACAACTATACTATCTCAACACTTTCTGTTCTGAGAAGAAAACTATCCAAAGTATGGAAGTGTTGGGTCTGTCAAAGATGTCTCAACACAGATTTCGAGACAACTTTGTTAGAGTTACCATGGTGATCTAGAAGTGGTCAAACATGTAATCTCACTGCCAATGCGATATGAGCCTGCAGGGTCGCACATAAGAGCAATGGAGAAGTTGGAAGATTGACTGTGTTGGTAAAGGTTACCAATCACCATAAAGTATGGGGGTCCGGTAATCATTGCCAAGAAAGTTCATTGAGAATGGTTAGTCAAGAGTCGTCGAGTTTGACTCGACGATTAAGATTGTTTCGACGAGAGTCGCCGAGTTTGACTCGACGACTAAGGTTGTTTCGGCGAGAGTCGTCGAGTATGACTCGACGATTGTGGCTGGGTCGACGAATATCGTCGACCGTCGTTCGACGATTGTCGTCGAATGCGGCTCGACGATTATCGTCGACCGCCGCTCGACGATTGTCGTCAAATGCGGGTCGACGAATGTCGTTGACCGCCATTCGACGAATATCGTGGATCGCCGTTCGACGATTGTCATCGACCGCCGATCGACGAGAATCGTCGAGTATGACTCGACGACTAAGGCTGATTCATCGAGAGTTGTCCTTGATTCTCGTCGATTCTGGATCTTATTCTCGCCGAACCTGGAACTCATTCTCAACGAATGATTCTGTGACCCTATACTGTGTGGTCTGCGGATAGCGATACTTTTAGGTTTGTTTATACTTTTAGTATAAATAGGGACTTAGGGTTTTGCGAACATGATGCGTGTTTTTGTGGCCGAATAGAACCCGGCGGAAAGAGATCCGCTGTTCTACCGATTCGCAGAATCCCGAATCCCGCTGGTCGGAAGCGTTCCGCCGCCGCATTTGCTACGCCAACCTCCTCCTCTCCGACGATAGTCGCCGGTGTTGCGCTTCCTGGAGCGGGCCTAGCAGTCCGTGGAAGTGTAATGTGCGGTCGATCTCTTTCCGATCATCCGTGTGACGGAGGTTTGGAGTTCTCTCGCTCGTGTGGATTTTTGCAGAGACGTAGATATTATTCTACGTGGAACTCGCCACCGACAAGAAATCTCATTTGGAGCATCTTCGTTGAGTTGTGACTCAACGCCATCAAGGTATTTTTTGCCTAATGTTTGTTAACTTCTTGATTCAACATTCATGGCCCGATCCAATCTCTTTTGGGTTGTTCTAAATTTTATTACTTTCGCTGTGTGCACAAGTGTTGTGCCAACCTTATAGAGAAACCCAACAAACTTGTCTACTTCAACGCTTATATGACAGAATGTGCTGAGTCAACATCAATCAGGCCAAGAATGGTCAGATTATTCTGGTCGATACAGGAAGGCTTCACTTCTATAATGACAGTTCAAGGAAGGATTTACTGGCAGTTGTTGATGTCATCGATACCAGTCCAAGCCGTCTGAGATTTCTATAAATAGGAGGTGTTGCCTTCAGAAGAAATACCTATTCGATTCTATTCATCAGTCTCTCTCTATTCTAAAAGACAAATCAATAAGTAGAAAGAGAAGAAGAAGTTGATCTTCAAGAAAGTCTTCAGATCCCTTTTCTTAGGTTGATCTGAAGATTAAGTGATCTGTTCATCAGCATCTTCAAGCTATTCGATCTAATCTTCATCAAGAAGTTGTTGATTCAGAAGAAATTCAATTCAGCCTGCTGATCTATCAAGAAGAAATTTAAACTGCAGCTTGTTAACCCAGAAATCGGAGATCTCTCCTAATGTCTCTAGCTCGCAAGTCGCGGCCCACTCTAGGGTTCCCCCCGAGGGTCGCGATCCGCCTCAACCCTCCTTTTTTTGGCCAGGCGAATAGAATCTCCTATCCGCTCAGGCCGTGTGGCTAGGACAGTTTCCCCGGTTTAACCGCCCCGGTCACATAGCTACCGCGTTACCTGCGGGATGGCGAGCTGCTCTCACAGCTCTCCCTCGCAGGCTGCCTGGTTAGGCCTGCTAACAGTGCAACATTCTTCCCTACAGGAGGCAACCTACAACAGCATGGGGGCGATCTGTGTGATCTATGCCTTCAATCCGCTAGGTTGCCCCGCCGGCGTCAACACGACCAACGCAACTGTCGCGGGCTCGGCAAACTCACTTTCTGATTCGCCATCAGGCTTCCGCCACCCCAAGAAAGCGGCCTGCGCCTCAGGCCGCCATCAGTGGGCGGTCTGCCCCTCAGGCCGCCAGCCCCTAGAGGGTGGCCTGGGCCACCATCAGTGGGTGGCTTGGCCTCAGGCCGCCAGCCTAGGGGAGGTCGGGCCTCAGGCCACCAGCTTAAGGGTGGCTTGGCCTCAGGCTGCCAGCCTAAAAGCGGCCTGGCCTCAGGCCGCCAGCCTGAGGGGCGGCCTGGCCTCAGGCCTCCAGCCTAGGGGAGGCCTGGCCTAAGGCCGTCAGCCCAAGAGGCGGTCTAGCCTCAAGTCGCCAGCCTAGGTGTGGCCTTGCCTCAGGCCGCCAGCTTAGGGATGGCCTGGCCTCAGGCCGCCAGCCTAGGGGCATCCTGGCCTCAGGCCGCCAGCCTAGGGGCGGCCTGGCCTCCGGCCGCCAGCCTAGGGGCGGCCTGGCCTCAAGCCGCCAGCCTGAGAGGCGGCCTGGCCTCAGGCCGCCAGCCTGAGAGGCGGCCTGGCCTCAGGCCGCCAGCCTAGAGGCGGCCTGGCCTCAGGACGCAAGACTGAGAGGCGGCCTGGCCTCAAGTCGCCATCCTAGGGGCGGCCTGGCCTCTGGCCGCCAGCCCTAGGGGCGGCCTGGCCTCAAGCCGCCAGCCCTAGGGACGGCCTGGCCTAAGGCCGCCAGCCCTAGGGGCGGCCTGGCCCTCAGGCTGCCAGCCTCAGGGTCGGCCTGTTCCTCAGGCTGCCCCCTCTGCTCGCCCACGATGCAGCCTGCCTGCCTCCAGTCCGCCGAGTACGCCCAGGTCGGCGACCTGCTCTTCTCGTCTGCTTGAAGCTCCGTGATGACGTCACTGGGCCCCGCTTCTAGAAGATTCTCTCCTGGCCTATAAATAGCCCCCAAAACCTCTCATTTGGGGATGCAGGAGAAAAACTGCCAGCTTGATCAAGAGCTGCGGACTCAGTTTTCCAGTCCTCCACAGTTGATCCAACAAGAGCTGCAGACTCAGATTTCCAGTCCTCCATAGCTTCTAGCAACATCTTTTACTTAGTCTCTGACACTTTCTTCCTTAGCTGCCAGCTTCCCCATTGTACCCTTTACTACTTTTACATGTAATGGTGCAATAGCAAGCTGTAATCTTTCTTATTGATTAAAGGAAAAGCCCGTCGCAAGAGTGACATTTAAGCCGCGGCGGGCGAAGTCTGTTATTGCCGCTGCTAGCGGCCCACCTCTCTTCTTCTCTCCTCTCTCGGCGTCAACCTGCAAAGCTAACCATCAAAGTAGTTGTCTGCTTGACAGTTCCTGATCAACCTCCTCCGCTAATTAGCAAGCTCTTCCGTTGATTAGCAAGCTTTTCCGCTGATCAAGCAAGCTTCTCCGTTGGTCAGCAAGCTCTTCCGTTGATCAACAAGCTCCTCCGCTGATCAATCAAGCTCCTCCGCTGATCAATCAAGCTCCTCCGCTGATCAAGCAAGCTTCTCCGTTGGTTAGTAAGCTCTTCCGTTGATCAGAAAGCTTCTCCGCTGATTAAGAAAGCATCTCCGCTAATCAAGCAAGCTTCTCTGTTTATCAGCAAGCTTCCCAGCTGCTCTCAGCAAACCTCTCCTCTATCCCCGCAACCCTTCCTCTTATTCACCTTAGCTTGTGAGATCAAACACCTGTAATCTGAGTCGGTGCCGCATTCCGCGCATCAAAAGTTAGGGCGGCCTGGCCTAAGGCCGCCAGCCCGAGAGGCATCCTGGCCTCAGGTCGCCAGCCTAGGGGCGGCCTGGCCTCAGGCTGCCAGCCTATGGGCGGACTGTCCTTAGGCCACCAGCCCGAGAGGCGGCCTGGCCTCAGGTCGCCAGCACAGGGGCGGCCTAGCCTCAGGCCACCAGCCTAGGGGCGGCCTGGCCTCAGGCCGCCAGCCTAGGGGCGACCTGGCCTCAGGCCGCCAGCTCGAGGGGCAGCCTGGCCTCAGGTCGCCAGCCCGAGGAGCGGCCTGGCCTAAGGTCGCCAGCCCGAGAGGCAGCCTGGCCTCAGGCCGCCAGCCCGAGCGGAGGCCTGGCCTCAGGTCGCTAGCCTAGGGGCGGCCTGGCCTTAGGCCGCCAGCCTAGGGGCGGCCTGGCTTAAGACCGCTAGCCCTAGGGGAGGCCTGGCCTCAGGCTGCCAGCCCTAGGAGCGGCCTGGCCCTCAGGCCGCTAGCCTCAAGGGCGGCCTACTCCTCGGGCCACCCCCTCTTTTCGCCCAAGATGCAGCATGCCTGCCGCCAATCTGCCTAGTTCGCCCAGGTCGGCAACCTGCTCTTCTCGTCCGCTTGAAGCTCCGTGATGACGTCACTGGGCCTTGCTTCTAGAAGATTCTCCCCGGGCCTATAAATAGCCACCAAAACCTCTCATTTAGGGACGCAGGAGAAAAACAGCCAGCTTGATCAAGAGTTGCGGACTAAGTTTTCCAGTCCTCCACAGTTGATCCAGCAAGAGCTGCGGACTCAGATTTTCAGTCCTCCACTACTGCTAGCAGCCTTTTTTACTTAGTCTCTGGCACTTTATTCCTTAGCCTCCAGCTTCTCCCTTTGTACCCTTTACTACTTTTACGTGTAATGGTGCAATAACAAGATGTAATCTTTCTTCTTGATTAAAAGAAAAGCCTGTCGCAAGAGTGGCATTTAAGCCGTGGCGGGCGAAGTCTGTTGTTACCACTGCTAGCAGCCCCCCTCTCTTCTTCTCTCCTCTCTCTACATCAACCTGCAAAGCTAACCATCAAAGTAGTTGTCTGCTCGACAGTTCTTGGTCAACCTCCTCCGCTGATAAACAAGCTCTTTTGTTGATCAGCAAGCTCCTCCGCTGATCAAGCAAGCTTCTTCGTTGGTCAGCAAGCTATTCCGTTGATCAACAAGCTCCTCCGCTGATCAATCAAGCTCCTCCGCTGATCAAGCAAGCTTCTCTGTTGGTCAGCAAGCTCTTCCGTTGATCAGTAAGCTTCTCCGCTTATCAAGCAAGCTTCTCCGTTGATCTGCAAGCTTCTCCGTTGAACATCAAGCTTCCCGGCTGCTCTCAGCAAACCTCTCCTCTATCCCCGCAACCCTTCCTCTTATTCACCTTAGCTTGTGAGATCGAACACCCGTTAACTGAGTTGGTGCCACATTCCGCGCATCAATGCAGCTGAGTGAAAAGATCTGTACACACAGATCCAACAGATAACAGGTTTTTTTTTGTAATTTATTTTATCAAATTTCATTGTGAGATCTCCTAGAGATCTGAGTGGGTAGGAGATCTTATTCTCTGAGTTTTGTAAGCCTTATCTATAAAGGCTGAGGTAGGATTCTGGGTGAATCTAAGGTAGGTGATTTGGGGTAAATCACTGAGATTGTAGGCCTAATCTATAAAGGCTGAGGTAGGATATTAAGGAGATCTCTGAGGTAGGACCAGTGGGTCTGAGTGTAAGTTTCTTGGAGAGAAGCTGAGCCTTATAGGATCTGAGGATCCGAGTTGAGAAGGAGGATCTATAACCTTATCTAGCACATTGCTAGTGAGGAAGAAGGGGGAAAGTGGATGTACCCTATATAGGGGAACCACTATAAACTTGTTGTGTCCCTTGTGCTGTGTGCTGTGTTCTTTGCTGTGTATGCTGTGATTATTTCTTATTGTTCAATTATTTATGCTGGGTACAGCTTATATTCTGAATTGCATTAGGGCACATTGCTAAAGTTAAAAGAACTATAAAGAATTTTAATAAGTCACCTATTCACCCCCTAGGTGACTTTCTATCCATAGGCTTGACTTTCAAGTGGTATCAGAGGGAGGTTCTCCAAAGATAGACCTAACAGTCTGTAAAAGATCCTAAGGGTAGTTGAAGGTTATCTGACCTATGGCTTCTGAATCAAACAGAGAACTCAGTTCCATGAAATTGCCCATCTGCACTAAGGACAATTTTATTATTTGGAAACAAAGAGTAAGACTGTTCATGGAAGCTTCAGATCCAAGAATCTTTGTTACAATTCAAGATGGACCCTATGTGCCCATGAAATCATCTGTCCTAGATGCAAATATTCAAACTCCCAAGACATTGTCAGAAATGACAAAGGATGAGGTCATACTTGCTACTATGGATAAAAGAGTACAGAACAAAATAGCGAGTTCTATAGACAACTCCACATTTCAGAATCTGGTGCACTGTAATTCTTCTAAGGAAATATGGGATATCTTGATAGTGTATATGGAAGGTATAGCAGAGGTGAGAGATGACAAAAGGTCACTCCTTAACCAGCAATATAAGGGATTTAAACAAGGAAAGATAGATTCTACTGAACAAACATATGAAAAGTTTTTTAGAATAGTCAATGACATGAGAAACTATGGGAGAAACTTCTCAAACTATGAACTAAATTACAAGTTCCTGAGATCCCTAAATAAATAATGGGATATCAAGATTTGTGCAGTAAGGGAAATGGGAAATCTGAGAAATCTGCTTCCCCAAGACTTATTTGGGAAATTAATGTCACATGAGCTTCAACTCAATTCAAGAAAAGCTAAAGCAGAAACTACCAGACAATCATCCCAGTCTAAATTATTGGCCTTCAAAACTTGCTCTTTCAAGAAAACTAGAAGGAAAATTCCATCATCACCTAGAAGAGATGAAGAGACAGATAACACTGGACTTTGCTCTTCTTTAGAAGAGATATCTGATGATGAACTTGCCTTATTTACAAGGCAGTTCAAGAAGTTATTAAG
Source organism: Platanthera zijinensis (assembly GCA_039513925.1). Classification (NCBI taxonomy): domain Eukaryota; kingdom Viridiplantae; phylum Streptophyta; class Magnoliopsida; order Asparagales; family Orchidaceae; genus Platanthera; species Platanthera zijinensis. Next base: position 99,475,589 of record CM077084.1, read on the forward strand.
AAGAAGAAAACAGTGGAGAAATAGGAAATCTTCTAGTTCTAGTTCTCACAAAAGCAAATACAAACACAGAGAAAAATCTGTGATCAGGTATGACTCCAATCAGATCAAACAATCTAAGACTGATTTTTTTTTTTTTTGTAACAGGCCTGGGCATGTCATTGTTGATTGCCTAGTAAAGAGAAAGGAGAATAGAAATTCAAAAGAAAGGAAGTTCTTCAAGGATAAGAAATCAGAAAAAGGTCTGATGGCTAAGAAGACAAGACCTTGTCTGACAGTGATTCTAATTCAACTGAGTCAGAAGAAGAACATATTGTAACACCTCCCCTATAATGACCGTATAATATGGGTCCGGTCGGGGCCCCACAGCATACAGACGCCACAGCTTCAGCATTAAAAGATGATATTTGCTACCCAATCTCAAAACTTTGAAAAAAACTACAGCAGAAACAAACCAAAACATTTAGAAGTTATCCACCACTAACAGAAGTTTCAAATGGCCTTAAGGCCTTACAAAAAGAGTGTCCAACATAAAAAGACCATGTAAGAAGCGAACTAAAACAAGCCAGAAATGGTATAACTGAAATTTTATTATCAGAAAAAGGTTTCTATTACAAAGGTATGCCCTCCCTTATATAGAATGAAGGAGAGATGAGAGAATACAAATAAGAGATGTGAGACTAAAAAATACAGGACTAAGCGGACTATACAGAACAAACTGCACAAGCCGCGCGGTTAGACAGAAGGGCTAACCGCACGGCTACCACCAGAGAGAGAGAGAGAGACCGCCAGGGGAGACCGCCTGACCGTTCGGCAACCGCACAACAACAGCACAGCAATCAAACCGTTGAAGGGAAACCACCAGACTGCACGGTCTCCAAACCGCCAAGACAGACCGCCAGACCGCCCGGTCACTAACTTCAACACTCCCCCTCAAGCTGGAGCATATATATCGATCATGCCCAGCTTATCACAAATATGATGAAACGAGGCGGAAACTGGCTTGGTGAAGATGTCAGCCAGCTCTTTATCAGAAGTGACAAAGGGAGTGTAAATTTGTTCCTTTAAGATTTCTTCACGAATGAAATGGCAGTCAACCTCAATGTGCTTGGTTCTTTCATGGAAGACCGGATTTTTGAAGATGTATATGGCAGCCTTGTTATCACAGAACATAGGTAGAGGATGGTTGTAGACCTCTCCTAAATCCAGCATTAGAGCCCGTAGCCATTTTAGCTCACAAGTGGTCGACGCCATACTCCGATACTCTGCTTCAGCACTGAACCTGGAAACAACAGACTGCTTCTTGCTCTTCCAGCTCACCAGATTGCCCCCAACAAAAGTATAGAAACCGGAGGTAGACTTGTGGTCCCCTTTGTCATCAGCGTAACTCGTATCTGAGTATGCTTCAACTCTCAGATGATCATTCTTCTGAAAGAGCAATCCTTTCCCTGGGGCTGCTTTGACGTACTCCAAGATCCGCAAGGCGGACTGTAGATGGCACTCCCTGGGATCTTGCATGAATTGACTCACCATGCCCACAGCATAGGAAATGTCGGGCCTAGTCACGGTGAGGTATATGAGCTTACCAACCAGACGCCTGTACCGCGAAGCATCTGAAAGAAGAGGCGAATCATCTGTCTAGGTTTTGTCTTCTCCAACAGCCATGGGACATCGGGCAGGTTTGGCCCCAGTCAATCTTGCTTCTTTTAAAATATCAAGGGCATACTTACGCTGAGAGATGACTAAAGAGTTGCGCTTCCGAGAGATTTCGATCCCCAGAAAGTACTTCGGAGAACCCATATCTTTCGTGACCAGGTGTTGGCGAAGATGCCGCTTTGTCAAGGCTACCCCTTCCTGGTCATCGCCAGTGAGAAGAATATCATCAACATATACTGCAAGAACCACCAGTCCCGAAGAGGTTTTGCGAATAAATAGAGAGTGATCAGCAGAGCTGCGAGCAAAACCAATGGCCGCCACGATGCCGCTGAACTTGTCAAACCAAGCTCGAGGGCTATGCTTGAGGCCATAGATTGCCTTCTGTAGCCGGCATACTCGTGTCTCCCCCTGAGCAACATACCCAGGAGGTTGCTCCATGTAGACGGCCTCCTGAAGATCACCATAAAGGAAGGCATTCTTGATATCCAGCTAGGAAAGTGGCCAGTCTTTGTTGACCGCCACAGAGAGAAGGACCTGTATAGTGCTGAGACGAGCCACGGGAGAGAAGGTGTCGAAGTAATCAACCTTATAGGTCTGAGTAAAGCCCTTAGCCACCAGGCGAGCTTTATAACGGTCCACAGTGCCATCTGGGCCAAATTTGACCACAAAGACCCAGCGACAGCCAACAACATCTGTATCAAAGGGAGGAGGGACAAGAGTCCAGGTACCCCACTCTGTTAGGGTCGCCATTTCCTAATCCATGGCCATCTTCCAGTGAGGAATAGCAAGGGCCTCCTAGTAGGAACGAGGTGTGGTAGTGGCAGAGATAGCCAGCGCAAAGGCCCTGCGAGAAGAGGTAAGACGATCATATGAAACAACAACAACAAGGGGGTGTAGGGTACACGTCCGCACCCCTTTGCGAAGAGCGACAGGAAGATCCAGGTCGGCGGGCTCTTCGGTATCCAGAGCATCCGTGGCAGAGAGAGCTGGCCCGGGAGGAGAGAGCGACGGCAGAAGGGATGAAGGAGATGGAGGCGGAGAGAGAGGCTGAGGGAGAGGAGTGGGCGGAGACGGAGGAGGGGCGGATATCACAGTAGGAGATGAGGGAACGAACAGAATAATAGGAGAATCAGAGGTGGGGGGAAGAGACGAGGAGTCATCCGAGAAGTAGGAGGCATTCTCGAAGAAGGTAACGTCAGCGGAGACGAACTGCTTACGAAGAAGAGGGTCAAAGCAACAGTAGCCTTTCTGAGTGGCGGAGTACCCCAGAAAGACACATTTGGTGGAGCGAGGGGAGAGCTTATCACGAGTGGCAGATGGGGCATGCACAAAAGCAGTGCACCCAAAGAGTCGGAGAGGGAGAGGAAAAGGCTCCTTGCTTGGATAAAGGACGGAAAAAGGGGTTTTTCCGTTGAGAACGGAGGAGGGAATGCGATTGATGAGATAGCAGGTAAGAAGAACAGTATAGCCCCAATATGAGTGAGGGACATGCATTTGAGCCATCAATGTGCGAGCGACATCGAGGAGGTCACGGTTTTTGCGTTCCGCCACCCCATTTTGTTGGGAGGTATAGACACAGCTTGTCTGATGAATAACGCCATGTTGCACACAGAAGGAGGTAAAAGCATGACTTAAGTACTCTTTTGCATTATCAGAGCGAAAAGTTTTAATACCAACACCAAACTGATTTTTGATTAAATGATAAAAAGAGGTCCATACATTAAAAAGTTCAGAGCGATCTCGTAAGAGATACACCCAAGTACATCTAGAAAAGTCATTGATAAAGGTTACAAAATAAGAACTACCCCGACCAACAGTAAGGGTAGGAGCAGGCCCCCAGATATCGGAGTGGACTAGATTAAACGGACGAGTAGAGCCCCGACCTTGCTTCGGCGGGAAGGAGGAACAATGATGTTTGCCAAGTTGACAGGCTTCGCAGTTGAGAGGAGTATTTGAGGGAGGGAGGTGGGGTAGAAGCTGATGTAGAAGCCGTGGTGGAGGATGACCGAGACGGAGATGCCACTGGAGAAGATCCGTACAAGAAGAAGAGAAGACGGACAAAGCGGAAACGTTGTCGAGGAAGTAGAGGCCGCCGCTCTCAGTCCCAGTAGCAATCGTCCGCTGGGAACTCGGATCCTGAAAAGAACAAGAAGATGGAGTAAACGTTACAGAACATTGAAGCTGCTTGCACAAAGAAGTAACCGACAATAGATTGCACGGAAACTTGCGCACATAGAGAGTGTCTTCTAGCCGAAGGGACGAAGTAACATGAACTACTCCCAACCCATGAACCGGGGAGGGAGAATCGTCTTCAATGAGGACCGAGGACAACCGATCATGCTGTTTGAGGAGAGAGAAGCATTGAGGATTGCCCGTCATATGATTAGTTGCTCCGGAGTCGATAAGCCATTTACCTTGAGTGACCACATGGGCACTACCTGATGATGTGACCACGGAAGCAGACGGCTTGGAAGAGGAGGTGGAAGAGTCACCCGAGGGGCGAAGATGGGGATGCTTCGTCCAGCAGCTGTCAGAAGTATGTCCGGTACGGTCGCAGTGAGAGCAGAGGTAGCGGGAAGAAGGACGTCCGCCAGACTGATGACTGCGGCTACCAGAGCCACTCCGCTGAGTGTGATGAGCATAGTTATCCGGTGGAGAAGGAGCGGGCAGAAGCGGGCGCTGAAGGAGAGAGGTGACAGCGGCGATGCGAGCAGCGGTGGCATCCAAAGTAGGAGATTCCGCCTCACCCAGAATTTGTTGGCGGATCATGTCATAAGTGTCAGGAAGACGTAGCAGATAACACACAGCTAGAAGCTCCTGGAAGTGCTTGTGTTGTTGAGCAAGATCCGCAGAAAAGGGGCGATTCTGAAGAATCTCAGCCCCAAGAGCTTGAACTTGTTGGTAGGCAGCAACAGGAGACAAGGTAGGTCGGGCAAAGAGGTCCGCATACAACGTATAGATGCGGGACGTCTGAGCCCCTTTGGAGTATATAGCAGCAAGATGAAGCCAAGCGGCCTTCACCGTCTCATCATGACGGATGACGGGAAGGCACTCATCAGATAGAATGTTAGCGAGCCAAGTACGCACAAGCGCGTCACTCGCATCCCAGTCATCAAAGAGAGGTGAAGTGGTAGGAGGGGGGTCATCAACGAGATGGTGGCGTTTGTGTTGCGAGCGAAGGAGAAAAGTGAAAGAGACGCTCCAATCCGGGTAGTTGGAGCTGACAAGCTTGGAAATGGTGCCAAGGTTCCCGGAAGAGGTAGGAGGTAGAGGCGGAGCCGGATTGGCAACAGCAACAGGGGTGGCGGCAGGAGTGGTGGTAGTGGAAGCATCAGAAAGAGCCATAAGAGCAAACAGCAGGAAGCCGCGCGGTTAGGAAAAAGCCGCGCGGATAGGCAGAAGAAAAAAAAATGCAGCGGTCAGGATGTCAAACACCAGCGGCCAGAAAGACCACGACCAAGCCGCAGTAACAAGTAGAGGGGAAGAAGTCGAGCGGCAAGCAGACAGTCCGCTCGAACAGAAGCACAAGAGAAGGCAAGGCACACGACGATAGGTCGCGGCGAACAAGGCGACAGATCGCAGCGAACAAGACAACAGGTCGCGCACACAGAGGGCAACGACAAGGAAATAAGGAGACCGCGCGGACAGGGCGCAAGCCGGAGAAGCAAGTCGCGCGGACAGAGAGGGCGCACAGAATCAGGAGGAAAGGATCGATTCCTCTGATACCATGTAAGAAGCAAACTAAAACAAGCCGGAAATGGTATAACTGAAATTTTATTATCAGAAAAAGGTTTCTATTACAAAGGTATGCCCTCCCTTATATAGAATGGAGGAGAGATGAGAGAATACAAATAAGAGATGTGGGACTAAAAAATACAGGACTAAGCGGACTATACAGAACAAACCGCACAAGCCGCGCGGTTAGACAGAAGGGCTAACTGCACGGCTACCACCAGAGAGAGAGAGACCGCCAGGGGAGACCGCCTGACCGCTCGACAACCGCACAACAACAGCACAGCAATCAAACCGCTGAAGGGAAACCGCCAGACCGCGCGGTCTCCAAATCGCCAAGACAGACTGCCAGACCGCCCGGTCACCAACTTCAACAGACCACAAGGTCAAACATCAATGTGCAAAGGCACTCCTAAGCTACCTCGGCGTGCAAGCCAGATAATGTCTAAAACATGGATCATACAACCACAGGAAGCAACCTCAAAATACAACAACACTTCATGAGGCTTAGGGCTTTTTGCCCGACGCACTAGCTCCCGCCTGCGATCTTTGCCCTGTAAAGATTTGAAGTAACGTGGGTCAGCAAAGGCTGACCTCTACTGTGTAACTAACACATCTCCTCTCGGTCGCCCCTAACGGACCCCGGGGTACCCCTCTAACCTGCAAGTCAGCACTTCGTGTACCATATACATAAATTTATAAAGCTTTAAAACAGGTTTGGATGTCTCATACAATAAACACATTTCTATGTTGAGAACAGTATGAAAGGGGCCTACTATGCAAAATGTATGCAAACCCAGGCTTCGCCCAAGGCACCCTATAGAGTATGCAACTAGCACATCATCATATCAACTGGGTACTTCCATTTCCCCAATGGTGTAAAACCGCAAGCAAAAGGGGACTACAATGCCCCTAATGGCTCAGAAGCCGCTACACGGAAATCTTGCAAAGGTCCCACCCGCACATGGGTCTTAAACCCCGGGCTTGCCTACAAATTCTGACTTCTCACGTCAGGATTCCGTCTCACACAAACCGATTCTAAGAACCCTTGCTGGACCCCACCCGCTCATGGCTTCATTGCACGAGCTTGCCCTATGCTCGGCATTCTTGTCAGTCTCATAGAAGGGGACTAGTCTCGCCAGGACTCTCTCCCCACATGACTTGTACGTCACGGGATAGCCAGCTGACCACGGAGATATAGCTACGCCTTAGCATAGCACAACCATAAACTTTCCCACCCGAATCCACCGTTCGTACTGCAACGTTCCCGCGCACCAAGGAAACCATCTACCGCTAATGCGGAGCTAACCTTGTCTGGTTTCGGCTACGAGTACTCACACAAGAAAAGGGGAAAACCACATTCATCACAACGACATCTTGCCGCAACGGACTTCTCCTGAATCCTCAAGGCTCGCTATGCAACATCACCGAGTCGGACTAACGGTCGCGACTACGGCTTCACCCACAATGCCTAATCCACTAACGAAGCGGATCTCTAATTTAAAATCATGTCAGGGACGAACACAATTGACCCGGAGGTTCCTCTTGAACCATGGCAACCCAAACCCCTCTCATTTGAGAGATATGGAGCCCAAAAACTGAAAAGTAAGAGATGTTAAGCGTGCATCCTAAAAAAACCAAGAGGAGAAGTGTCGTTACCTTACGACCCCTCTTCCTCGCCATGGAAACCTTGCCTTGAACGGCTTGACATGAGTGCCTCCACGCCCTCCCCATGGATCTGGTCTCGGAACGGCGATCAGAGCTCCGAAGCTCCGTCAATGGCGGAAGAACTCTCTCCTTCCTCTTCCTCTCCAACTCTTATCTCAACCTAGAAGATATGAAATGAGGGGAAAACCCTCTCAGCCCTAAATAAGTACTTTGGGCGGAAGATCCTGGGTCATTGGATCGATTTTGGGGAAGCATCGGACGACCACAAAAAAAATTGACGGAACAACACCCGTACGCACGATCAGTGGCACATGACTAGTGGTCGTGCGCAATAGATCCCATGATCATGCGATTACCTCTGGCAGAACTCCAAAAAGAAAGGTATACACGCGCACGAGCAGCGGCACACGACTAGTGGTCGTGCGCACTCTGTCCAATGATCGTGCGTTAACCCAGGCAGAACTTGGAAATTTGGAGAATAGTGTACACGATCAGTGGCGCACGACCAATGGTCGTGCGCAATAGATCCAGTGATCGTATGCTCTATCTCCAATGCCGATCTCCCCGACCTACCGCCACCGACGTCTCCACCGCCGGGCACTAGCCCACAGCGACTCCAAGTCTAAAAACTTGGGTGTTACACATGTGGGGCTGTATTCATATGAGGAGAAGTTCATCAGAAGAGCCATATACAAAGGAAATAACTCCACAACTTCATCATTCTATGGTGACTCTGAAGAAGACATGGAAATTAATTTGATGGCTATAGCCGATGATCCAGAAACTGGAACTCACAACTGTGAGAATTCTCAGGTAATTTATGATAACTCTTCCTGCACTAATACTTCTGGCTATGAGAATGGAGATGAGGCAAACTCAGGTGAATTACTGGTTGATCCACATGAGATTAACTCAAGGACTAAACAGAAGCAACTCATAATTAGGTTTGGTGAACTGCTAGCTGCCTTAGTCAAAAGCAAGAAGCTTGTTAAAGAACAAGCTATATAAATTGCATCATTAAAAAGTCTTGAGTATCATTACAAGATGGATACTCAGAAACTTGGTCTTCAGGGGTCCAAGTTAACAATGTTAACCAAGATCATTGATGACCAAATAAATGAAATTAAGAAAAAGGATGCAATCATTAAGGAGCTAGAAACTAAACTCCTAAATGAAAGGAAATTGGTTGAGCAGTTCTCAAAACCAAAAACTATTTTGCCTATTATAGACACCTTCTCAGGAAAACCTAGAGGTGGTCTGGGGTTTATTAAAACTAAGAGAAGGAGGGGCAAAAAGTAAAAGGGATCAAAGGGTTATACTGTTCCACAATTAGCTGTACAATCTAATAATCCAATATAACATCTTAAGGCTGTGGGACAAGACCCATCTTGTGTTCACAATCAAGATAAAGCCAAAAGTGTTAACTCCTGTCCAAATGGGTGTCAGCACAAAGATTCGTTTGTTCCTCCTAAAAGGAGATATAATAGATTTGAATGCTGGTGCTGTGGAAAGATAGGACACTTTGCCCTAGATTGCTGGTTCAATCCAACAGTGCCTCATAGTCTGAAGACAATTCCTTTTAAGAGATCAACTGGTGGCTTTGATAGAGTCACAACTAACAAGAACCTAGGACCCACGACTATTTGGGGTCCTAAGGAAAAGTAATTTCTTATTTTGCAGGAATGTCCAAGCTCCAGACCAATCTGGTACTTGGATAGTGGATGCTCCAGACATATGACTGGAACAATAAGAAATCTGAGGGAATATATTCCTGTAGAAAATGGACCAAAAGTGATCTTTGGAGGAGCTGACAAAGGCATCACCAACGGTTATGGTAAGATCAAAAATGGTCTATTCACAATCACTCATGTAGCTTATGTGGAAGGATTTCAACACAACCTTTTAAGCATAAGCCAATTTTGTGATTTGGGATATGACACATTGTTCCACAGAGATGAGTGCCAAATAAAAAGATCATGTGATCAAGAGGTCATCTTGACTGGCACTAGATGTGGAAATATATACTATTTAAACTTCCTATGTATTAAGTCTGACTCACCCCTATGTCTAGATGCAAGTGAGAAAGCTTCATAATATATTATATGACACAAGAGGCTAGCCCACTTGAACTATAAGGGTTTAGGAAAACTATACAGTAAGGAGCTGGTTAGGAATGGTCCTAACATGAGATGCACTAAGGAGAGCATCTACCCAGCATGCCAAAAAGGCAAGCAAACTAAAGCTTCATTCAAATGCTGTGAATCCAAAGACTCTGCGAGGTGTTTATACCTCCTGCATATGGACTTGTTTGGTCCTATGTCAGTTCATAGCTTAGGAAGGAGAGTCTATACTTTTGTAATTATTGATGACTACTCCAGATTTACTTGGGTATTCTTCTTAAAGAAAAAGTCTGAAACTCCCGATGTCTTCAAAAATTTTGTAAAACAAATTCAGAATGAACTTAACAGTACTGTGGTCAAAATGAGAAGTGACCATGGAACTGAATTCCAATCTGATTGTATGACAAAGTTTTGTTAAGAACTAGGAATTCAGCAAGAATTTTCTTCACCAAGAACACCTCAGCAAAATGGAATAGCTGAGAGGAGAAACAGAACTCTCATTGAAGCTGGTAGAACTTTGCTAAGTGATTCCTCACTTCCAGAATATTTCTGGGCTGAGGCAATTAACACAGCTTGTCATGTTCTAAATAGGGCTTCAATCAATAAGAGATTAAATAAAACTCTTTATGAACTTATGAATGGCAGAAAACCAAACATAGTTTATTTCAGAATCTTTGGATGTAGATGTTATGACTTAAACAATGAAAAAACCTACTTAACCAAGTTTGCTGAAAAGTCTTATGATGGGATATTTGTTGGTTATAGCAACCATAATAAAGCCTATAGGTTCTATAATTTGAAGGATCAAGTTGTAGAGGAGTTAGTCCATATTGTATTTGATGAAAGTTCTATGTTCTATGATGATATGACAGATACTTCAAACACAACCCAAGTGGACTTGAGGCTAAAAGAACTGGCCATGGAAGATACAAAAACAGGCAAGCATAATTTGCTATAGGAAATCAACATGGTTGAAGAAGTACTGGGACAGGAAGAACCTGGAGAAACAACTCAACAGCATGACCAATATGGTCTAGGAGAAGAAGTGACACTACCAGTAGCTGTCAGGCACCTAAAGGATCATCCGATAGAATTGATCATAGGTGATATTGCTCAAGGAGTTACCACAAGAAGCAGACATCATAACACAGTGATGTATTCAAGTTTTCTATCACAAACAAAACCTAATAAGTTTGAAGAAGCAAATATGGATCCATTTTGGATTGGTGCAATGCAAGAAGAATTGAACCAATTCAATAGGTGCAACGTCTGGAAGTTGGTTTTAAGACCTGATGATTATAATATCATTGGAACAAAATGGATTTACAGAAATAAACTACATGAAAATGGAGTGGTAATAAAAAATAAGGCTAGATTGGTAGCAAAGGGCTACAAACAAGAAGAGGGAATAGACTTTGACCAGACCTTTGCACCAGTGGATAGGTTGGAAGCTATAAGACTCTTCCTAGCCTATGTAGCTTACAAAGGTTTCAAAGTATACCAAATGGATGTTAAGTCATCTTTTCTGAATGGCAACCTCAAGGAAAGATTATATGTAGAACAACCCTCAGGTTTTGTTGATCTAACTAAAGCTTCTCATGTCTATTTACTTTCTAGAGCTCTCTATGGATTAAAACAAACTCCAAGGGCTTGGTATGAAACTCTGTTAGAATTCCTTCTAGAGAATAAATTCTCAAGAAGAAAGATTGATAAGACACTATTCCTAAGGGAAGTCAAAGGTAGGATACTTTTAGTACAAATATATATTGATGACATAATATTTGGTTCTACTGATGATTCACTTTGCACTAGATTTGCTAAGCTAATGGAAAGTAAATTTGAGATGAGTAGCATGAATGAACTTAAGTTTTTCTTGGGTCTCCAAGTTAAATAATCCCAAGATGGACTTTTCATAAGTCAATCAAAGTTCACAAAGGAGTTAATCAAAAAGTATGACATGGAAACTACCACTACTATGAGAACTCCAATGGGTCAACCATGTCTTTGGAAAAGGATATTGCTAGAAAGCCAGTTGATATTACCTTGTACAGAGGGATAGTTGGATCACTACTTTATCTAACTGCCAGTAGAACAGATATAATGAATGCTACTTATATCTGTGCTAGATATCAAGCTTGCCCTAAAGAATCTCATTACACTGCATTCAAAAGAATTCTGAGATATCTAAAGGGCACACCAAATCTTGGCCTTTGGTATCCTAGGAGTAGTGATTTCGAACTGATAGGATTTTCAGATGCAGATTATGAAGGTTTTAAAGAAGAGAGAAAAAGCATCTTAGGGTCATATCAATTCCTGAGTAGAAGGCTCGTCTCATGGAGTAGTAAAAAGCAGACAAGTGTGGTCATATCAACAGCTGAATCTGAGTACATCTCAGCTGGGAATTGCTGTGCTCAACTTCTGTAGATTCAGCATCAGCTACAAGATTATCAGTTATAGATAAGTAAATCTACATTGTTTTGTGACTCTACTAGTACTATTTTAATTGCAATTAACCCTGTATCTCACAGTAGAACTAAGCACATTGAAATCAGATATCATTTCATTAGGGAACATGTAGAAAACAAAGACATCAGTTTAGAATATGTTCCTACTGATAAGCAAATAGCTGACATATTTACAGAACCACTAGAAGAAGAAAAGTTTAATTTCTTCAAATTTGAGCTAGGCATGCTAAGTCTTAAATGAGCCTAAACTTAGACTAAGTCAACAAAAATGCAAGCCTACTATCCAGGTGTCACATCAAGATATGGACATCATCAGGATCAGGAGTCAACAATTCAGGAGTCATAAATCTGGCTTAGTCTGTTTTGTGTCGAGACAAATCAAGTGTGTCGACACAAACTAGGGTTGTCGACACAATTTATGTATATGTGTCGACACAATCTACACTGCTTGTCGAGATGGCTGGAGGTGTGTCGACACAAGTCGACACATTTTCTCTGTCGACAAGTTCCGAGTGTTGACCTAAGGGATTTTTCCAAACTTATGAATATGTCTTTAGGCGACGCGCCCTTTCACCTTCTTAGTAGAATGGACTATAAAAAGGACATAAACTGTAGAAATTCTCTACCAGATCCTTCTCTCTTGCTTAGTGTTGAAACCTAGATTTTTTGTTATTGACTCTCGTCAATTTCTCGGTTCGACAATTTCAAAATCAACAACAATGGCTCCAAGGAAGGATGATAATATCAATGAGGGATACGAACTGGTGCGCCATGGATTCAAATCGACAGACGAAGAGATTACAAATATCATTGGCCTAATCCAAGAAGCTGGACTTGAGTATCTATTATCCGAGCCGACGATCATATGGAAAAGAGAAGTAACAAAACTTCTGATAAATGCCTCGATCGATTCTTGTGCCACAAAGATCAAATCAATCGTAAATGGATGGAAGGTCAAGATCTCAGGCAAATGGTTGGCCCAGGTATTTCAATTACCTAGAGTTAAACAAGAAGATATAGTCGAATCCACCAAGACTACTACTGGACTTCAATGGTGTGGTTTGTATTCAGTTTCCAAGATTGGGAGTTCACTGAATAGGAAAGGTATGAACCCCCAAGAAAAATTTCTATCTGAAATTGTTGGGAAGGTTCTGCTGTGCAAGACAGGTGCAGATGATAGAATCTCAGTTCACATGTTTGAGATAATGACTAGGATCATTTTCAAACTTCAGACAGACTGGAGCAGACTGTTGTTTGACTTAATTGTTGAATGTATTCAAAAACCCAAACTGGGTAGAATACTGAGTTTGTATCTGAATAAAGTGATTCCTGCTGAAGTCAATCCAAAATTGGGTTCAAAGATAAATCACATGAAACAGATGGATATGAGGATTTTGTTTAGATTGGACAGAGTCTTGGCCAAAGATACACCAGAACCACAGAAGCCTAAGGATATTAAGAACAAGAAACCATTACAGAAAGAAAGTGAATCCTCAAGTGATTCAGAAGAGCAGATCAAATTAAGTTCAGATGGAGCTGTAGGTAGAATCCAAAGGAAAACTCCAAGTATTACAACTGGAACTGGGGATCAGGTCCAGGTGGAGTTAAGATCCTCTGCAATATTCAATGCAGAGAAAACTATGGATGAAACAACTGTGTTAGATAGTGAAATTGTCACTGACATAGTACAGGATGTTCTCAAAGATCTGAATACACAACAAGATGAGAATAAGCCCTATATTATGGATGAAAAATCTCCAGAAAAAGATCTTGATGAAACAACAGGGATGGATGCTCACATCTAGGGTGAGATAACAGATTCTCCTAGGGAAAATATAGCTCCTGTAGAAGATCAACAACCTGAGCCATGTTTAGTAGAAATACACCTTGATCAACAGGGTACAACAGTTGAGGGGGAGCAATCAGCCTAGTCTCCTAAGACTGGAACTGTAGCACCAGCTGATGTAGACACAGCTATTGAAATTACTAGTTCATCTGACTCTGATAAGGGAAAGGACACAAGGCAACAACAAACCAAGATATCTGAAAGGAGAAAGAAGAGTTAGAGCTATAAGAAAGCTTTACAGTCACTCTAGTCCACTCCATCTGCTTCAATAGATGAGAGTTCTCTTATGGTTCAGTTGCAGATAATGCTAGACAGACAAAGAACTGGCCTAGAAAAGTATGTGGATGAGAATAGGAAGGATATGGAGTTCGACCTAGCTCAAGACATAAAGTTGATCAGATTTGAAGTGAATCTGATGAAGAAAGAAATGACTGATTATTTTCACAAAGGAGGCAATGCAGTGGTTTATCTTGCCAAGCAACAGCAAGAGTTAAAAGTTGAGATAGATGATATAGTGCAAAAACAAGGCTTTATTCTGGAGAATTAGAAGAGACTGAATGAAAATTTGATGGAAATTCATACGATCACTATGAAGAAGATAGATGATCAATCCACTTTCTTAGAGGCTAAAGTAAATACTCAACTAACTGAGTTACAGACCAAGCTTACAGTGGATTCAGCTGCAATGCTGCAAGCTATAAAGGATTCATCAAAGGCTCTCTCTCTAATCAAATGACAAAGTTCAAGAATTACTACACCACAGGGAACCATCATGTGGTGGATCAAGTGAGATTTCAAAAGGATGATCTGAGAAATCATATTGAGAGAGAAGTCATAAAGGGAGAGAGAGTGATGGTCAAGGCTAGCTCAGAACATGCTAAATGGACTTCTAATAGCATAAGATCCACACTAGGATACCCTCCTCTATGTGATGATGATCAAGTTACAGAGTCTGGTTGCCAACCAGCTCTGATTGAAGGAATTGCTCAGGAGACAAACAAAATCATATACCCTCCTTCACAGTTTGAGGACATTCATAATCAAGTTCAACTTATGTATAGTCCACCTCAATATAAATATAGAGTTAATTCTGAAGAGGTGGAAATGTCTGAACCTGCTCTACAAAGAGAGAGAGAGGTCCAATTGTCAAAGAAAAGATTTAGAGAACAAGCTGAGGAGAGGTCTGACTTTGAACAATGAAGTCCAAAATTAAGGAACATCATTCTTACTTCATGGAAATCAGTCATGGCCAACAAACATGACAGTGGTAAGTGGTATTCAGAGCAGGAATGGAGGAAGCATGAAGAGAAACAAGATGTTATCTATAAGTTCAGAAGGGAGCAGAAGGAAGGTTTAATTCCTGCTACTGCTATTAAACCATGCAAATACTTTCCTAAGCTCTTTCATTATTTTTAAAGACAAAGAATTAAGGTTGAACAGCTTTCCAGCATCAAAGACAAGAAGGGCAAGCAGGCTGTTGATGAAAGTATTCCATCTGTTCAGGCCAAAGTACAGTAAGGGAAAGGCATTGTGATTATAGAACCTGATCAGTCTTAGGATGTATTTACTTTGCTTAGAATTAATGTAATTCTATATAAGCTCATTGTAATTTTAAGACTGATAACATTTTGGAATAAGAATATTTTATGGCAATTTTAATTTTTGCTGTAAAAGTTCATCTAGTTGAATGTTAAATCTTTTATGTTATAATCATCAAGATTATTATGTTGGTGTATATCATTGATTATGGGTTATGATTTCTCCATATAGGGGGAGATTGTTGGGTACATTAGGTACAATGTACCTGATCTGGAGAAGTCCCCTTGACAACTCAATGATATACCCAAAGGTGTATTTGATGTATGCTAAGTTTACATGTGCAGTTTTAATGTTGAAGAGATTATTCTAAATCAAAGTGTTGAGACAGCATGTATCGAGACAATACTTCTGTGTCAATACAAGGTAGATCAATAGTCAACACAGAGAATAGAAGCTGTGTTGAGACAAGTCTGTTGTCTCAACATTGTGAAGATCAAGTCAGCACACTTGACAGAATAGAGAAGAAAAATATTCTAAGAAAAAGTGTCGACACAAGACAGAACAAAAGTGTCGACACAATAGATAGTATGTGTCGATACAATTTTTCTGTGTGTCGACACAAGACGACATAGAAGACACGAGTGTGTCGAGACGACCTAACTGTCTTGACACAAGGTAGAACTAAGATGTGTTGACACAGTTAACAGATGTGTCGACACAATTAACAGATGTGTCGACACAACTATACTATCTCAACACTTTCTATTCTAAGATGAAAACTATTCTAAGTACGGAAGTGTTGGGTCTGTCAAAGATGTCTCAACACAGATTTCGAGACAACTTGCCTACTTCAACGCTTATATGACAGAATATGCTGAGTCAACATCAATCGGGTCAAGACTTGTCAGATTATTCTGGTTGATACAGGAAGGCTTCACTTCTATAAAGATAGTTAAAGGAAGGAATTGCTGGCAGTTGCTGATGTCATCGATACCAGTCCAAGCTGTTTGAAATTTCTATAAATAGGAGGTGCTACCTTCAGAAGAAATACCGATTCGATTCTATTCATCAGTCTCTCTCTATTCTAAAAGACAAATCAAGAAGTAGAAAGAGAAAAAGAAGTTGATCTTCAAGAAAGTCTTCAGATCCCTTTTCTTAAGTTGATCTGGGGATTAAGTGATCTGTTCAACAGCATCTTAAAGCTATTCGATCTAATCTTCATCAAGAAGTTTCTGATTTAGAAGAAATTCAATTCAGTCTGCTGATCTATCAAGAAGAAATTTAAACTACAGTTGTGTAAAAAGATCTGTACACACAGATCCAATAGATAACAGGTTTTCTATTTTTCTATAATTTGTTTTATCAAATTTCATTGTAAGATCTCCTAGAGATCTGAGTGGGTAGGAGATCTTATTCTCTGAGTTTTGTAAGCCTAATCTATAAAGGTTGAGGTAGGATTCTTGGTGAATCTGAGGTAGGTGATTTGGGGTAAATCACTGAGATTGTAGGCCTAATCTATAAAGGCTGAGGTAGGAGATTCAGGAGATCTCTGAGGTAGGACTAGTGGGTCTGAGTGTAGGTTTCTTGGAGAGAAACTGAGCCTTGTAGGATTTGAGGATCCGAGTTGTGAAGGAGGAGCTATATCCTTATCTAGCACATTGCTAGTGAGGAAGAAGGGGGAAAGTGGATGTACCCTAGATAGGGGAACCACTCTAAACTTGTTGTATCCCTTGTGTTGTGTGCTGTGTTCTTTACTGTGTATGATGTGATCAGTTCTTGTTGTTCAATTGTTTATGTTGGGTACAGCTTATATTCTGAATTGCATTAGGGCACATTGCTAAAGTTAAAAGAACTATAAAGAATTTTAATAGGCCACCTATTCACCCCCCACCCCCTAGGTGACTTTCTACCCATAGGCTTGACTTTCAGACGGGATAGTTTCTCTCATGCACCTTCAACTAGTGTGAGCCATACACTATAACCTTACCAAACTGTAGTAGGACGCAGCCTAAGCCGCTCCCTGAGGAATCGTTATAGATCTCATAGCCGTCTATACCACATGGCGAACTCAAAATAGGCATCGTGGTCAGACGACTCTTCAGTTCCTCAAAAGCTCGTGCGCACTCCAGTGACCACACAAACTTATGATCCTTTTTTGTCAAGGTAGTGAGAGGTAAAGCAATCTGCAAGAAGTTCTCCACAAACCTCCTGTAGTAGCCGACAAGTCCCAGAAAACTTAGGACTTCTGCCACTGTAGTCAACACGGGCCACTCTTGTATAGCTGCTATCTTCGCTGGATCCACAGCGATACCCTCCCCACTAACAACATGACCGAGAAACGCCACAGATGATAGCCAAAACTCGCAATTAGAGAACTTGGCATATATTCGACTCCTCCTCAAGGTGTGTAAAACCAACCTCAAATGGTTTGCATGATCCTCCTCTGACTGCGAGTACACCAATATATCATCTATGAAGACTATCACAAATCGGTCCAAATACTCCTGAAAGGTTCAGTTCATCAAATCTATGAATACCGATGGCGCAATTGTCAACCCGAACGACATCACGATGAACTCATACTGATCATAGCGTGTTTCAAATGCTGTCTTGGGAATATCACTCTCCCTTATACACAACTGATAATAGCCAGACTTCAGATCCAGCTTTGAGTAGATGGTATATCCAGCCAACTGATCAAACAAATCATCGATTCTCATAATCGGATACTTGTTCTTCTCTGTCAACTTGTTCAGTTCTCGGTAGTCAATGCATAGACGTAGGCTCCCGTCCTTCTTTTTCACAAAGAGGACTGGCGCAGTCCAAGGTGAACCACTTGGATGTATGTAACCCTGCTCTAGCAAGTACTGCAGCTGAACCTTCAGCTCTGCCATCTCCTTTGGTGCCACTATGTCAGGTGCACGGGACAAATGTTTCACACCTGGCACCAGATCAATAGGGAAGTCAATCTCTCGCTGGGGTGGAATCCCAGGGAGATCCTTAGGGAACACATCCGCGAACTCTAACATGATAGGAATTTCACTCAAATGGGACTTCGGCTCTATAGCCTCCAATAGCGTGAAGAACAACTTCGTGCCCTTCTGAACTTCTTTGAGCACTTGGAGAGTAGACATCAGTGTCTTGCTCGATCCTCGCATACCAGCAAATTTGGTTTCGCATTCAGTACCTTGTCCCCATATGATTTCCATCGAGTTGCAGTCAATACATGCACGTTGCTCCGAAAGCCAGTCCATGCCAAAGATAATGTCGAACTCGGATATCGGCAGTACAGATGCTTCCAACTTAAAAGCATGATTCTCTATCCGCACCTGAACACAACAGGACCTATTCACACACATCAAGCATCTGTTAGGCAGCAAATCTTTCAATCTATTCGTTGATAAAATGGAAGGCACTCCGATGCGCAATACGAAGTCCTTGGATAGAAAGGAATGAGAAGGCCTGTATCGAAAAGTGCTCTCGCCGGATAATCCCAAATTAGGACAAAACCTAATTCAACAAGTTAAGGAAGACACAAGGTAACAAGTATATGAAGCAGTAAAAACTGTATAATATATCATACCTGTCACCACGTCATTCTTTTTATAGCCTCCTGTTGGCCAAGGTTTTAGACTCGAGGCTTTGCAGGAGTATAATGGGAAGCTGTTGATTCCACCGCTTTCCCTTTTTCAACATAAGATGCTCCTATCTTATTCTCAGTCTTCGGCGGGCCACTGCGGCACTCTCGGGCATAGTGCCCCACCTTGCCACATATATAACACGTAACTGGGCCTCGACTCAAAGTAGCTCCAGAAGTAATGGTAGGAGTGGCTGGTCCAGACGACCTAGCCTTCTTGTTCCACCTACTGTGGAACCCAGACTTCGAAGAGGTATGCACCTTGTACTCTGGCTTCTTCACAGCCAAGTCCTTCTTACTTTGCACTCTCCTCATGTCCTAATCCAAAGATCGGGTAGTGTTTACCAAAACCTGAAAGCCATGCATCATCTGGCTTGAGAGAAGTAACCTCAGGTCATCCCGCAGTCCTTCGTAGAATATGTTGGTCTTTCGCTCCTCGTCTGCAAACGTGAAGCCGGCGTACCGCCCCAACCTTATGAACTCATGTAAATAGTCATCAACGGAACCTTCTCCCTGGGTCAAGCGCTGAAACTGATTCTCCAACACAATTCTCTGCGTGGAAGGGAGGTACCTAACCGAGAACAGTCTTGAGAACTCTTCCATCAAAATGTCAGATAGCTGTCTACCAACAAGCTGGTGCATCTCCACCTCATCCCACCATAATCTTGCCTCTCCATCCAGTAGGAAAGTTGTTATGGTAACCTTCTGTGTTTCATTCGTCTCTATCGCCATCATGGTTCTCTTTATACGGGAGAGCCAATCTTCGACCTGAGTCGGTGATTCCACTCCCAAAAATGTAGGAGGATTGAAGCTCATCACATGCTTCATCTGCTTTTTAGTTGCTTGCTTTGTCGCCAAAGGCTCAGCAGGCACTTGTCTCGCCGCCACTGGCTCAACTACGACAGCCTGCCCCAGGGCCACCCCAGGGTGTACTTGCTCTCTTGTCTACACATTGATCATAGCAAACACAGCTTCCGCAACTAAACGGATTGTCTCGGTGGAAGGAGGATGTGTAGGAACCTCCGCCGGTGCATTACTCTCTGTAGAATGCTGATTTCGGGACTGTTCAACACCATTTCTGGTCACCTATAGTTGCATCACACACACTTTAGCGACTAAAAGACATAGCAAACAACAAACAAAGGAACGCTCAGGTTCCACAAATAATGTTTTTAAAGTGTTTCATATGTATTTTTCATTCCTAAGTGGACATTCATGGGTTCCTTACGTGATATAATGGCAACGCACATGAGTGATCACCACCCCTTAAAAGGAATTCTACCACGAATTCAAATAGGGAAGAACGACACCACAGTTTGATACCAAATTGTAACACCCCCATCCATCAAGAATAATATAACAGAAGGTCCGGTCGGGGCCCCACGTCATATGAAACGGACAGACGGAAGAGTTACTTAATGAAACCAAAAAAACCCTTAACATTTCGAAAATGCATCCTAACACAGAGTTGCATTCTAACGGAAGAATAAAATGAGTTAAACAAAAAACCACGCCCAAAGGCAAATGTCCACTAACCACAATAGGAATGAAATACAATGACCACATATTTGGCCTTAAGGCCTTACATCAATAATGTTTATCCAAATAAAAAGGGTTGCATATATTGGCACGTAGACCGGAAAAACATGAAAAACAACTAAACAAATAATTGGGCCCTCGAGGGCTAGCTCGGCAAGAAGGGATTCAGCCCGGTATTTTCCGCTTCGCTCCGCAGCACCTGCAAGCAAAAATTCCACCAAGCGGTGGCAAACAAAGCAACGGTCAGCAAGGGCTGACCAAATTATAACGACCTCACCCCTTTCTCGGGGTGGCGGTGCTTCTTTCCTGCAAGTGGATTAGCATAATTACATAAAGCTAGAATGTGTCATTTAAGCACCAATCATCACAAACATTGGCACGACCGACCTAATGTCTCGTGCACTCAGGGCACCTTAACGGTGTACTGGACTTCCCTAGATCCCACCACCATCCTCAGTCCTGGACTGAATGACAACACATTGAGCATTCTCTAGCTGTGACTCAAGGTCATCGGCTCTCTCCTATTCCTGTAGCAAAACACCAATTTCCTTAGGTAGTCGAACTACACCACATAATGCAGGTACAATTCAGTCAAGACTGTTGCTCAAATCTTCGTACCCAACATGCACGACGCGGGTCAACCTCCCCTTTCTTGTTATCGCCTACATAACCAATTATTATGTAATAAGGGTGGCACTCGCGGCCACCTGAGTTACGCGCTCAAGGCACACAACTCCATACACTAGCCCTACGGTCTCTGAGAGACGGTCTTCGCACAAACACGACAAAACTCCCCGGGAGTTAATGCTGATGATCCATTGACTTCATGCAAACATTAGGGTGTTTCCTGGAGCACACCTCCAGTACTAACTGCCGCCCTGAGCAGACCCCCATTCTAACATATTCAACTTCCACGGAGTTTTCTCCGAGAACCCCAGAACATCACCAATCCAGACCAACATGTACGGATGGGCTTCGCACAGCATGCCTAAACCGTACTCGTGCTTCCGGGTGCTAATGCAATTAATAGCGGGGATGTAAATAACGACCCGTCGGAGAGCACCCTTCCCCCACCCGTCAGTGGAGAGGGGCTTCCATGCAAATATGCTAATTAAGGGCTTCACATGCCAAAGAAGAAAAATCATTACCCTTGACGCGCATTATGATGCATGTCTCGGTCATGAACGGCCTTCGCAGTGGCTATCCACGTACGGATCCGGCTTGCACACGCCGATTCGAGTTCCAACACGAGTTGCTCACCACCAACAACTTCGGATGGCCTCCTCCCTCAAGCATAAACCCAGCCCTATCCCTCTTGGTCGGCCAAGAGGGGAGGGAGGTCGGTCACGGCCTCAACCCTAGCCAGCGGCAGCTGGGATAAGGAAATATGAGAGGGGGTCCGGGTTTGCCCTAGACGGTAGCTGGATCCCCCTAGACAGTGGTGGTCAGGATAGAACAGAGAAGCTCGGCTTATCCTTGCAGGCGGCGGCTGGAATAGGGCTCGACTCCTCCTTCCAGCGGCGCAGAGAGGGAGAGAGAAAGAGGGATCGGGAGAGAGGCTTCTTCCTCCTTCTAGCCGGCGATGGGAGAGAGGGAGGCGGGGATCGTCAACGGCGATCGATCGGGGCTCTGCTCCTTTGGTTATGTCGAGTGAGAAAGAGAGAGCGAGAAGTAGATCGGGAGAGGGGGAAAAAGTCGGCTTGGGAGAAAATGAGAGGGGAGGGGAAGGGAAATTAGGTTTTATAGAAACCCTAATCCATAAATGATATCCGCAGACCAACTTCTTAGCCCTTAGAAATTATAACCCCTATCTGCACCCCCACGATATTATTTGATAACTCAACCCTCGTGACTCGATCTTGGGGCTTTAAACCTTCCGATGCACCTCACTCCCATTTTGCCTCCTCTTCGAACACAACATCACAGGTCACATGCACTCTTCTGCCTACCGGATCATACATATGATATGCCTTGGAACCAGATTCGTAGCCGATGAAAACCATGATAGTGCTTTTGTCATCCAATTTCTTTATGTTTGGCTTCACGACCTTTATATATCACAGACACCCAAATGTGTAGAAGTAGTGTACGTTTGGATGTCTCCTGCGCCATGCCTGATATAGTGTCTTGCCATAAACGTTGCTGGTTGATGCACGATGAGTACGATATTTATAGGGTTTTTCGGATTCATCTGAGCTTGTTTTCATGCACTGACACTTCACTTTTAGTCATTATCGCTTATATTTCACTTGTTTCACATTTGTACATGAAGTGTACTTTTTGCTCATTATGGTGCGCAATTGGGGTCTACTTTACCGGGGGTAAGCACATGGTGCTCCTCATTGTGTTGTTTTGAACCTTATTGTAGTTTTGGACAGGTTGGGAGTGTGCCCAACCCAATTTTAGAATTCTGGGAAATCATACGGTCCTGCACTTTTCCTTCCCGCACGGGCGTTTTGGCTGTGCATTCTCCTGTGCTGAAATCATGGGTATTATCTCTGCCCGTGTGAATTGGTCATGCACGGTTGATGTCAACCACACGAGAGTAAATCTCCCGGGCCGGTAGTTGGCCTTGACAATTTGATTTCTGTCTGTACCTGTGCATTTTTGTTCACGCACGGTTGACGCAATCGTGCATGAAGAAATATTGCACGGGCAGAAAATTGACCTGTAGTGTTTATTTTTTCATAAATATCACACGACGTGCGATCGACCGTGCGCAGCTATTTTCTCATGGTTTCCTATTTCAGCTGCAGATTTCTTCTTGATCGAGGATCTACGACCATTCCGCCATTTTCTGCCACAAACCCTAGGGGGAGCTCTATCTTCTTCTTCTTCCATCCATCCTCTAGGGATCTTGTTCTTGGCCGCCTCCATCATCCAAGAGCTTCCATGGAGAGGATTCCAGCCCTACATTTGCCATCAAGCAATCAAAGCATGCACCAGAGAAGATCGGGTCGTGAGATAAAGAAGACGGGTCTATAGGGAGAAAGTGACACCTCTCCTCTATCTCGTACATAGTTGCAGGCCGACCTAGGATGCAGATTGACAACCCAACGACTCCTATCGTGAATCCCAATGAGGCTTCAGATTTGGTTGTAGGGCTGGAATAGTCTCCATTCTCACGGGTAGAGATCTGAGTTACGTTCAAACTCATGTATTCAACTTTCTATTTCATTTGCATGAAATTTATCTTTGTTTGAGTTGCTTGAGATTCGTCGCCATTCCACCACCATCTCTCACTCCCTCCACTACACAAGCCAACTCGCCCATTTCATGAGCAACTCGTTCATCGGCCTTGTGAAGCAGTGCATAACGGCCTGTATAGTCTCCATTCCACCAAGCGAAGCAGTGCATAATGTCTGCATAGTAGTTATTAATTTAGTTTTATTTTATTTTTTCCGCAAACCAAAACAACTCCCTTCATAACACCGACCTAAGGACTTCAATCTCAAGTCCTCTTCGAAAGTTAACTCCACCTTACTGTGTTTCTTGTGAGATCGATACTTGGGGAAACTCTCCCGTTTTTTATTACTTGTGCGACTGATGGGTAAAATTTGCGATTAATAATATCTCCAAATTTTACGAATTATAGACAAGAGCACATATCATTCATAGTATAAGATATTTTAAAAATAATATCAAGTGTCGTATTCTTTCGGGCCTGTTGATTACTTCTACTCATGTGAATTAATATTATTTTATCGAAGATAAAATTGGTTTAAGAATGACTAAAAGCTAAACAAGAATAAAACCTTTGATCGAGAATTCTTCTTAAGTGAAATAATTCGTAAAACTCAAATTCATAAAACTAGATTGAGAACAATTCGATCATGGATGTTCTCAAATTATGAAAGCGCCTTTCTCGAGAATAAGCTTTCAACTAACCTTAGATTGATCGATTAAGACCACTCAGTGTAACGCCCTCGAAATTTCGATAATTAATTTCAATCCTCTAATTGGAGTAATATTTAGCGTAAGGACGTTAAGTTAGCATAATGTTTAGCGGAGTGTCATCATTGGTGTATTTTCGTGTCCGTTTGGTCAAGACGATTGAATCCCAAGCTTGACCGAAATTGACATTTCAAGATTTTAAGATTTAATTTATAAATGAAAATGGAATTTTCTAAGTCATAATTAAAAAAAATCTAATTAATTGATTAGGATTCTTTTATTGATCAATTTAGTCAAACTAGTCTTGGTAATTACCAAAAACATTATATTCTTACCATGAAAAATTAAATTTTTTTTAAGAATATATGAAAGCCAGCTGTATTTTATTTTCCCTAGGTTTTTCTTCTCCCTCAAGACAACCCGAACCAGTGAAGAAAGAAAGAGAGAGAGACGGAGAAAGCTATTCACCTGAAGCTTTCTGTCCGCCCGTTCGGGAGCTCCGGTGCTCAAATTTCTCGACGGAGCCTAGATTTGGAAAGATCTTTTCGAGCTCTTCGCGTGGGTGGTTAGTATTTTTCGTTTTGTTGAGTTTTTAGCGTTAGTGTTATTGGCCCTCACCGTCATTTTTTGCCTAATCTTCGTAGTTTTTCTTGCTGAGCTTGAGTGTTAGCCGATCCTTGGCGTGGAGGGCCTATGAGGCCAATTTCTGGTGATTATAGTTGAGGCAAGTGGTGGATTGTTTTTTCTTGCTCTCCTTTATAACTTTTAGTTCCTCTGAAATTCCTGTATGTTATAATCTTTTAAGAAAATTTTCATGTGCAAAAACTTATATATATATATATATATCTATATCTATATGCTAAAATATTTGTGCACATGTGAAGCCCCATAAATGTACATCAGAACAACATCAGCCATAGGATTGGAGGGCATACGGGCATTGGGTTTTGGGGGTTAAGGAGGCTTCAAATCGAAAAGTGATCAACATGAAAGTTGTAGATCTCGACGATCCGAACAACTTTCATGTTGATCACTTTTTGATTTAAAGCCTCCTTGACTTTCGATTTGGGACCCGAAAATTGAAAAATCGTAGCCTTACTGTAGCAGTCTCGCCGCCCAGACTTTCGGGTCCCAAATCGAAGGTCACAGAGGCTCCAAATCAAAAAGTGATCAACATGAAAGTTGTTCGAATCGTCGAGATCTACAACTTTCATGTTGATCACTTTTCGATTTTAAGACGTTTTGACCCTTGCCCGTACGCCCGATTGCCCGCAGCGACCCGTTGGGACGAGCGAAGCATGCCGTCGTTGGCCGGGTACTGTCACGCGTGTCCATCCGGGACCGGGTACTGTGGCACGTGGTCATCGGGCAAGGGTCAAAACGTCTTAAAATCGAAAAGTGATCAACATATATATATATATATATATATATATATATATAGAACCATAAGTTTCTTTTACCTGCTTAATTTTCTTAAATATGATAAAACTTTGCTAAAAAAAATATCCTTTCTGGAAGTTTTGTTAACAACTTAGTATTTTAGTCATAAATTATGTCTTTTTTGTTATCTGCATACAGTCTTGTACTAAGTCATTTTCAACTACACGAAATCTGTCTAAATCCAGATTCGATTGCATGTATTTCACTATATAGTTCATTTCTGCTCTAAGTTATTTTCAACTTGATAAAATCTGCCTAAGTCCAGATTTGACTGCATGAATTTGACTGCATGAATTGGACTGCATAGTTCATTTCCGCACTAAGACGTTTTTAATTGCATAAAATCTGCCTAAGTCTATATTCGATTGCATAGTTCATTTTAAACTGCATGAAATCTGCCCAAGTCCAGATTCTACTGCATTAATTCAACTACATGATTCGACTGCATGAATTTGACTGCATAGTTTATTTCTACACTAAGTCATTTTCAACTACATGAAATCTGTCTAAGTCCAGATTTGACTGCATGAATTTGACTGCATGATTCTATTGCATGAATTCGACTGCATAGTACATTTCTGCACTAAGTCATTTTCAACTGCATGAAATTTGCCTAAGTTTAAATTTGATCGCATGAATTTAATTGCATGATTTGACTACATAAAATCGACTTCATAGTTCATTTCTGTCGTAAGTCATTTTCAACTGCATGAAATCTACCTAAGTCCAAATTCAACTGCATGATCAAATTTGACTGCATAAGTGAAATTCGACTGCATGACTAAATTTTGGCTGCATAGTTTAATTTATTATCATTATAGTGTCTGTGACCTGTTTATGAATAATATATGTTGGGTTGTGAGTGTCAGTGGACTTTACCACCATCACAGTACCTTTTGTTTAGGACTATTGAGTTGTGTTGGTAAGCAAGTCACGCCCATAGTACCTTTTTGTTTAGGACTGTTGGGTTGTGTTGTAAGCAAGCCACCCCTACAGTACCTTTTTGTTTAGGACGGTTGGGTTGTGTTGGTAAGAAAGCCACCCCCCACAATATCTTTTTTTTAGGATTGATGGGTTATGTTGGTAAGCAAGCCACCCCCATAATACCTTTCTTGAGCTGATCAGTCTCAATTACTTATATTTATATAGAATTATAATATATACTTAATTTGCACTTGGTGCAAGATTATTCTCATGAATAAATTAATATGAACTATCATGCTCACTATTCATGTGATTTTCTTTGAATATCTTTATTTTGTTCTAGTTGTCACTTGTACTTTTTTGCTGAGGCATTCTTTTCTTTTGAATACCCCCAGACCCGGAGCACTTATAGTAGGGGAAGTTAGAGCAGAGTTTTCAAGACTGGTGTTGTTGCTACTATTTGTTGCTCCCTCACCGTTGTGAGGTAGTTGTCATTTTTTTCTAGATCAGACTTGTGACTTAATTCTATTGGTTTATGTCAAGTTGTTGACGCTCATAGTTTTATTTACTGATGTTAGACTATTTGCTAGTTTTCTATTTTTGCTCACTGCTTGTTTTTATATCTTGCTCTCTGGGAATTTTTTATGTTATGATGCATGTTAGGTAATTTTAAAATATAAGCGTTGCATTTTAGCGTAAACTCATGACATTTTTTTAATTGAATGTGTAACACCCCAAATTGTTGTGGGAGCGACGGGGATCGTTTTTGGCCAAATCAGTTTTTGGTGCAGGTGATACGGGCCCCGACACGGGCGTGTCGGAGGCCGTGTCGGGCGTGTCGAGCTCGGGCCGTGTCGTCGACCAGTTCAGGTCGACGATAGTCGTGTGGTGGAACACGGCCTAGGACACGGGCGTGTCCCAGGCCGTGTCACACCTGTGCTGTGCGGTTGGGTGCACGGGTAGTGACACTGGCACGAACACGGGCGTGTCCCGTTTGACACGGGCGTGTCCGATGCCGTGTCACCAAGCCGTGTACCCCTCTGACTGCAAAGTGTTGATTTATTGCACACGGGGGGCGTGACACGGGTCCCGACACGGGCGTGTCGCGGGAGACACGGGCGTGTCGGAGGCCGTGTCACATGCCGTGTGCTGGTTTTCGATTTGGGTCGAGACGGCGAATGAGCTACACGGCCAGGCACACGGCCGTGTGCCAACCCGTGTTCGGCCTAGATTTTATGATTTTGGATTTAATCCGGGCCGTTCGTTTCCTTGGCTTTGGATCCGACGGTGGGGGGCTGCTCCTGGGTGGTTTTAGTCGGGAATAGGGTTTTGAAACCCTTCTTTCTCTTGGATAATCTCTCTCTAAGTTTTAGAGAGAGGGGAGAGCAAGTTTGGAGGAGGAGTCCAAGATCCGGCCGCCGGAAGAGCTTCGGAGCTCCGAATCGCGATCCGAGTCCAGATCCGCGGAGGCGACGCCGTTGCGGTGCTTTCCAACCGTATAGTTTTCAATGGCGCCGCGGAAGAATGCAAGGGTAACGATTTCTCATCCTTGGGCATGTGAAGCCCTCTTTTCCTTTGCATAGGAAGCCCGCTCTCGCGAGTGAGCGAAGAGTTGGAGCGTTCCTTGGGGTAGATATGTGAAGTCCCCCTTGTGTAGAGTCCGTATACGAAAACGGACATAGGCATTGTGTGTCAAGCCTATCCGGACAAGTAGAGCCGGATCGGTGATGTTGCATTGCATATGAACCGGGGAAGACTCCGGGTGTTTGGGCGTTTTTCGGGTTTTCTACGTGGTAGATTGCAACAGGGAGCCTTGGAGATTAACTCCAAGGTGCACCCGAAAAACTGGGCAAAAGCGAGTTTTGCCAACACGATGGCCGGGGAGCCAACGTGAACATAACCGGGTTATGTGCTTGTTGTTGCGGAAACGGGACTCGGTGAGTCTTGACCTGCGCATATGGCTTAAATTGCCGTTGCGATATGAGCACGGGTCAGGCGGAACCGTACCCGGTCTATGTCGTTCGGTAGGACCGTTGGTATGGATGAGGGTCTTCGGCGGTCTATGGCTTAAATTGCCGTGACCAAGGCCAGGAAGGCAAAATGCTCATATGGATGACCGTCCAAGAGGCGGTGGTTGATTGGGAACGTCTATGACTTGAATTGACGTGACGTTGGCCGGTTTGCCGAGAATGTGCCCTGAGTGCACGGGGTGTGTGGCCGTGCGAGCCTATGCCTGTGTTGATGTGTATTCACATTAATATATTGCCTATACTAATAAAGTGCAGGGAAAGAGCATCGCCGCCCCGATTTTGGGGGCGGGATCGTTATAATTTGGTCAGCATAGCTGACCGTTGCTTTTGTTTGCCATCGGGCAGTGGATTGTGCTTGCAGGTGCTGCGGAGCCGAGCGGAAAATAGCGGGCTAAAGCCCATGTTGTGGTGCCGGCCCTCGAAGGCCTAACCCTTTTTATGCTTTCCGTTTATTTCATGTATGGCCGGCCTGCGAGCCGAAGTATGCAAGACATGTTTTGTTAAGCAAACCTTGTAAGGCCTTAAGGCCGGTACTTTTGTATTTTCATCCCTATTGATACTTTTGTAGTGGACATTCCTGCTTGGCAGGGTTCTTGTTTTTGTGCAACTTAATAATTGGCTTCCGCTAGAATGACTCTGTGTAGGACGTTGGTGATTGGTTGTATGGTTTCAACGCGTAACCAACCGGTCTGTCCGTAGTATATGGCGTCGGGCCCCGGCCGGACCTACTGCTATATGCTATGCGACGGATAGGGGTGTTACAAATTGGTATCAGACTTCTGGTTTCGGTCAAGCTTAAATGAATTCGTGGACGAATTCACTTTAAGGGGTGGTGAGCACATGTGTGTGTCATCGTTATAACATGAAAAGAACCCATGAATGTCCACTTAGGAATGAAAATATACATGTTTGAGGAACCTGCGTGTTCCTATAATTGCTGTTTGCAGTAATTTTTGGGTCGCTTATCGGTGTTTTGCACGATTATAGGTGACCAGAAGTGGCGCTGGGCCGTCTGAACGGCCAGGTTCTGAGGCGAGCAGTGCGCCAAGCGATGCGCCTGCAACACCTCCGTCTGCCTAGACCATTAGGTTGGTGGCAGAAGCGGTCATGGCAATGATCAATGCGCAGCCTGCAAGGCAGGTGAAGCAGCCTGCTCCTGCTATGGAGCAAGTACCGCTTCAGACGGCAGAGCAAAGGAGGGTTGAGCAAGTAGTTTTGGAGCCAGAGTTGCCTCAGAGAGCAACGGAAAGACAACTGAAGCACGTGATGGGCTTTCACCCACCGGTATTCACGGGGGCAGAAACCCCGACCCAAGCAGAGGATTGGCTCTCAAGGGTTAACAGGGTGATGACTGTGACGGAAACGGAAGAGTGGCAGAAGACCACTATAGCGACGTTCCTTTTGGATGGGGACGCAAGGTTATGGTGGGAAGGCCTAGAGCTACATCAGTTGCGGGGAAGGCCGTTGGCCGAAGTTCCGATGGAGGAGTTTGCGAGACTATTCATGGCTCGATACCTCCCCTCGGCGCAGAGAATTGCGCTAGAAAGCGAGTTTCAGAAGTTGGTGCAAGGGGATTGCACCGTTGATGAGTACCTCCACGAGTTTACTCGGTTGGGGAGATATGCCGGCGCTACCTTCGCAGACGAGGAGCGCAAGACGAGCCGCTTCTACGAAGGGCTAAGAGATGATCTAAGATTGCTACTATCGGGGCCCAAGGCGCAGGGTTTCATGACCCTGGTCAGTTCGGTCCGGTCCTTGGAGAAGGACATGAAGAATGTCCAAGCAAAGAAGGAATCTGGTAGTAAGAAAGCGGAGTTCAAGGCACCGATTACGTCGAAGTCGGGCTACCGCAGATTCTATAAGAAAGCTAAGACGTCGGGTCCAGCTGCTTCGGGTGCCTCGGGGGCAACTACCAATCGAACCCCGGGCGCTTGTTTCACGTGTGGAAAGCCGGGGCACTTTGCCCGTGATTGCTGGAGTGGACGCTCAAAGTCCGAAAGGAAACAAGGAGCTACCTACGAGGAGAAGGGCAAAGCGGTGGAGTCGACCGCGTCCCACTATGCTCCGACTCAGCCGAGAGTCTATAACTTGGGCCAGCAGGAGGCCATCAAGCAAGCGGATGTGGTGACAGGTATGAGTCAATTTATAGCAAGTTAGCATTAATACTGTTATCTATTGCTTGTTAGCCTAATATTGTTTGTATAGGCTTTGTTGTGATTAGTGATAGTCCGGCACGGGCATTGTTCGATACGGGAGCTTCACACTCCTTCTTGTCCGAAAGCTTTATATCGCGCATCGGAGTCCCTTCTTCGATAGCGAAGGACAAGTTGGATGTGCTGCTACCGAATGGGTGCTCGATGCGTGCGAGCAGGGTGTGCGCCATAAAGGTTCACATTGGGAGCCAAGAGTTCGACTTGCTAGCGTCATTGCTGCCGCTAGTAGAGTTCGACGTGATCTTTGGAATGGATTGGTTGTCAGAGCAGAAAGCTTGGATTGACTGTGACCGAAAGGAGGTCAAGCTGGGTGTAGGGCGGGAGACTACATTCGAGGGGCTAAAGGGGTCGAGCAAGACACTGATGTCTGCTCTTTAGGTGGTGAAGGTGGTTCGTGCTGGTGCAGAGCTGTTCTTCGCAATAGTGGGGGCTGTGTAGCCAAAGTCTCCGTTGGATAGCATCCCCGTGGTTTGCGAATACCCCGATGTGTTCCCGGGTAGTCTTCCCGGAGCCCCACCGCAGTGGGAGATTGATTTCACTATCGAGCTCGTACCGGGGGCCAAACCGGTGTCACGTGCTCCGTACAGGTTGGTGCCTAAGGAGATGGCAGAGTTGAAAGTTCAGCTAGAGGAGCTGATGGAGCAAGGGTATGTGCGTCCAAGCTCGTCGCCTTGGAGCGCACCAGTCCTCTTCGTTAATAAGAAGGATGGTAGTATGCGGTTGTGTATCGACTACAGAGAATTGAACAAGCTGACGAAGAAGAATAAGTACCCGATCCCGAGGATTGATGATCTCTTTGATCAGTTAGTCGGATCGTCGGTATACTCCAAGTTGGACTTGAATTCGGGGTACTATCAGCTGAGGATCAGGGAGTGTGATATCCCGAAGACGGCGTTCAGTACGAGGTATGGGCATTTCGAGTTCACAGTCATGCCGTTTGGACTGACGAATGGGCCATCGGTGTTTATGGATCTGATGAACAGGACGTTCAGAGATTTCCTGAATCGCTTTGTGATCGTCTTTATTGACGATATTTTGGTTTACTCGCAGTGCGAAGAAGACCACTTCAAGCATTTGCATTTGGTGTTGGAGACCTTGAGGAGGAATGAGCTTTACGCAAAGTTCTCCAAGTGCGAGTTCTGGCTACCCTCGGTAGCGTTCCTTGGTCATATAGTGAGTGGGGAAGGTATAGCGGTGGATCCAGCGAAGATTGTTGCAATACGGGAGTGAGAGGTCTAAGTTGTTAGCCTAAATCACCTAGAGGGGGGTGAATAGGTGAAATGCGTGTCAAATGCGGAATTAAAAATTAACACAGCACACATCAAGCAATCACAGACGACAAGAGATTTATAGTGGTTCCCCAACCTTGGGTACGTCCACTTTCCTCACCGATCTAGCAAATCACTAGACTCGGCTACTCCACTATCTCGGATTGAAAACAATCCTACACCTCGGAACCACGTTCCTACAAAACTCGATCCAACTGGATCTACAAAACTCGGAAGAAAGATCTTCCTACAAATCTCGGAGAAAAACTCCTACAAAGAAATTTTGGTTTGAGAATAAAAAAAAATCAAAACAACAATCTCAGATCTGGATCTTTGACAGTCTTCTTCTTCAGGAACTTCGGCTTGATCAGAAACGGTTGAAGATGACTTGAGAGAGATCCACAAATCTGAAAACTAGAACCACCTCGATCAAGAAGACAGATCTGAAATCTTTGAGGCTCGGCGAGATCGAGTGATTCACTTTTGTCTGGATCGCTGGAGAAATAGTCGTTGAAGACGGAGATCGGCAATCCAGAGTTTCTTCCGTGAACAACGATGGCGGCGGCGGCGTGAGAATTAGGGTTCACGGAATTTTCTCTTTTTTAAAAAAAATATCTCTGTAATCTTGTTAATTAGTCAATTCTGAAATGACCTATTTATAGGTGGACTCCAACGGTCATAATCTTAATTAAGGATGACACGTGGACCAATCAGAATTGACGGATTTAAAATACTTATGGCGAATTCGAAATTCTGGAATAGAGAACTGCTATACTCGAGTAATAGAAGATATACTCGAGTATGGGAATTTAGATACTCGAGTGACAAAGAGGATTATACTCGAGTATGAGAGGAGAAATTTTACTGAGTGAAAGATGAACTACTCGAGTATCAGAAGAGATATACTCGAGTATCAGAAAGATATACTCGAGTATCAGAAATATATACTCGAGTGAAAGAAAGATATACTCGAGTGAAAGGGGAAGTTACTCGAGTATCAGAATATGTATCCGGGAAACATTCACTTACTCGAGTATCAAAGTCAATTACTCGAGTATGGAAATACTTACTCGAGTATTAAAATCAACTACTCGAGTATCGAATAATTTACTCGAGTATGAAAAATCAATTACTCGAGTATAGAAATACTTACTCGAGTATTAGAAGAAACTACTCGAGTATAACTACTTGAACTTGCAGAGAAGAGAAGAAAAGGATCTACTCGAGTATGATACATGATTTACTCGAGTGATTAAGTTACTTACTCGAGTATGAAAAGAACTACTCGAGTATGACTACTTAACTACTCGAGTATAGATTTATCTACACGAGTATTCAGAGCCTACTCGTGTAAGTCTAACTGATTACTCGAGTATGTCTAACTAGCTACTCGAGTATGTCTAACTAGCTACTCGAGTATTAAGTCTGATACTCGAGTATAAGAAAGGGGTTACTCGAGTATTTTGGACTTAGAAATATCTTACTGAGGAAATTAGCTCCAATGCTTCTGTCCATCAATCCAAGTGCATGAATGAGAAGTGTATCCCAATAGAGAGGCTATACATGGGCCAACACTTTGGATCACACAATGAGGAATTACATTGCATGGTCCTGTGTTTGGTGACCCATTATAGACTGACATTGGTCTACACTTGGCAATTAGAACCTGCACACATACAACTCAAACACCACATCAAATACATCTTAATTCATCTTAGTTCAAGGTCTGACTTTCTACAAATCTGAGGTATTGTGGAGACAAACCCCAACAATCTCCCCCTATTTGTAGATGTCAGCACTCTCTATACTAAGGTGAATTACTTAAGAGTAAAAGAACAACATGCATAAAATCAGGAGAATAAACTAAACTAAAGCAGGGTAAACAAAACATTGCCATAATCAGAATTAAATATATATATATATATAAATGTTTTAAGCACAGAAACAAAAGTCCAGTTCCACATTCTCAGTTCAACTCAAGATGGGACATCCTTGTGTATCCTTTCTCTTTTCAGCTCTTGCCTCTCTAGATAGCTGAAAGGTTTTGGAAAGTAAGTCCTGGGCCTAGGAGGAGCAGCTGGGTTGTTGTGCCCCCAATTCCTGTCATGTAGCCTGATCTTTATCTGAGATGCTTCATAGGCTTTCCACTCTGAATAACTGTAGTAATTATCTCTGTTCTCTCCAAGATCAGTCACTAACCTCAAAGTATCAAGAATTAGGGACTTAGAGGTAGGACTCCACACTTCAGCATGAACAACAGGTGGTCTACCTTCAGAAGCTAGCTCTTTCCTGGGTGCAGAACGGCTGGCAGAAGCGCCGTCACCATATCTTCTTTTCTTCTTAGAAGGACCTTGAGAACTGGAAGGAAAATCATCTTTCCATGCTTCAGTATAGGATAGGGGGGCTCAGTCACATCACCCTCAGGTCTGGGTGAGAAGACTGGCACACCTCCTTGAAAGGTTGCTTGAGCTGAGACATCTGCTGGAGGCTGTTCTGCAAGAGGATCTAGATGCTGAGGTATAAAGGTAGGGTCCAGTTGAAACTCAGGAAAGTTTTGATTATGCAGGCAGACAGCAGTGTCATAGGTATAGAATTTGACAGACTGGAGCTGGGAAAGAATGGATTCTTTCAATCCTTTTACTAGATCACTTACAGCATCTTGAGATTGGGTAGATAGTTGTTTGATTTGAGCTTCAGCCTGTTCAGAGAGCTTTTCAACTTGTTCTTTTACGATCTTCTCCCCCTTGCTGATATCTATGGATAGCTGGGCAATTGCTTCATCTCTGAAGGTGCCCACTTCATTACATACTTTCACAACATTAGTTTCAGCTTTCTCATCTAGCTTGAGCTGATTGTGAGCTACTGTCTCTGCCTGGTTTCTTAGCTCACCTATGCTTGTTATGGTGTGATCTATGGCTTTGCCTCCAATATTGAACAGCTGCTTGAGTGTGTCAGTGTTTGCTTGAATTTCAGCAAAGCCTCTGCTCATCTCCTTTTCAAGAGCAGAGACCTTGGAGGTGACTGACTGCAGAGAGGCATCAAAGTAATCTCTCTGTTCTTTGAGCATAAGCTCAATCTTGCTTATAAGATCTGAAGAGGAAGAAGAAGAAGGGGCAGAGGTTGATGCAGGGACTGAGGGAGCAGGAGTATTCCAAGGGGGGATCTCTTCCACAATAACTGAGCTCACAGCTCTCTTGGTTGGAATTATCTCTATGGAATCACAAGGGTCAGTGAAAGAGGGGAGAGAGAAGACAAGTGTCCTCAGAGGAGGGTCAACAGGTTCTGGGGAATCCTCCTCGTCATCAGACAGGATAACATGATCAGATGTGATGGGCTCACCAACAGGAGACTTGGCAGGAGACTGTACAGGAGACTTGGCAGGAGAATTGGCAGCTGAATCATTCTGAAAAAGAGGAGCATCAGAGCTTAGCTCATCAATAAGGCTGTCAATATCTTCAGCTGTAGACAGTAGGTGAGCTGTATCTGGAATTTCAGATTCAGGAATTGCTGATTGAAGATGAGTTGGAGTAGGAGAAACTGGAGGAGTAGCAACTCTAACATCTTCTTGTGCTGGAATCACTGATTCAGAAGAAACTTGATGCTGAGAGAGAGAAGAGGCAGGCTCCCCTCAACTAAAGCACCAGAGGTAGCAATAGTTTGATGTAGAGGAGGAGATGGAATCCTGTCTTCAGGTAAACTCTTTCTTGTTGTAGTTCTGAGATGGCATCAGCCTTTAAAGCTTGGGCAGAGTTCAGGAGCTTGAGGTCATACCTCTGAATGGAAGAGATAGAAACTGTCTTCATGTGGTAAAGAGGAGTCCCTTTAGATAAGTCAAACACTGTAGGGTTGATCTCATGGAGGAGGAGGTAGATAATCCTAGCAAAACTTGGATGTTTGACGCTTTCTCGGATCTTATCCAGTATCATCATTCCGAACTGGAATTTCTTCCTGCAGACAATTGCTTGCATAACGTCAAATAGATTTTGGGAGATGTCTCTGATGGAGTATGTCTTACACCATAGGATTTTGGCGATGATGTCAACGAGAAACTTCCCTTCTGAATTGAATAAGGATCGATTCAAGGTTTCACCTCCACCTTCAGGATCTCGACCGCAGAACAGAGAGGTGCGGTCGGCATCTGCCTTGTCTAGGTCATCTTCTTCGTCGACCACTGGCATCCGGAGCAGAGTGGCGACTGAAGTTTTATCCAACCGAATTTCAACTCCCTTTACCTTGGATTTCAGAACTGTGCCGTTGTGTCTAATCTTCAGATTTCTGTAGAATTCTTCAACTTCAGGAAGCAGGAGACGGCAGGGTTCTTGAAGAACGAAGGACAACCCGGCCGTGTCCAGGAGAATCAATAAGTTCTTGAAGTCATCAGAAATTTCTTCAATACCGTCTGTCACCAGTTCAGAGCCGATTCAAATCTTGGAGGAGGGAGGAGCCATCAGCGATTCTGCAATGCGAAGGAAACAAGAACGAGGACGACGAAGCTCTGCAACTGCGCTGGGAGACGAAGAGACAGGAATCTTGCGGCGACGGAAGAGGAAGAACAGGGTTCGGGAATACGAGAAGTCGGCGGCTACTCGAGTGTATGAGGAGTGGAAAGGACTTTTTCGTTTTGAATATATATATAAATAATCCTAATTAGGTTTAAAAAAGGATTTAGTATAAGGACATACCTGAACGAGGCGGCAATTGCTTGGTGCGGATAGAGAGTATGAAAATCCAGAAAAAAAATTCCGTGTACTCGAGTAGTGGATGACAGCATACACGAG
This sequence comes from Platanthera zijinensis, assembly GCA_039513925.1. NCBI lineage: Eukaryota > Viridiplantae > Streptophyta > Magnoliopsida > Asparagales > Orchidaceae > Platanthera > Platanthera zijinensis. Next base: position 99,512,335 of record CM077084.1, read on the forward strand.
TATGAGGTTTAGTATACTCGAGTAGGTTACAACATACACGAGTAATCAAGAATTCATACTCGAGTATGTAATTAGCATACACGAGTATTAAGTCCTTGACGAATTTTCATACTCGAGTATAAGAAGTTCATACACGAGTATCCTTTGGATTACTCGAGTATATGAAACTTTTTACTCGAGTATTAGCCGTTTACTCGTGTAAGTGTAACGATGCTCGAGTTTCTAATGCTTGAAAGAATTTCCCTGGTAGATGTCTATTTCCACTGAAAGACTGTACCTCTGAGCAGCCAACAATATTGATATCTTCTTAATTTGAGAGTCCATCACTGGTCTTCTTTGTTGAGCAGTCCAAGCTCAGTTTTGAAGAACGAGAACTTGGACTCGTCCAGCGGCTTCGTGAATATATCTGCCACTTGCCTGTCTGTGGAGACATATTGTAGATCTATGTCTCCATTCTCCACATGCTCCCGGATGAAATGATAGCGAAGCTCTATGTGCTTGGTCCGGCTGTGGGAGACTGGGTTGTTGGCTATTGTTATGGCGCTGGAAGAGTCACAGAACAGGGAATGTTCTGGAACTTCATGTTGTAGTCTTCAAACTGATCTTGATCCATAAAAGCTGTGCACAACAGCTGCCTGCAGAGATGTACTCTGATTCAGCCGTTGAGATAGCTACACAGTTTTATTTCTTACTGCTCCAGGAAATGAGTCTCCTTCCGAGAAATTGGCAAGTCCCGGAGGTACTTTTCCTGTCATCTTTGCTACCTGCAAAATTTGCATCTGAAAATCCAATTAATTCACTATCATTACTTCTTGGGTACCATAAGCCAAGATTTGGTGTACCTTTGAGGTATCTCAAGATTCGCTTTGCAGCGATGTAGTGAGATTCCTTAGAGTTCACCTGAAATCTAGCACATACACATGTTGAGAACATTATATCTGGTCTACTTGCAGTGAGGTAGAGCAAGGACCCAATTATGCTTCTGTACTTGGTTTCATCAAAAGGTTTCCCTTTCTCATCCTTGTCCAGAGACATAGCTGAGGCCATTGGAGTCCTCATAGAGGTTGCATTCTCCATTCCGAATTTCTTAAGTAGCTCTTTGGTGAACTTGGTCTGTGAGATGAAAATCCCATCTTCAGATTGTTTCACCTGAAGCCCTAAGAAATACTTTAGCTCTCCCATACTGCTCATTTCAAACTTCCCTTGCATAAGTTTAGAAAACTTCTTGCAGAGGTTGTTATCCGTAGAGCCGAAAATAATATCGTCGACATAGATCTGCACTAGCAAAATCTTGCCTTTTATTTTCCTAAGAAATAATGTTTTGTCTATCTTTCCTCTTGTGAACTTGTTCTCAAGAAGGAAGCTAGACAGAGTCTCATACCAAGCTCGAGGAGCTTGTTTAAGACCATATAGTGCTTTTTGCAATAAGTATACATAATTAGGATGGGTTGAATCAACAAAACCTGGCGGTTGCTCTACGTATACTTCTTCCTTTATGTCACCATTCAGGAGGCAGACTTTACGTCCATCTGATAGACGGTAAAGCCCTTAGTGCAGCGTAGGCAAGAAATAACCTGATCGCCTCCAGTCTTGCTACTGGAGCATAAGTCTGGTCGAAGTCGATTCCTTCTTCTTGACGATATCCCTTGGCGACAAGTCTGGCCTTATTCTTTACGATTATCCCATCTTCATCCATCTTGTTTCGGTAGACCCATTTTGTCCCAATGACATTCTTACCTTTGGGTCTAGGAACAAGTGTCCAAACCTTGCATCGTTTGAACTGATTCAATTCTTCTTCCATGGCTAGAATCCAGGATGCGTCGGAGTTGGCTTTCTCAAATTTCTTTGGTTCAACCTGTGAGAGAAAACTTAAGTGTAAATTCTCGTTAGTTGTACCTCGACGAGTTCTGACGCCATCCCGAGGATCTCCTATTATTTGGTCAACAGGATGATCCTTCAAGTGTCTGAACTCTAAAGTCCTTGCATCTGGGATCTCGTCAGCCACTGGAGTTGCATCTTCAGCTGGGATGTCTTCTTCATCTTGATCATCCACCTCTCCAATGGTGGTTGTAGAGGGGACCTTGATGAATGTCTCATCTTTATCTTCACTAGGTTCATCCAAGCTAAGTTCTTTCAACTTTGTACCTGCATCTACAATAGGCACACTAGACGAGTTGCTTTGCAACAGACTCGTCTCATCAAATACAAGATGTATCGACTCTTCCACCACCAGAGTTTTTCTATTGAATACTCTATAAGCCTTACTATGGCTACTATATCCTACAAAAATACCTTCAAAGCTTTTCTCGCTAAACTTGGTAGAGTGATACTTCCCGTTGTTGAGCACGAAGCATTTACAGCCAAAAATTCTAAAGTATGAAATGGTTGGTTGCCTGCCTTTTAGAAGTTCGTAAGGAGTCTTATCATGGTTCTTGTTGATGAGTGCTCGATTTTGCACGTGACAAGCGGTGTTGACGGCTTCAGCCCAGAAATACTCCGGAAGTGAGGCATCACTCAACATGGTCCGACAAGCCTCTATGAGTGTTCTGTTCCTTCTCTCAGCTACTCCATTTTTCTGTGGAGTGCGAGGAGAGGAAAACTCATGAAAGATACCTAGACTTTCACAAAATTCTGTCATGGCTCCAGATTTGAATTCCGTTCCATTGTCACTTCTTATTTTGACTACGGAACAGTTGTATTCATTCTGGATCTGCCTCACAAAATTAGTGAAAATACCGAAGGTATCTGACTTGTGTTTCAGAAAGAACACCCACGCAAAGCGCGAGTAATCAGCCACAATAACCAACGTATATTCCTTACCTCCCAAACTTCTAACCTGCAGTGGACCAAACAAGTCCATATGGAGAAGCTGCAAACTTCTATTGGAATCCTTGCCTATTATGCTTTTAAACGAACTTCTTGTTTGCTTGCCTTTGATACAAGCGTGACAAGGACTGTCCGTAACGCACTTGACATTAGGTGCATCACGCACTAAGTTTTGAGAGAATAATTTATTAATAGTTTGAAATTAAAATGTGCTAGTCTCTTGTGCCATTGATCAGCAAGAGATGCACTACTTTTTGCCAAAAGACACACTGGTGTCGAGGAGTCTATACAAATAAAATTTAAGCGAAAAATATTTCTGCTTCGAGTGTCTGATAAAATAGTTTCCATATTGTTAACCGATTTTATCAAACACTTGTCAGCATGAAATTCAACTACGTATCCTTTGTCGCATAGTTGGCTTATGCTAATGAGATTGTGTTCCAATCCTTCACATAGGCTACATTCGAAAAGGATACACTACCGTTAGAGATCATACCATAGCCTTTAGTTATTCCTCGATCTGAACCTCCAAAGATGACCTTTGGTCCGTTGCAGACTGAGGTGTAATTCTGTAGTAGGCTCCTTGTCCCGGTCATATGCCGAGAACATCCACTGTCCAAGTACCAGATTGGCATTTTGGTGGCCTTTGGACATACCTGCAATTACAATCATTTAGCCTTAGGAACCCAAACAAGTTTGGGTCCTTGGTCTTGAGTTAGAATACTCCCCCTACGAGTATTAGCCTCATGAGTGGTCACTCTCACGTTGCTATCTTTAGGGGTTGCAGCATTTTCAGGATTGAACCAACAATCACTGGCAAAATGACCAATTCTGCCACAGCACCAACAGTTGAACCTGTTGTATCTTTGCCTTGTGTAGTCCTGCTTGACTTTTTGGAATGAAGGTCTAGCAGAAGCTTTACTCTTGGAGGAGGAGGCTTCATGATGATGGCAGTTACATGAGGTCTTCTCCTTCATAGGCTTTTCTACAATGGGTTTTACTTTTGGTGTCTTTTTGAAATTATGACCATGAGCATAAGGTTCATAGCTTTGAAGCTGAATCTCCTCATAAGGTGCCTTGAAGACACTCTCGCCAAAGTTACGAGGACGAGTCCAACCTTGGTATCTTGACTTAGGCTTCTCAGGGATCGGCCTAGAAAAGTGTCCGTAGGTGGACTCATAATCGAGTTCGTTCGTGGGAAAGATAACTTTCTTGAACACAATAGGTTCCAAGGGAGCTTTCCCTTTTTCTTCAGCTAGAGCCTTCCGGGCAGCCTTATTCTTTCTCTTGGCCTTGTTTCTCCTAGAGGATTTACTAGAAGAGACAATGTGGCCTAAACCAGCACCCTTGGCCTTAGCAGAGAATTCAGCAACGATTGGAAGAACTGTCTTAGGCTTGGAGAAACTCTCAACAAGCTTCTTTTCAGCCTCGAGTTGTCATTCCAATTCTTTGATGATTTCCTCTTTAAGGTCAATGTGCTTGAGAGCTTTATTGTATCCCTCCATAGCTGCATTGAGGTTCTCTTGAAGAGAGTTAGTCTTATCGACTTCTTCTCTCAAGCTGCTCTCACTAGCTCGTAGAGTATTTATCTCTTTGGCTTGAGTTTTCATTAATCTACGACATTTTTCGTAGGCGGTGAGTAATTCCTTATACTGACCCATGAGCTCAGATTCATCTTCAGAGGAATATCCCTCTTGCTCATTGTCATCATCAGAATCAGAGAGAGGAGTGCGAGATTTTATCTCCCCAGTAAACTGGGGGACTTGTTCATCATCTGAGTGAGCCATGAGCCCAAAGTAAGCTTCCTCTTCTTCACTCGACTCGGATGAGTCAGAGTCGCTGAGAGTTTTGCTCTTCTTGGCTACTAAGCTTTTCTCTTTCCTGTTCTTATGGTGTGAGGATTTCTTTTATTCTCTTCTTCCACCCTCTTTCTTTTTGTGAGGGCAATCGGCGATGACGTGACCTGGCTTATTGCAACAATAACAAATGATGTCAGTTGAGATCTGTTTGTTCTGTTTAGAATTATACCTGTCATGGCTGCTTGAGCCTTTTTTCCGATGATCACCGTCATGTCGTGATCTTCTATATGAGGCATCCTTACCTCTCCATTGCTTCTTCTTGTTCAAGAACTTCTTGAACTGCCTTGAGAGTAGGGAGAACTCTCCATCAGATAGTTCTGAGCCAGATGAGCTAGGCTCAGATGATTCTTCTTCATCAGCCTCAGGAACTGGAGCAGGAGAGCTAGCCTTTATCTTCCTTGAGCTATCTGCCTTTAGAGCGACAGATTTTTCCTTGGATGCAGACCTGCTTGTCTCTTCTTCAGCTTTTCTTGAGTTGATTTGCAGCTCGTAAGACATAAGCTTTCCGAACAGATTCTGCGGGTCCGTCTCAGCTAACCTTCCAAACTCCCGAATGGCACATACCTTATTGTCTCATTCCTTGGTTAGGGATCTTAAGAATTTGTCATTGAGTTCCCCGTTGGTGAAGACTCGGCCATAAACTCTTAGGCCGTTCACTATCTTGAAAAAGTTCTCGAACGTGTCAGTTATGGCTTCCTTGTGACCTTGCCGGAAGGCTTCATACTTTTGATTCAGAAGGGATCTCCGATCATCCCTCACTTCCTCTGTACCTTCCATTAGAGTCACTAGGGATTGCCACATCTCCTTGGCAGATTGACAATGAATCAGATTTTGCAGCATTGAGTCATCGACTGCACTTGCTATGATATTCTTTGCTTTCTTGTCCAGAGAGACAAGTGCAATCTCATCCTTGTCTAGATCCATCAATTTCTTGGTACCTTTTGGTTGGATCTATTGTTGATGCGGTCATAGGAACATGAGGACCTTCTTCAACAATCATGAAGATCCGAGGGTCTACAGCTTCCATGAAGAATTTGACCCTTTCCTTCCACATAGGAAAGTTGTTCTTGGTGCAGATAGGGAGCTTGACAAAATCCTTAGTCTTACTCATGCTTGATACTCAACTTAGAAGGATACGATCAAGGTGTTAACCTTTTAATGATCAACTTCCCTCTGATACCAATTGAGAGGTTTAAGTTGTTAGCCTAAATCACCTAGAGGGGGGTGAATAGGTGAAATGCGTGTCAAATGCGGAATTAAAAATTAGCACAGCACACATCAAGCAATCACAGACGACAAGAGATTTATAGTGGTTCCCCAACCTTGGGTACGTCCACTTTCCTCACCGATCTAGCAAATCACTAGACTCGGCTACTCCACTATCTCGGATTGAAAACAATCCTACACCTCGGAACCACGTTCCTACAAAACTCGATCCAACTGGATCTACAAAACTCGGAAGAAAGATCTTTCTACAAATCTCGGAGAAAAACTCCTACAAAGAAATTTTGGTTTGAGAATAAAAAAAAAATCAAAACAACAATCTCAGATCTGGATCTTTGACAGTCTTCTTCTTTAGGAACTTCGGATTGATCAGAAACGGTTGAAGATGACTTGAGAGAGATCCACAAATCTGAAAACTAGAACCACCTCGATCAAGAAGACAGATCTGAAATCTTTGAGGCTCGGCGAGATCGAGTGATTCACTTTTGTCTGGATCGCTGGAGAAATAGTCGTTGAAGACGGAGATCGGCGATCCAGAGTTTCTTCCGTGAACAATGATGGCGGCGGCGGCGTGAGAATTAGGGTTCACGGAATTTTCTCTTTCTTAAAAAAATATCTCTGTAATCTTGTTAATTAGTCAATTCTGAAATGACCTATTTATAGGTGGACTCCAACGGTCATAATCTTAATTAAGGATGACACGTGGACCAATCAGAATTGACGGATTTAAAATACTTATGGCGAATTCGAAATTCTGGAATAGAGAACTGCTATACTCGAGTAATAGAAAGATATACTCGAGTATGGGAATTTAGATACTCGAGTGACAAAGAGGATTATACTCAAGTATGAGAGGAGAAATTTTACTGAGTGAAAGATGAACTCTACTCGAGTATCAGAAGAGATATACTCGAGTATCAGAAAGATATACTCGAGTATCAGAAATATATACTCGAGTGAAAGAAAGATATACTCGAGTGAAAGGGGAAGTTACTCGAGTATCAGAATATGTATCCGGGAAACATTCACTTACTCGAGTATCAAAGTCAATTACTCGAGTATGGAAATACTTACTCGAGTATTAAAATCAACTACTCGAGTATCGAATAATTTACTCGAGTATGAAAAATCAATTACTCGAGTATAGAAATACTTACTCGAGTATTAGAAGAAACTACTCGAGTATAACTACTTGAACTTGCAGAGAAGAGAAGAAAATGATCTACTCGAGTATGATACATGATTTACTCGAGTGATTAAGTTACTTACTCGAGTATGAAAAGAACTACTCGAGTATGACTACTTAACTACTCGAGTATAGATTTATCTACACGAGTATTCAGAGCCTACTCGTGTAAGTCTAACTGATTACTCGAGTATGTCTAACTAGCTACTCGAGTATGTCTAACTAGCTACTCGAGTATTAAGTCTGATACTCGAGTATAAGAAAGGGATTACTCGAGTATTTTGGACTTAGAAATATCTTACTGAGGAAATTAGCTCCAATGCTTCTGTCCATCAATCCAAGTGCTTGAATGAGAAGTGTATCCCAATAGAGAGGCTATACATGGGCCAATACTTTGGATCACACAATGAGGAATTACATTGCATGGTCCTGTGTTTGGTGACCCATTATAGACTGACATTGGTCTACACTTGGCAATTAGAACCTGCACACATACAACTCAAACACCACATCAAATACATCTTAATTCATCTTAGTTCAAGGTCTGACTTCCTAGAAAACTGAGGTATTGTGGAGACAAACCCCAACAGGGAGTGGCCTGCGTTATCTTCTGTCGCGGAAGTCCGTAGTTTTCTCGGGCTTGCCGGATATTACAGGCGCTTCGTAGAGAACTTCTCGCGGTAGCGTTACCTCTCACGAAGTTGACAAGGAAGGATCAGAAATTCTTGTGGACAGCAAAGAGTGCATGCAAGCTTTTGAGGAGCTGAAGAGGCGGTTGACCACGGCGCCAGTGCTTAGTTCGCCGAGTGGGACCGAGGGCTTTGAGGTGTATAGCGACGCTTCGGGTAGTGGCTTGGGCTGCGTGTTGTTGCAGTATGGAAGTCTGATTGCGTATGGATCGCGTCAGCTGAAAGTGCATGAAAGAAATTATCCGGTGCACGACTTGGAGTTGGCGGCCGTGATTTTTGCACTCAAGTTGTGGAGGCACTACCTATACGGCATAAGGGTCGATATATACACCGATCACAAGAGCCTAAAATACTTGTTGGATCAAAAGGACCATAATATGAGGCAGAGGAGGTGGATGGAGTTCCTAGGGGACTACACCTTCAAAATACATTATGTACCCGGGAAGGGAAACACAGTTGCGGATGCGCTGAGCCGCAGGGCTCCCGCCCGAGCCAACTGGTTGTCGGTGCATGATGAGCGGCTAGTGCGGGAGTTGGAGGAGCTTGAGATCTGTTGCGTTGACAAGCGGCGAGCGCCAAAGCAATGTTAAACTGGACAGAGGTGCAGTATGACCTGGCTGACCGGGTTCGGCAGGCATTGGAGTTAGATGACTCCATGAGGAGCTTATGGAGGCCGCTCTGGATGGGTCAAATTCCCAGTTCTCGGTGGATGATGGTTTGTTAAGGAAGGATCATCGGTTGTGCGTCCCGAGTGGGGGTAACCTCCGGGCGGAGTTGATGTACGAGGCTCATCATACCAAGTACTCAATCCACCCAGGGAGCACGAAGATGTATCGTGATCTCAAGAAGCTGTTTTGGTGGCCGGGGCTTAAGAAAGATGTGGCGTTGTACGTGGCTAAATGCCAAACGTGCGCCTTGGTGAAGGCGGAGTGCCAAAAGCCGGGAGGATTTCTGAAGTCCTTGCCTATACCGGAGTGGAAATTCGACGATATATCTATGGACTTTGTGCACGGGTTGCCAAGGTCGCAGAAGGGGAACGACGCCATCTGGGTGATCGTAGATCGGCTAACCAAGGTGTCACATTTTATTCCGCATAGGAAGGATGATCTAGTGGAGAAGTTAGCAAAGTTGTATGTTGACAATATTGTTAGGCTGCATGGTGTGCCCCGTAGAATTGTGAGTGATCGCGATGGGCGGTTCACGTCAAATGATTGGAGGTTGGTGCAGCAGATGCTGGGGACAAAGTTAAAGTTCAGCACAGCTTTCCATTCGCAGACGGATGGGCAGACCGAGAGGGTCAATAGAACGATGGAGGACATGCTCCGCATGTGTGTTCTAGACTTCGAGAAGCATTGGGAAGACCACCTTTATTTGGTGGAGTTCGCGTACAACAACAGCTACCAAGCGAGTATACAAATGGCGCCCTTCGAGGCCCTATATGGTAGGAAGTGTCGCACGCCGTTATCGTGGCTTGAAACGGGTGAGGCAAGGTTGTACAAGAAGCAGGAGGTGGAGAGTGCTACCTCGTTAGTGCGGATCATTCGGGAGCGCTTGTTGATCGCTCAGGACCGGCAGGCGAAGTATTACAATGCCAAGCACCGGAACGTGGAGTTCGCGGTAGGCGATTGGGTATACCTGAAAGTGAAGCCGTTCAAGGGGGTTTCGCGGGTGAGACGCTTGAAGAAGCTGAGCCCAAGATACCTTGGACCTTTTGAGGTTCTGGAGCGAGTCGGCAAAGCGGCATACCGTTTGAGGCTATCGGAGAAATTAAGTGGATTACATGATGTGTTCCATATTTCTGTGTTGCGGAAGGCGGTGCAAGAGCCGTCACAGGTGATCGCGGTTGACCAAGTGCCGGTGGACGAAGGGTTGACGACTTGGGTCAAGCCCATTCGTATCGAAGATGTTGAGGTCAAGAGACTCCGTAACAAGGAGATCCGGATGGTTAAGGTCCGGTGGGATAACTGCGGGCGTGAGGAGCTCTCTTGGGAACGGGAGCAGACTATGCTCGAGGAGTACCCGGAATTATTCCGCTTAGGTACTGCTTTACGTTAAGTCCTATTTTTCCTTTATTAATTTCGTGGACGAAATTTCTTTAAGGGGGGTAGAATTGTAACACCCCAAATTGTTGTAGGAGCGACGGGGATCGTTTTTGGCCAAATCAGTTTTTGGTGCAGGTGACACGGGCCCCGACACGGGCGTGTCGGAGGCCGTGTCGGGCGTGTCGAGCTCGGGCCGTGTCGTCGACCAGTTCAGGTCGACGATAGTCGTGTGATGGAACACGGCCTAGGACACGGGCGTGTCCCAGGCCGTGTCACACCTGTGCTGTGCGGTTGGGTGCACGGGTAGTGACACGGGCACGAACACGGGCGTGTCCCGTTTGACACGGGCGTGTCCGATGCCGTGTCACCAAGCCGTGTACCCCTCTGACTGCAAAGTGTTGATTTATTGCACACGGGGGGCGTGAAACGGGTCCCGACACGGGCGTGTCGCAGGCGACACGGGCGTGTCGGAGTCCGTGTCACATGCCGTGTGCTGGTTTTCGATTTGGGTCGAGACGGCGAATGAGCTACACGGCCAGGCACACGGCCGTGTGCCAACCCGTGTTCGGCCCAGATTTTATGATTTTGGATTTAATCCGGGCCGTTCGTTTCCTTGGCTTTGGATCCGACGGTGGGGGGCTGCTCCTGGGTGGTTTTAGCCGGGAATAGGGTTTTGAAACCCTTATTTCTCTTGGATAATCTCTCTCTAAGTTTTAGAGAGAGGGGAGAGCAAGTTTGGAGGAGGAGTCCAAGATCCGGCCGCCGGAAGAGCTTCGGAGCTCCGAATCACGATCCGAGTTCAGATCCGCGGAGGCGACGCCGTTGCGGTGCTTTCCAACCGTATAGTTTTCAATGGCGCCGCGGAAGAATGCAAGGGTAACGATTTCTCATCCTTGGGCATGTGAAGCCCTCTTTTCCTTTGCATAGGAAGCCCGCTCTCGCGAGTGAGCGAAGAGTTGGAGCGTTCCTTGGGGTAGATATGTGAAGTCCCCCTTGTGTAGAGTCCGTATACGAAAACGGACATAGGCATTGTGTGTGAAGCCTATCCGGACAAGTAGAGCCGGATCGGTGATGTTGCATTGCATATGAACCGGGGAAGACTCCGGGTGTTTGGGCATTTTTCGGGATTCTACGTGGTAGATTGCAACAGGGAGCCTTGGAGATTAACTCCAAGGTGCACCCGGAAAACTGGGCAAAAGCGAGTTTTGCCAACACGATGGCCGGGGAGCCAACGTGAACATAACCGGGTTATGTGCTTGTTGTGGCGGAAATAGGACTCGGTGAGTCTTGACCTGCGCATATGGCTTAAATTGCCGTTGCGATATGAGCACGGGTCAGGCGGAACCGTACCCGGTCTATGTCGTTCGGTAGGACCGTTGGCATGGATGAGGGTCTTCGGCGGTCTATGGCTTAAATTGCCGTGACCAAGGCCAGGAAGGCAAAATGCTCATATGGATGACCGTCCAAGAGGCGGTGGTGGATTGGGAACGTCTATGGCTTGAATTGACGTGACGTTGGCCGGTTCGCCGAGAATGTGCCCTGAGTGCACGGGGTGTGTGGCCGTGCGAGCCTACGCCTGTGTTGATGTGTATTCACATTAATATATTGCCTATACTAATAAAGTGCAGGGAAAGAGCATCGCCGCCCCGATTTTGGGAGCGGGATCGTTATAATTTGGTCAGCATAGCTGACCGTTGCTTTTGTTTGCCACCGGGCGGTGGATTGTGCTTGCAGGTGCTACGGAGCCGAGCGGAAAATAGCGGGCTAAAGCCCATGTTGCGGTGCCGGCCCTCGAAGGCCTAACCCTTTTTATGCTTTCCGTTTATTTCATGTATGGCCGGCCTGCGAGCCGAAGTATGCAAGACATGTTTTGTTAAGCAAACCTTGTAAGGCCTTAAGGCCGGTACTTTTGTATTTTCATCCCTATTGATACTTCTGTAGTGGACATTCCTGCTTGGCAGGGTTCTTGTTTTTGTGCAACTTAATAATTTGCTTCCGCTAGAATGACTCTGTGTAGGACGTTGGTGATTGGTTGTATGGTTTCAACGCGTAACCAACCGGTCTGTCCGTAGTATATGGCGTCGGGCCCCGGCCGGACCTACTGTTATATCCTATGCGACGGATAGGGGTGTTATAGAATGTCACTCTATTTTAAGAATTATAAAATTTTTATTTGTACTAAATTTAGAAGTTTGCATGTCATTAGCATGCTTGTTGGGTCCCCATGCTCATGTAGGATAAAACAAACTAATCTACATATTTTTCCGTTGTGTATATACTTTTTACTTATAGACAAGTTGATCCACTAAACCGAGAGACATGGTCTTTAAAATCTTCAATTTAAACCATGTTTTAAAATATAAAATAAGTGTCTTTTATAAAAGCAAAGTAAAAGACCGGGTCGTCTTAGCGTTTGCAGTTGTACCCTGCACGATGTGGTGTGACAACACGTATTTTCTCTCACTATGATAATATATAATTGCTGAGAAAATGGGTGTCGTGACACTCGAACAATAAAAAATCCTAAGTTTGCTTTAAGTGGTGAACCCCATTATTGGGTTTAACCCCAATCTGAAAGATCTATATCGTCCTCTCTCGAGGATTGCACATAACTCCTTTTATCTTTGAGCGATCTTCTCATTTTCACAATCTCTCGATAAACTAGAATACAGATCTTAAATTGAAAATTAGATTCGCAATTCTTTTTATCTTTGAGTGATCTTCTCATATTAACAACCTCTTGGTAAACTAGAATACGGATCTTAGATCAACAAAACAAAAGAGCAATATATGAATTTGAAGCAAAAATAATCAAAGATAAATCATAATTTTCACGATCAAAGATTATGAAAAAGAGATTATGAAATAAAAATGATTAAGAATTTATCCGATCAAATGCCAAGTAATTATCTGCGCATAATTGAAATAGACATTTTATCACTATGAAATAAAAAGTACAATTGCATAACGTTGGCGCACACGACCACGCATCCCATGCACTCAGGACACATTATCTGTATACTGGAATTCTCCAGTCCCACCACCATCTTAAGCCTCAACCACTTTGACGGTAACACTTGAGCATTATAGTCACACAGAAACTAATGCTAATTACTCTCTCCTATGCCCTCGACTGCACCAATTAGCTTAGGCTGTCTAGTCGAGAGACATAATGCAGGTGCAGCTCAGCCCTTTCCCGTTGCTCAATTCTATATGCCATCAAATGGTCGGCATGATGCGGGTCGGCCTCCCTTATCCTGTTTACAAAATACATAATCGTGTTATGTTTCAATGTTGGCTCTCATGTCCACTATAGCTGGGCACTCCAGGCTCTCAGCTTAACATGATACCCACCTTATCTCATGGACATAGGATTTGCAACCACAATCCAAAGTTCTCTGGGAGCTATCGTTGCGCGGTAGTACTACCGTTGCGCGGTAGCACTACCACTGCGCGGTAGGGGACAAAACATTATTTTTTTCTCCAAATTTTGGGTGTTTTCCTAGAAACCAACTCCAGTACTCTTACTATAGTAACCTGCACACCCCATGACTCTATAAACTACACATTTAACCACGGAGTCTTCTCCAGCACGCAAACAAAACATAACCATCACCAATCCAGACCAACCTGTCCAGATGAGCTTCTCACAGCATGCTTATTCCGTACTTCGATTTCGGGTTCTATATGCAATTTCTACCGGGGATACTTTGTATCGACCTGTCAAAAATCCCTTTATTCTCAACCAATTAGTGGGGGACTTCATACAACTATGCCAAATTAAGGACTTCACATGTCCAAGATGAAAGATCGTTACCCTTTTCAATCGCTTTGGAACCATGAAATCACAACTGATCCAGATGGAAACGATCACAACACCTTCCTCTCCACAGATCAGGCTTTGGCTCGCAAATCTGATCACAAGAATGTCTTCACATCAACCCTTCTAGGTTGGATCAGCCTTGCCCTTGCTCTTCTATCCTTCTTGTTCTTCTATCTCAAGATCCAAGAGAGAGTGAGAGAGAGAAAGAGTGAAAATTAGAAATATTTCTCATCTCAAGTCATCATAACGCTATCGTCGTGTGGTAACTCGCTACCGCGGTGCAGTAGCTTAGGCGGTGGCTGTTTGGCATAATCAGTATCGTTCTGCCGCTTAAAGACCGCCTCAAACTTACCTGACATGTGGCAAACTACCGCCAGTGGTACCTCTATTGACATATGTTAAGTGCCAGATATAATAGTTGAATTAATTCATTGGCTGCCGCCACGTGGTATAATACTACTGACGGGCGGTACCGTCCAGAGACGCTGGTATTTTAAATCAGCTGGATACCGCTAGTACTAGCCTTACCGCTAAGGTGTAACCTCTAGTGACCATCTTTTTGTTATTTTTAGGAAATTTGGGGCATTACATACCTGCGAGATTGGAGTTGATGTTCCTTCACATGATGGCATGGTCGCGTAATTCCCGTGTAGCTGAATTTGGTACTGGAGAACTTTGATGGGAGTGGGAGCTCTGATGTTGATGCAAATGCGGTATAGTTCTGTACTTAATGTACCTTTGTACTTCTGCGCCATGTAGTGGTTTTGTACTGTGTTTCCAGCACCTTGGATGCTTTGTAAGCATTTCTTGATTGATTTTAAACTTCTTCAATTTTGTGCACTTGCTTGTGAAAGTAGAGAATCTAGTGGTGTTTGAACTATTATCCTGTGCAAGCAAATTTTTTTTGCTTCTTAGATGCCGATGGTTGGAGGGCGAGGTCCAGACGACACCCGGACCACTACCTGGGTGAAGTGCGGATGGTATCCTACAGGAGTGAGTGTGTCGTTATTTATTTTGGCGTTGGTGACCTTTCTTATGATGAGTGTTCCAAGCTTGATGTTGATGAGGAGGAGCAGACTCCTTAATTCATTGTATCTAGTATTGTCTTGTATATTTATTGCCTTGGTGGTGTTCTTGTACTTTTGTTGCATGCTAGTTTGTGATCTCTTACTACTTTTTGCAGTTTGTTGTTAGATTTATGTTTTTCCTCGTAATGTTTGTTGCTTTGTCTTATGTGATTCTCTGGCACATTCCTTTAGAGTTTAGGGTCGGGGCATAGCCCTTTGTTGTTATGCACTTCTCTTGTGATATTTGTAATGTCGGCCCCATTATCTTGGAGTTACTCCTCTGAGGTTGACTGCTGAAGTACGGGACCTAGATAGTCATGTGTTCCACTACCAGGGCGAAGGCCAAACATTTCTAGTCGTGCAATGTGAGTCCGAGTCCGCTAGTCTTGGGGATGTCGTTGAATGGTTGGCAGTAAAGGGCAATCCTTCAAACCTGGGCGATCGCGAGGGGGGAAGGCCCTAGCGGTGTTGCGACCTACTGCAGGATAAGTGTGTACCTTCGATCGCTGGCAGTGAGAGGCCTCAGGGACATGGTTCCGGAGAGGCAATGAAGATCGGATCTTTGAACCGGTGGTGAGCGAGGGGGGCAGGCCCTGGCAACACCGCGACCTAATGTGAAGAGAAGGGCAAACCTTCGATCATCGGCAGTGAGAGGTCACTGGGACGTGTTCCTAGAGAGGTAGCGAAGAGCGGGCCTTCGAACTGGTGGTGAGTGAGGGGGCAGGCACTAGCAACACCGCGGCCAACTAAGGAGGGAAGGGTAGACCATCAATTATTGGTAGTGGGAGGCCGTTGGGACATGGTCTCGAGGAGGCAGTGAAGAGCGGATCTTCGAAGCAGTGGCAAATGCGAGGGTGGTAATCCCTATCGATGTTGCGACCTACTATGGAGAGAAGGGTAGACTTTCGATCATTGGCAAAGACAGGTTGCAGGCGTAGGTATTGTGACCTTACATATTTGCAAGCATCGACCGATAAGGGGGGTCAGCCCCCAGCGATGATAGACGTAGGTCTTGTGACCTTACCTATTGGTAGGCACCGACCGCTAGGGGGCGCCCCCAGCAAAGGCAGGCGTAGGTATTGCGATCTTACCTATGGAAGGCACCGACCGCTAAGGGGGTTTGCACACAGCGACGACAGGCGTAGGTCTTGAAACCTTACTTATTGGCAGGCACCATCCTCTAAGGGGGTTAGCCCCCATTGACGGCAGGTGTAGGTATTGCGACCTTACCTATTGTCAGGCACCGACAACTAAGGGGGTTAGCCCCCAGTGACGGTATGTGTAGGTCTTGCGACCTTACGTATTGGAAGGCACCGAACTCTAGGGGGTTAGCCCTTAGCGGGAGCATGTGTAAGTCTTGCGACCTTACCTATTGGCAAGCGCCGGCCGCTAAGGGGGTTAGCCCCCAGCAATGACAGGTATAGATCTTGCGACCTTACCTATTGGAAAGCACTGACTACTAAGGGGGTTAGCCCCCAGCGATGACAGGCATTGGTCTTGCGACCTTACCTATTGGCAGGCTCCGATTGCTAAGAGGGTTAGCCCCCCAATGATGGTAGACATAGATCTTGCGACCTTACCTATTACAGTTCTCCATCTGAAGTATATGAAAAAGTGAAGTCAGTTTGGCAATTTGTTAGAAAAACTTAAAATTTTAAACAAATGTCTAATGCTGATAAAGCTGGTGGGGTGGAATAAGAGATGCTGACACGGTCTGTGGTTGCGGAAAGAGCTATTCTTTGGGACGGATTACTTTGAGGGTTACCCCCAATCCCTTCTAGCATGATGACGGTTGATCCTTCATCATCCTAGAAGGTCCTAGTTGATTATGTGTCTTGTTCCGTTGGAATCTTTTCAAGAGGCAAAGAAGGCACTTGATTTCTTTCTTCAGTTTGGTACAATCTTTTGTGTTGTGCCCGGGCCCGTGATGAAACTCGCAATACTACGATTGGTTACCTTTGTTTGGGGTGATAGGCTTAGGCCTGTGGAGCGGTACCTTATCTTGGATTGCACGAAGTATGTTGTTTATGGAGGTGTTGAGGAGAGCGTGGTTCTGATGTTGTTGGGCTCGCGGCTTATTGAGACAATCAATTCTCTTCTTTTGAGGCGATGATCATCGTTGTGCTTTCCATTCTGAACTGTCTTGAAACTGCTGCTGATGTGCTTTGGCTACTTAGTCGGCTGCAATAAGCACATTGATCTGACGGATGAGATCGATGTTCCTGGGCACAGTCTCCCATTCAAGTGCAGAGTGAAAGCCACTAAGGCAGAGCCCTGCAAGAAGAAACCCTTGAAGGAGTTTTAGGTTGACCCCAGGGATTTATCGCGCCTCCGTAGTGAATTGATGGAAAAAGTCTTTAAGGGTTTCCCCTTTGTTTTGGGAGATCCTTGACAAGTGGGAAAGGTGTTTGACTGTCCGTCGGCAGGCAATGAATTGGTAAGTTGAGCAAACTCTGTGAAATTCCTTATTTCTCCATCCTTTAGGGAAAGAATACAAATGCGAGCCTATCCATTCAGAGTGGTCGTGAATGCTTGTCATAGAAGGGGATATGGGGCATTATATAGTTACATCATGAATGCAAAGTGTCTGATATGCTCTAACGAATCGCCCGTTCTGTCGTACATCTCGAACTTTGGGAGCTTGAAGCCTAGTGGGATTGGATGTGTTGAGATCTAATGTACGAATGGTGAGCAACAATGGAGAAGGAGGGGGGACGAAGTGGCACGCTGTCTGGCTTGTTCACGCTCTTCAGCAATTATGCTATGAACTTCTTCATGCGTGTGCATCCCATCGAGGCTTGCTGCTTCAAAGAGGTTGCAGTAATACTGAGCTTCAAGTTTTCCATTAGGTCGGGCTCCACGGCCTTGAAAATCGATAATGAGGAATACTGCTTCAGGCATGTTGTTGAGCGAGAGAAGAAGAACTGGATCAACATGCCCCCAGGGACTGTTCTTTTGGTTGTGCAGGCGAATTTTCTTGCTATGCTTTCTAGTCATGAGTACCGCAATGTTGAGAGTACTATCTGTAACATCCCATTTCGTGTTAGGCCCCTCGCACACATTTCGAGTCAACATAATTGATTCAGGCTCGGAAAGCATCGAGTGAACTCGACGTCATTCGATAAAGCGTCGAGTGCGTTGAGTGGACTCAACGCCACTTGACGAATTTAACATAGAAAATATTATGGAAACTTTAGGCGTTGAGTGATCTCGACGCCATTCGATGAAGCATCGAGTGAACTCGACGACACTTAATTCTTTTAACTTAGACTCTACGGAATGATGTTGGCGTTGAGTGGTCTAACGCCACTCAACGTGGCGTTGAGTAGTCTCAATGCTACTTAATGCTTTGAAAACTTAGAAATTTCTGGAATGGTGTTGGCGTTGAGTGGTCTCAACACCACTCAATGCAGCGCTGAGTGGTCTCAACGCCACTCAACGCTTTTAACTTAGAAATTTCGGGAATGGTGTTGGCATTGAGTGGTCTCAACGCCACTTAACGCGGCGTTGAGTGGTCTCAATGCCACTAACTGCTTTTAACTTAGAAATTTCTGGAATAGTGTTGATGTTGAGTGGTCTCAACGCCACTCAACATGGCATTGCGTGGTGTCAGCGCCACTCAACACTTTTGACTTAGAAATTTTTGGAACACTGTTAGCATTGAGTGGGTCAACACGGTGTCGAGTGGTGTCAACACCACTCAACGCTTTTGGACATAGAGTATTTTTCAGTCTGAAAAACTGTGTTGGATTGTTCACATGTATACGGGCTGAAATGGGTTCGGGATAAGAGCAAATTGACCTATTGGACCCAGTCCTTTCAATCAAGACCTAATTAAAGTAATAATTGGACGATCCAATATTTTGGTGACATGTGGAGGAATGGAGGAACAATGCTCAAGGATGACAAGCCATGCCCCGCCACTTTTCTTGGTCAAAGTCCTTAAACCAGCCAACCTCACCTCCATTCAACCCCACCATCACCTTTAGTATGACAAGAGGAGTGTAAATCAACAGCTGGAGCAAGGAGATAGCTAGAGAAACCAGGAAACAAGTTAGTTTGCCAGAGACATTGTCGGTCATGGCTCACCGCCACCAAACCCGCCGTCAAGCGCGGCTACCGGTCCATTTCTCCTCCCCTCCCTCAATGCTAGTCTTCTAGATCCACTAGGAGAGATATTGGGCTCAACTGACCATGATTGCTCGGGTTCTCCAGAGGAGCAGCCTCCGGCGGCCATGTCGTCGGGAAACGTTAGTCACCACCTCAATGGAGGTGGTGGCAACAATCACCGGCACTTGCAGTGTCTAGAAGGCCGGGAAATATAAGATCTAGCTGGTACAGGTCGGGATGACCTAGACCTTCAGCGGGGTGAGGAACATGAATGGATGTCGTCCATTTAATATGTATTAAACTATATGTTATTTAATTTACTGTCATATTTTACATAGCACTTTTCATACTTAATTCAGTCCTTGCAGAAGAATATTCAGAGAAAACCATCAACATGAAAAAGGTAGATTTAGGTCTCACCTTTAATTTGACACCTTAAACTTGTACTTTGGAGCTCTATAGCTCCTTATAGGGTCATTCTCCTAGGTCTGCTCATGTACTAGGGTAGAATGTCAAATGGATGCCTAGGTCAAACCCTAAGTTCACATGCAATGAAATTTAAGTCATGCATGTGCTTATGTTAGACTTAGGCCCTGCCCAAAAATCAGAATTTTTGGAGCGTATTTTTTATAGTTTTTATAGAAATTTCATTTATTAAATAAAAGGAATATAGAGAGATCCCCTTATCCAAATGCCCCCAAATTTGGTTTGCATGGTCATTGTGTCATTATATGACCATGGTAAAATTTTCAGACCATTTAGACCTCTGCATGTTGGGGAAATCCAACATGCGTGGTAGAGGTAAATTGTAAATGGTGTGCCAATAGTAAAAATGAGAAAGTGGGAAGTTACCCCATTTGGCCCAATTAATGTCCATGGGATTTTTGACAGAGGCTTATAGGGATGAATTACACCTCCCATAGAAAGATTGGGATTTTTGGGATTAAAAATCTCATTATTTTGAATTATTGGAAAATAGGCTCTTTTAGAAATAAAAATGAGACATAGGTCTACTGACCTTGTAAAATTCTAAAATTTTGATACAAGCCCTAATAGGACATTTTACATCTTTGGAAAAAGTTATGAGCCTGTTTGAGGATTATATCTTATGTATTTAGTATATTTATAATTTTACCCTTTTGGGATTTAAATCAAAAGTAGGGGTAATACTATTTGAAAAATTATGGAAAATGCACAGTCTCTTATTTCTGTGATATAAACCCCTGTATAGTTATTTAAGAATTTTTGGATGATTAATTATGCTAAAACCTTAGTTGTGACATTTTGGTAATATTATTCACATGCAATTATTTTAGGTCAAATCACTGGTTAGAATTATGAATTTTTGTCTTGAGTATTATTATGGTAATATTGATCACCAGTAATTTTCCATGAATTTTTAGTTGAATATTTTAGGTACTGCATTTGAAAAATGGAATAATTGTGGATTTAATCATAAATAGAAAATGAATGGTAAGTCAAATGGAAAAATTAGGATTCTTGGTGAACAATCATTGTCAACCTAGATGAAGTCCAGGTAATTTACTTGGATATCATGGACCATTGGATATAGTAGTTCATGTACAAAGTGACCTAGGTCGCTTAATTAAATGATTTAATTTATGGTCCAAAACAATTAGAAAATTGATGATTTTCTGAAGGGTTAATATCATACATATAACAAACTCATGATAAATAATTAGGGGCCTTTGGCCTAAGGAGTTGGAAGTCATCTCATTTGGGTTAGAATTAGGTCATGGGCTGCGCTTAGCAAAAGTGACGTGTAACATTAGAACCCATAGTAAAATGATAGATGGTTGGATTGAGAGGTGTATTGGGGAGTTGAAACCCTGCTTGGTGTCTCAAGTACGTCGCTACATAGTAATGAGTGTTAGAGTGCAAGTCACAATGAGAGCAATTATAATGAGGGTTGGCAAAAGATCGTCGTCCTTCCCAATAAGTAATTTAAACCATTAGGTCTGCTCAAGAGAAATAACGGGATGGGGGTATTAATAATGGGTAGACAACAATAAAAGTAAGTATTCTTGAGAAAGGGAGCTTTGGGCTTCAACCTATCGTAGTTCCTAGTGCCCCCGAGAGCCTTTCACCGGGTATGCCCTAGGCAGTCCAAGGACTAACCCTAAATTGATATGTGTAACAAGAATTAGGCAAAAGTTGTCTAATAGGTGAAGGTAACAATATGAAAATCTCACCCGCATAGGGTTGGAGGGATACAGGACGGGTTTTAGTCCTGCAAGCTGGAGGCTCGCATGTTTGGTTATAGGACGGGTTCAGTCCTGCGAGTTGGAGGCTCGGATCGGAAATAACCTGCATGTGCATAAACATATTAGTGGAGGGTCATGTTGTACTGGACCAATCGTCACACTGATGGTAGTATGGTGAATCTGGTGAGGTGTGAAGGTTTGAGGTGCTAGTAGGTTTTTATACTGTGGTCTAGAGGACAATCCCCGAAAATTCACACCCGACCAAAAAGACTGGCGGGTTTGTCAACATAAGTATGTGGTGACTCTGGTGTGTCCTTCAGAGGCATACGAAGGGTCTAGGCCTGGTAGTATGTATACCCGCCTAAGATGCGGAGATGCCCGCTCCACTGCTGTCGTAGCCACAACGGTGTTACCCAAGAGTTAAGCTAACTCCAAAAAGTGGAAACTAAAGGTCTGTGATCACAGAGTCGTGTGGGTGAGTTGCACTTGTATGAACCATAACCCGTATACCATAACATACATATATACTTAGGATATACGCACCACAGATTCTTATCATATAAATTAGTATGGGCTCTTTTATATGATAAATTACATTTGTGAAACTTTAACTTAAGTTTGCATGAACATTCATATAAGTTAAGGTACTTCTGTGATAATAACTTAGTAGTAGTTAGTTTACTTTTTGCCACCACATTCCTTTTCAGTACTGTTTGTACATACTCTACTTATACCTTATAGAACTGCTAGTATAGAGATACAATTGCAAATCTATATCATGATAAAATAGATCCACTGTCACCTGCTTTTCTTTTTATACCCCTTGTTTTTCTCCTCTTTGTCCTCCTGCTCGGTACCTGGGAGTTGCGGGGGTGAGGCGAGGACAAAATGACTTAGTTTTTATGACTAACGATCGATTGTGACCATAGGAGATCGAGGAGCTGGAGCACCAGCATGACCAGCAGGACGAGGTGGCAGTACATGAGGAGCTGATACAACCTACTACAACTACTACAGCTCGCCGTCAGGTGAGGATGAGTGTACTTGTGATAGAGTTTGCTTCCGCATAGTTTTGTTTTGTGAGAGGGAAATTTGATTCGCTATGTATAGGGCATAAGCCCTTCTCTTATTTCTATATTCATTGTGGACTATTGTACTTTTCAGTTTCATATATATTATGATCTTGTACTGTGATATTGTGGACTTGCTGGTTTTACTTACTACTTGCATACTTCTATTCTCGATTGACCGACAGGTTGAATGATCGTACTAGCCGGCAGGAATGACGGCTTGTGGCATCGACTAGATTGTGTGTTAGTGTCACCGTAAGGCGGCGGTTCTGGGCATAAGACCGGGTTACCTCCATGGTAAGGGGAGGGGGGGGTCTTACAAACAGGTCTCGATTCAACAAACAATAATATGAGAAAGAAGTCCACATCACTGGGATACCCCGCTCGAGCATTACTTTATAGACAAACTATGCAGTGGAAGCAATGGTGTGTCCATGTGTAAAAGTCATAGAAAATATTCCATTTAAGCAATGAGTTAGGCCAATCCTAATATAAACCTTACTTTTATGCAGCCTCCACAGGTTGTTGTACTGCAGAATATAGTTCCTCCCCCTCCAGCTGCCATACCTTCATAGTAGACAGAGATGGGGCAGACTCTAACGACCATCCTCGATGCCTTTAAGGATCAGCAGGCCCTGGCCCAGTAACCAAATCCAGGATCGAATTGGCTGAGTGCCTTTAACAATCTATCCCTGCCGATGTACCACGGGACAAAGAATACGGTAAAGATGGTGGAGTGGCTTGAGGCCATTCAGGAGATGCTTGCAGGCATCAATTGTCCTGTCAGGTAGGCAGTTCCTTTGGCGACTTCTGTACTGGATGTTCACGTAAAGAGGTGGTGGAAGTCCATGCTGGACTCCACATATGTAGATAGGGAGCTATCAGATATTTCCTGGGATGAGTTCAACGAGGCCTTTGTTGGGTACATTGGAAAATGTGTACCTGATTTGAATATGCCTAACTTAGCATAATGATATACATCAAGGTGTATTTGATGTTGTTTAAGTTGAATATGTGCAGGTTAAAAGTATGGAAAAATTTCTAAAGTCCATGTGTCGACACCAGAAGAAGATGTGTCGACACTTCAGGAAGATTGTGTCGACACTTGAAGAAGGCTGTGTCGACACAGAGATAATGAGTCGACATCAAATATGTCGACACCGGGAGGCAGTGTCGACACACACAAGATTATAGTCGACATCAACTGTATCGACACCGGGAGGCAGTGTCGACACACACACAAGATTATAGTCGACATCAACTGTGTCGACACCAAGAGGCTGTGTCGACACACAGAGGCAGAAGTCAACAACAACTAAGTCGACACTTAGAGACTTGTGTCGACATATAGCAGAATCAACAATAAGTCTGTGGCTGAAGTAATTGTGCCGACATACAACTATCTGTGTCGACACATTCTCAAAAAATTATGTCAAGAAGCTGTGTCGACATCAAGACATATGTGTCGACATCACAAAGGATTGTGTCGACACTCAATCAAATTATGTCGACACATTTTAACAATTGTCTCGACACATATTGATAGTTTGTCTCGACACTTTCTGGCAGAAACAAAGACTCCTTGGCAGTTTGAAGAATTGACAGCTGCGGGTCTCTACAGGTTAACTGACGTGATTGACACAGACAGAAGTTTGTTAGGAACCGGACCAACCGGTTACCAGGAATGAAGGCTATAAATAGACGGATAGTGTCTGAAAGAAAAGAAACTGAAAACTGAACACTGAATAACAAGTAACAATAAGAAGAAGATCTTTGCAGATCTAAGAAGATATTCTGATTGAACTATCAGAATTTGTCTAAGTAGAATTCAGTCAAGGATTCTGAAGTATCTTCAAGGGACTTGGATAGAGAGAGATCCAGTCAAAAGAAGGCAAGAAGAAAGCTGTCTCAGATTTCAAAGGAAACAGATTCTGAACTTATCTGTCAAGAAGATTCAGATTCAAATTCTGAAATCTAAGGAGAAAGCTGCTGATCAGTTTATTTCAAAGAAGATCAATTCAACAAAGTTCAGATTCAAAAAGCTTTGAAGAAAACTAAGTTCCAGTTGATTTTATCCATCTGGTTTATCAAGAAGCTGATCAAGAACACTGTCTTGTTCCATCTCTCTCACCAGGAGCAAGATAAAAATATATTTTACTCAAATCTTGTAGGATCTTTTAATAGATCTGAGTTGTAAGTCTAATTTATAAAGGCTAAGTGTAGGAGAGATAATCTCTGAGTTGTAGGTCTTGAATAAAGACTGAGGTAGGGCTGAATTGCCTGAGCTGTAGGAGTGTGGTATCACTCTGAGTTGTAGGAATCCATTTTGGATTCTGAGCTGTAGGATCTGAGGATCTGAGATAAAGAAAGGAGTTTGGCTGAATCTAGCACACTGCTAGATAGGCGAAGGGGAAAGTGGATGTACCCAGATCTTGGGGAACCACTATAAATACTTGTTGCAATCTGTGATGAGTAGTTCTAGATTGTGTGATTGTGATTGCTAAAGTAGCTGCAGAACTCATAAAAAATAGTCTTTAATTACTTAATCATTCTGCCTTAAGTTTTAAAAGAAAATAAGGACCTATTCACCACCACCCCCCCCCTCTAGGTGTCTAGGTAATCTTGAAAGTAAAACTATCAAGTGGTATCAGAGGGAGGTTACTCAAAGTAAGACTTAACAGTCTGAGTTAGATCTAAAGGCAGAATCAAGAATCAAGAAAATGGGTTCAGGTGAGAATCACAAGGAGTTGGGATCTATGAAGCTTCCCATCTGCAGAAAAGAAATCTTTGGAATCTGGAAGGAAAGGGTTAGGCTGTTTATGGAGGCCTCAGACCCAAGAATTTATATCACAGTGAAAGAAGGTTCATACATTCCAATGAAGATTTCTGTACTAGATGCAAATCAGGAAACTCCTAAGGATTTTTCAGAAATGACAAAGGAGGAAATCATCTTAGCCACTATGGACAAGAG
This sequence comes from Platanthera zijinensis, assembly GCA_039513925.1. NCBI lineage: Eukaryota > Viridiplantae > Streptophyta > Magnoliopsida > Asparagales > Orchidaceae > Platanthera > Platanthera zijinensis. Next base: position 99,537,427 of record CM077084.1, read on the forward strand.
AGCTCAAAACATCATAGTAAGTGCAATAGATGATTCCACCTTCCAAAATCTGATACATTGCAAGACCTCTAAAGAGATGTGGGACACCTTGATTGTCTATATGGAAGGATCTGAAGAAGTAAGACAAGACAGAAAATCAATGCTCAACCAAGAATATGAGAGCTTCAGACAAGGAAAGTCTGATAGCATAACTGAGTGTTATAAAAAATTCTATAGGATTGTGAATGAACTAATGTCCTATGGAAGAGTCTTCAGTACATATGAGCTGAATGACAAGTTTCTCAGATCTTTAACAAAGGATTGAGATACCAAAATATGTGCCATTAGAGAAGTGGCCAAGTTAGCTGATATTTCTCCTCTAACCTTGTTTGGAAAATTGCTTTCATATGAAATGCAATTGATGGCTAGGAAGGAGGAAGAAAGAAGTACAAAAGGTGAGCATAGATCTGTGGCTTTCAAAGTTGAAGCCACTAGAAAGAAAGGGAGGATGTCTTCATCTCCTCTCAAGGAAGCTACAGAAGAAATAACAGAAAATTCAGATAGTCAGAAATCAGGGAGCAGTGAATCAGATACTGACTTTGCTGTCTTTACAAGACAGTTTCAAAAGTTCTTGAAAAAGAAGCAGTGGAAGTCCAGACCCTCCACATCACAGCCAGTAGATGAGTACTATCAGAAGAGAAAATCTTCAAGAAACGAGAGAAACAGAACTAAGCCCAGCAAAGCCATAACTTCTAAGATTGTTTGTTATTGCTGCAATAAGACTGGACATATGGTAGCTGAATGTCCAGAAAAGAGAAAGGAGTCAGTAGACAGAAAAAGGACTCAACATAAGGGCAAGAAGGAGAAATCTTTTGTTGCAAAGAAGGGTAAGAGTCTTTCAGATCAGTCCTCATCAGAGTCAGAATCTGAGGCAGAAGCGTGCATAGGATTGTATGCAGCCAATGAAGAAGAGGAATTTCTGCAACTGATGGATTCCATTCATGATCAAGAAGACAAGGAATGCATGGGTCTGATGGCTGAGTTAGAAGATAACCAATTCCAGGATCAGCCTGGTCCTAGTAAGGTACAAAAGGTTTCTAGTTCTTCTGATTTTAGTACTGGTTCAGAGTCAGATTCATCTACATCAAGTGATGTGAATGGATATAAATCTGAAGGTGATATTCATCAGTTGATGGATGAATATAGGGACTTGTTGCAGGCTCTTAAGAAAAGCAAGAACCTAGTCAAAACTCAGGCTCAGGAAATTGCTGATCTTAAGGTGGCTGCAACTGAGTATGAAAAAGTAATGGATCAAAAGTTAAATGAGATTGCCAAACTGAAAAATATAACCTATATTCAGATGGGCACAATCAAATATAACAATGATCAAATTAAGTGTCTGGAGGCCAGACTAAGAATAGAGAAAGATTTAGTGGCTAGTTACTCTAAGCCAAAATCTGTCTTACCTTTAATAGATGAGTTTGTGGCTCAAAAGGGTAAGGTAGGATTAGGTTTCAAAGGTAACCCCAGAGCTGCCCAATTGAAAAGAAAAGGCAAAGCTCCTGTCCAGCCTCTAAACCTTTCAGTCTCAGTTTTGTTTAGAAAGGTGCAAGTGCCTTCTAATAAATATGATCTTGAGAATATTCATGGTCATTTTAAGACTAATGTTCAGATAAACAAAGGTGTAAATGCCAATAGGTCTACCCATGTTCATAAACCCCATGGTTATGAGAAATCTGTGGGTGAAGCTGCAGCAGCACCAGCACTGGACAGAAATTCTTCTGTCAAGGGTGTATCAAGACCTAGATACAACAAGTTTGAATGTTGGTGTTGTGACAAGAGAGGCCATTTTGCCTTAGACTACTGGCATAACACAAATGTAAGGAAGAACAATAATCTACCAGATAGAAGAGATGTTGGTAGTCATAATATGAATAGTGCTAACCTGAACCAAGGACCCAAGACTTACTTGGGTTCTAAGGGAAAGTAATTCTGTATTGTAGGAAATTCCAAGTTGCCATGCCCCTATATGGTACTTGGACAGTGGATGTTCCAGACACATGACTAGAACAAAGGGGCTGCTGAAGGAGTACACATCTGTCAAAGATGGACCTAAAGTAATCTTTGGTGGATCTGAAAGAGGAATCATCAAAGGGTTTGGTAACATTTCTTCAAACCAAATTACCATCACCCAAGTGGCTTATGTAAAAGGTTTGAAACATAATCTTATTAACATAAGTTAGCTGAGTGATCTTGGATATAACATTTCATTTGTTAAGGATGGATGTCATATCAAAAGGTCAAGTGATCAAAAGATCATATTGACTGGGTATAGAAAGAGAAATGTTTATTGTCTTAATTTTGTATGTGAGAACAAGGCTTCTCCCATCTGTCTTGTAGCTGATGATAATGCATCTCATTGTGTCAAGTGGCACAAGAGGTTGACTCATCTTAACTACAAGACAATTGGCCAACTCTTCAGCAAAGAGTTAGTGAGGAATGGTCCTCAAGTTAAGTGTATAAAGGAAGGGATATGTTCAGCTTATCAAAAGGGCAAGCAGACAAAATCCTCCTTTCATAGTCTTGAAAACAAGGATTCTGTGAGGTGCTTATACCTCTTACATATGGATCTTTTTGGTCCTATGCCAGTTCATAGTCTAGGTAGGAAGGTCTACACTTTTGTGGTTGTAGATGACTATTCTAGATATACATGGGTGTTCTTTCTGAGACAAAAATCAGAAACCCCAAGTGTCGTACTTAGTTTTGTGAAACAAATTCAGAATGAACTAAACAGTACAGTGGTCAAAATCAGAAGTGACCATGGCACTGAATTTCAATCTGAAAGTATGACAAAATTATGTGAAGACTTTGAGATTTTCCAAGAGTTCTCCTCACCTAGAACACCTCAGCAAAATGGTATTGCTGAAAGAAAGAATAGGACATTGATTGAAGCAGGTAGAACTCTATTGAGTGACACCTCTCTTCCAAAATATTTCTTTGCTGAGGCAGTAAACACTACATGTCATGTGATCAATAGGGCTTCTATCACCAAGTGCCACAAAAAGACTCCCTATGAAATTATGAAAGGTAGAAAACCAAATCTATCCTACTTTAGGATCTTTGGTTGCAAGTGCTATATACTTAACAATGACAAGTCATATCTAACTAAGTTTGCTACCAAATCTCAAGATGGGATATTTGTTGGGTACAACATAAATAGTAAGGCCTATAGAGTCTTCAACTTGACTACTCAAGTTGTAGAAGAATCTGTACATGTTGTGTTTGATGAATCAAGATTAATCAACTGTGAGTTTTCTTATAGTTCATACAGTCCAACAGGTATAAGAAAAAGGATGGACAAGCTTTCCATTGCAGAAGATACAATAGCAAATGAACAGATGTAAAATGTTGACTACAGTCCAGGGGGAGTACATGATTCTATAGAAGCTGATGACTCCCAGGAAGTGCAGCATAATGAAGGGACTGGAAATAATCAACCAGAAGGAAATCTACCTCCTGCTATCAGACATCTGAAAGACCATCCAGTAAATCAAATAATAGGAGATCCAAGTCAAGGAGTGCAGACTAAAAGCAGAAATCTGAGCACAGTCCTGCACTCAAGTTTCCTATCTAAAATGGAGCCTAAGAAATTTGAAGAAGCCATCCAAGACCAACATTGGATTAATGCTATGCAAGAGGAGCTTAATCAATTCAGAAGGTGAAAAGTCTGGGAGCTTGTTCCTAAACCAAAAGACCACAACATCATTGGAACAAAGTGGATATTTAGGAACAAGTTGGATGAGAGTGGTGTAATTGTAAAGAACAAAGCAAGATTGGTTGCTAAAGGATATAGGCAGGAAGAGGGAATAGATTTTGATCAGACATTTACCCCAGTAGCAAGACTGGAGGCAATCAGGATGTTTCTTGCCTATGCTGCATACCAAGGATTCAAGGTATACCAAATGGATGTGAAATCAACATTTCTGAATGGAGATCTAAAAGAAGAAGTCTATGTGGAACAGCCATCAGGTTTTGTAGACTCTCTTAAACCTGATTATGTTTTTAGACTTAGGAAAGCTTTATATGGGTTAAAGCAAGCCCCAAGGGCTTGGTATGACACCCTGTCTACTTTCCTTATTGAGAACAAATTCTCAAGAGGCAAAATAGACAAGACTCTATTCCTTAGGGAGTCTAAAGGCAAGATAATCTTAGTCCAAATCTATGTGGATGCCATAATTTTTGGGTCTACAGAGAACAACCTTTGCAAGAAGTTTGCCAAACTTATGCAAGGGAAGTTTAAAATGAGTAGTATAGGGGAACTTAAGTTCTTCTTGGGACTCCAAGTAAGACAAACTGATGATGGCTTGTCCATATCCCAATCTAAGTTCACCAAAGAGTTGATAAAGAAATATGGTATGGAATCTTCCTCTACCATGAAAACTCCTATGGGAACAAATATTCCTATATGTAAAGATGATACAGGTAAGCCTGTAGATGAGTCTTTGTATAGAGGAATAGTTGGTTCTCTATTATACCTCATAGCTAGTAGACCAGATATTATGTATGCTACATGTGTCTGTGCTAGGTACCAGGCATGCCCTAAAGAATCTCATTACACTGCTGTTAAAATAATTTTGAGGTATTTAAAGGGCACACCAAATCTAGGCCTTTGGTACCCTAGGAATAGAGATTTTCAACTAATAGGTTATTTAGATGCAGATTTTGCAGGCTGTAGAAAAGATAGAAAAAGTACTACAGGTACATGTCAATTTTTGGGAGGAAGGTTGATATCATGGAGTAGTAAGAAGCAGACTAGTGTGGCAATATCCACAGCTGAGTCTGAGTATATTGCAGCTGGAAGTTGCTGTGCACAACTATTATGGATTCAGCATCAACTAAAAGATTATGGTATCCAGGTAAATAGAACACCTTTATTATGTGATTCAAAAAGTGCTATTTCTATTGCAATTAATCCTGTTTCACATAGTAGGACTAAGCATATAGAAATAAAATACCATTTTCTTAGAGAACATGTAGAAAAAGAAGACATCTCACTAGAATTTATTAAGACAGATTATCAAATTGCAGATGTATTTACTAAGCCTCTGGATGAAACAAAATTCAATAGATTTAAAATTTAATTAGGCATGCTAACTATAGATTAGTTTAGCAAAATTTGGCTAAGTAAAACTGTGTTGACTCATTCAGGATTTAAGTGTCGACACAGAGGATTTGTGTCGACAAACTCAGAAAAATGGTGTCGACACAGAGTAGATGTGTCGACACATCAGGGATTTTATGTCGACATAGTCTAAGAGCGACATGTCGACACAACTAGAGTATTGTTGTCGACTTATTCAGAATTTGTGTCGACACATATTGTCTGTGTCGACACAATTTGACTATTTTTGCCCGCCTTTTGATCTTCTTGGCATAAAAGGGTATAAATAGGTCTCAGCCGTATTTTGTCGAAACGCTCACCAGGGTTTCGAGACAAAAACCTTGTGTGTCGACAATCCTTCTTCTCTCTTTTCTCAAGCTTTCTCAACGATTCAATGGCTCCAAAGATCGAAGATTCTATCAACGAGGGATATGAACTGGTTAGGCATGCGTTCGTCGATGCAGCTCCAGAGATTAAGATGGTGGTGTCTCTTCTCATAGATAGTGGACTTGAATTCCTTGTCTCAGAACCCACCAAGGTCTGGAAGAAGGAATTTCTTGAATTCTACACCACCGCATCTGTGGATTCTACTGGTATGAAAAACAAATCAACTATTCAGGACAAAGAGTCAAGGTGACTCAGAAGCGATTAACCAGAATCCTTCATCTTCCAAGGATAAACGATGAAGAGGAGGTTTCAGCCTCACAAACAAGGCAAACACTTCAGTTGTGTGGACTGGATCCCACCATGAAGATTGGTGCTGCCTTCAATCGAAAAGGCATAAATTATCAGGGTAAATTCCTTTCTGAAATTATTGGGAAAGTGGTGCTGTGCAAGACTGGTGGACATGATAGGATCTCTGTCTTCATGTTCAACCTAATGACTAGGATTGTATTTCACATTCCCACCAACTGGTCAGCAGTTGTGTTTGACAAAATCAAGGAGGCAATCAAGAAGCCAAACATGGCTAGAATACTGAGTCTTTACTTAGCTGGAACCATTCCAGAAGTAATACAACAACTACCAGGCTCTAAGATTAATCATATGAGGAGAATGGATATAAGATTGTTCTCCAGGTGGGATAGAGTTCTATCCAAGGATATGCCTGAAGAAGACAGGCAGGAGACAGCTGAGAAGTCTCCAGCTCATCATCACACTGAGCTTGGTACAGCAACAATTCAAGTATAGAAAGAACAGATACCTGCACAGGTTCAGGGGGAGCCTAGTACTGCATATTCAGAAGAAGCAGAAAGGATTGACTTATTAGAGGAGATAGATACTGCTAGACTAAATGATCTTATAGAGATAATCAATGTTCCATCACCTCCTCAAACACCAAAGGAATATACAATGGATGATCTCTTCAAAGAGGTTGTAGACACAGCAGATAAAGATGACACCCAAAGGGTTGAGGGGGAGCAAGCTAGTAAAGAGAGGGTACCAGGTGAAGGTGAACAGGAACCACATGCTACTGAAACGAAAATCCCTACCTCACAATAAGAAAGAGTTCAGATTGAGAGTTCCTCTGATTCTGGGAATGAAGAAAGTCAAGAGGCAAAGAAAAGGAAGCGTATGGTCTTCAAGAGAAGAAGCCATAGCTATAAGAAAGCACTTCAAACAACACCACCCACCTCTTCAGATTTTGAGTATGCCAAGTTCTTGGTAACTTTTCAAATGTAAATGGATGAACAAAGACAAGCTCTAGAGAAATATGTTGATGAAAGTCATAAAAATCTTCAGTTTGATCTGGCTCAAGATATAAATTCTATAAGATTTGAAGTCAATGTTGAGAGTAATTTGCCAGCAGGACCGTGTGTGTGGGACCGCCCCCGTGGCTTTCCCCATCGCGTTCCTGGTCTGGGTGTTGACCCCGGTGGGCCCCCTGTGTGGCGGAATATCCCCGCGGTTCTGTGGTTGGGATTAGTCCCACATCGCCCGCAGCACCTGCTCCTCCGTGTTTATGTACCCCGCCACCCTTCATCTCAAGACCTGGGTTTTGAGATGCGATATGGGTGGGCGGGTTCTCACATGGTATCAGAGGTTGTAAGGTTGTCCTGCTGCGGGGGTGTGTTGAGAGTAATTTGCCAGCAGGACCGTGTGTGTGGGACCGCCCCCGTGGCTTTCCCCATCGCGTTCCTGGTCTGGGTGTTGACCCCGGTGGGCCCCCTGTGTGGCGGAATATCCCCGCGGTTCTGTGGTTGGGATTAGTCCCACATCGCCCGCAGCACCTGCTCCTCCGTGTTTATGTACCCTGCCACCCTTCATCTCAATATCTGGGTTTTGAGATGCGATATGGGTTGGCGGGTTCTCACATGGTATCAGAGGTTGGCGGGTTTTTCAAATACCTGGGTTTTGAGAACCCGCCCACCCATATCGCATCTCAAAACCCAGGTCTTGAGATGAAGGGTGGCGGGGTACATAAACACGGAGGAGCAGGTGCTGCGGGCGATGTGGGACTAATCCCAACCACAGAACCGCGGGGATATTCCGCCACACAGGGGGCCCACCGGGGTCAACACCCAGACCAGGAACGCGATGGGGAAAGCCACGGGGGCGGTCCCACACACACGGTCCTGCTGGCAAATTACTCTCAATAGTCAATCAACATAAAAGAGAAATGACTGATTGTTTTACAAAAGGGGCACATGTTGTTGTATATCTAGCCCAACAACAAGAGGTAATGAAGAAAGAAATAGATGCTCAATCTATTAATCAAGGAAACATTCTTGAAAATCAGAAACGGCTAAATGATAATCTGACAACTGCCAACACAGATATTCTTGCTCAATTTCAAACAACCATGACTAAATTGACTGAAGCTAGGGCAGCTGAAATGCTAGCATATGACACTAAGTTCAAAACTGCTTTAGACTCAGTACAGACAGCCATAACCACTTCCCAGAAGGAAATTACTGCAAAACTTAACAAGTTGAAACCCTTCTTCAAAGATGGCATTAATTATCTAGATGGTCAGATTAGTTTTCAGAAGGAAGATCTCAGAGATCATGTAGCAAGAGAAGTCCTAAAGGGGGAGAGGGTACTTATTAATGCTGGCTCAGAACATGCCAAGTGGGTCACTAACAGTGTCAGAGTCACATTGGGATATCCACCCCTTTGTGATGATGATAATATGGCAGAGTCAGGAGTACAGCCATAAGGTCTACTTGACGGCAACCAACCAGAGATTGCTCAAGTCATATACCCCCTGCAGATTTTGATATGATTCATCAGCAGGTGCAAACTATTTATAGTCCTCCAGAGGAGGTTTCAAATATTTTACTTGGAAAAGTAGACATGCCTGAAGCTGCAATCAAGGCTCAGCAAGAGGCTCAACTGTCAAAGAAGAGATTTAGGGAGCAACCTGAACTAAAACCTGATTTTGAACAGTGGAGCCCTACCTCTAGAAACATCATACTAACTGCCTGGAAAGATGTAAAAGATCAAGTCCAAGAAAGGGGCAAGTGGTACAATGAACAAGAATGACAGAAGCATGAAGCCAGACAGGAGGCTATTGTTCAGTATAGAAGGAAAGCTAAGATGGGAAAGCTACCTCCTGATATTGTGGAGCCTAGCAAATACTTTCCCAAGCCGTATCACTATTTTGAGAGACAAAGACTGAAGACTGAGGCTCAGGAGAAGGCTAATCTTAAAGGCAAAAAGCCTATGGAAGAAACTGAACCTTCTGTGCAGGCACAAGTACAACCAGGAAGAGAGATTGTTATAAAGGAGTCTGATCAGTCTTAGTCTAAGATGTTTTAGTTTTAGTTTAAAAATGTGTAATGTGAAACATTCAGTGTTAAACATTTTGTAAACAATCATTTTGACATAATACACAAAATCTTGCTCTTTAGTTAATTTTTGTGTATATCTTTTTATCTCTGTGATGAATCTGTGCAAATGTTTTGATTGTTAATATTTTCTGTAATATTAAGCTTATATACATCATCATTTTTTTTAATAAGTGGTGTATATCATTAGCTAATATGGGTTATGACTTCTCCAAATAAGGGGAGATTGTTGGGTACATTGGAAAATGTGTACCTGATTTGAAGAAGCCTAACTTAGCATAATGATATACATCAAGGTGTATTTGATGTTGTTTAAGTTGAATATGTGCAGGTTAAAAGTATGGAAAAATTTCTAAAGTCCATGTGTCTACACCAGAAGAAGATGTGTCGACACTTCAGGAAGATTGTATCGACACTTGAAGAAGGCTGTGTCGACACAGAGATAATGAGTCGACATCAAATGTGTCGACACCGGGAGGCATTGTCGACACACACAAGATTATAGTCGACATTAACTATGTCGACACCGGGAGGCAGTGTCGACATACACACAAGATTATAGTCGACATCAACTGTGTCGACACCAGGAGGCTGTGTCGACACACAGAGGCAGAAGTCAACAACAACTAAGTCGACACTTCGAGACTTGTGTCGACACATAGCAGAATCAACAATAAGTCTGTGGCTGAAGTAATTGTGTCGACATACAACTATCTGTGTCGACACATTCTCAAAAAGTTGTGTCAAAAAGCTGTGTCGATATCAAGACATATGTGTCGACATCACAAAGGATTGTGTCGACACTCAATCAAATTGTGTCGACACATTTTAACAATTGTCTCGACACATATTGGCAGTTTGTCTCGACACTTTCTGGCAGAAAAAAAAGACTCCTTGGCAGTTTAAAGAATTGACAGCTATGGGTCTCTACAGGTTAACTGACGTGATTGACACAGACAGAAGTTTGTTAGGAACCGGACCAGCCAGTTACCAGGAATGAAGGCTATAAATAGACGGATAGTGTCTAAAAGAAAAGAAACTGAAAACTGAACACTGAATAACAAGTAACAATAAGAAGAAGATCTTTGCAAATCTAAGAAGATATTCTGATTGAACTATCAGAATTTGTCTAAGTAGAATTCAGTCAAGAATTCTGAAGTATCTTCAAGGGACTTGGATAGAGAGAGATCCAGTCAAAAGAAGGCAAAAAGAAAGCTGTCTCAGATTTCAAAGGAAACAGATTCTGAACTTATCTGTCAAGAAGATTCAGATTCAAATTCTGAAATCTAAGGAGAAAGCTGCTGATCAGTTTATTTCAAAGAAGATCAACTCAACAAAGTTCAGATTCAAGAAGCTTTGAAGAAATCTAAGTTCTAGTTGATTTTATCCATCTGGTTTATCAAGAAGCTGATCAAGAACACTGTCTTGTTCCATCTCTCTCACCAGGAGCAAGATAAAAATATATTTTACTCAAATTTTGTAGGATCTTTTAATAGATCTGAGTTGTAAGCCTAATTTATAAAGGCTGAGTGTAGGAGAGATAATCTCTGAGTTGTAGGTCTTGAATAAAGACTGAGGTAGGGCTGAATTGCCTGAGCTGTAGGAGTGTTGTATCACTCTGAGTTGTAGGAATCCATTTTGGATTCTGAGCTGTAGGATCTGAGGATCTGAGATAAAGAAAGGAGTTTGGCTGAATCTAGCACACTGCTAGATAGGCGAAGGGGGAAAGTGAATGTACCCAGATCTTGGGGAACCACTATAAATACTTGTTGCAATCTGTGATGAGTAGTTCTAGATTATGTGATTGTGATTGCTAAAGTAGCTGCAGAACTCATAGAAAATAGTCTTTAATTACTTAATCATTCTGTCTTAAGTTTGAAAAGAAAATAAGAACCTATTCACCCCCCCCCTCTAGGTGTCTAGGTAATCTTGAAAGTAAAACTATCAGCCTTCTTGGAGCAATTCGTGTTTGTTGCGGATAGAGATGAGTTGGAGGAGAGGTTTTTGAACCTCAAGAAGGGGACCAGATCAGTGATAGAGTACCAAAGGGAATTTTCCCATCTGGCAAGGTTCTCGGGGATACACGATCTGGATGACAGGAGGTATACAAAGAGATTCTACAAAGGACTTAGGGGCTCTACCAGACAGGCTCTACTATTCATTTCCAATGGCACTTCGACGCAGATCATAGAGATGGCTAAGAAGTTGGAGGCAGACCAGCTGATGGTACAGAGTAGGGGAAAGAAACCATTGGATGGGTCATCCCACGGGGAGAGTAGTACGGGTTCCCAAAGAGGTAGAGTGATGAGTTATAAGAAGGGTGGGGGACGTTATCATCCTAACTTAAGGAAGGAGCAGGGGCCTCCTGTAGTACTAGCTCCCCCACCACTACAGATATATGACCCAAGGAGACAGGACGACTGTGGCCACCGACCGATGATTTGATATAGATTCCAACAGCCGGGGCACGTAAGAGTCGACTTCCCTCAGCAGTTCCATCCACCACCTCCTCCTCCACCTCTGGCATCCCCTCCAGCACAGCAGGGCCGAGGACGAGGTCGAGGCCGAGGTCGAGGACATTATGGTAGGGGTCGAGGATAGGAGCAGATATATGCTTTGGACCTCGATGAGCCAAGGAATCCCGAGGAGGTTATTACAGGTACTTAAAATTAATTGCAATCTAGTTTTCATTTTATATTACCTTACCAACCTCAGTAGAATAACAAACATGATACAACTCAAACAAAAACCTCAGGCATAGTCTTTTTCAGCGTCAAGCCCGCTCATTTGCCACTACAGATATTAGAAGCCTTCTTGGAGGGATTAGCGGGCATAGACTGATTTACAGGTTTAACCAGGAGGGTGCGTCTGCCAAACGGATTAGAGCTACTATCATTTGCCAAGTGTAACGTGGAGGAAGAAATTGGAGGAAAGACATTCGAAGCGCCGATGATAATTTTGAGAATGCCAGACTTCGATCTGATCTTGGGCATGACCTGGTTGTACTGGAACCACGACCGGATTGACTGCCCGTTAAGGAGGATCACCTTACGCATGGAGACATCAACATCGTCATCGAAGGTATTAGACTTGTCTCCCATCTTCTATTATCATCTCTAAAGGCTATCAAGGTCTATGAGCAAGGGGATGAGGTATACATTATCTGCTTCGAGATTGCGGGAGTAGAAGCCTCTATTGTTGATATCCCGGTGGTTCGGGATTTCTCAGACATATTCCCAGAGAAATTGCTCGGATTGCCACTAACTAGGGATATGGACTTCCGGATTCAGTTGGTGTCGAGTGTTAGGCCCGTATCTCGGGCACCGTATAGGATGGCCCCAAAAGAGCTAGCAGAGTTCAGGACCTAGTTACAGGAGCTGGTGGAGTCAAGATTTGTCAGACTGAGCTCATCACCGTGGGGAGCACCAGATCTATTCGTTAAGAAGAATGATGGATCGATGCGGCTCTACATCAACTACCGAGAGCTGAACCGGTTGACAGTCCGGAACACATATTCGTTGCCCCGGATCGACGAGATTTTTGATCAGCTATAGGGATCCTTTTGGTTCTCCAAGATGTATTTGAGGTTCGGATACTATCAGCTGCGCATTCAGGGGGAGGATATACCGAAGACAGCCTTTAGTTCTCAGTACGGCCTATACGAGTTCCTAGTGATTCCCATCAGTCTCACGATTGCACCTTCCGCATTTATGAGTCTGATGAACCGTGTCTTCGAGCCCTACCTGGATTGATTTGTTATAATTTTCATTGACGACATTCTAATCTACTCCCGGATGAAGGAGGAGCATACCCAGCATTTTGCACTAGTGTTGGGCAAGCTGAGAGAGCATCAAATGTATGCAAACTTCTCCAAGTGCCAGTTCTGGCTGCAGGAGGTAGCATTCTTGGGGCATACTATCAGTGGATCTGGGTTAGCCATGGACCCGGCCAAGGTATAAGCAGTTCAAGATTGGTCGCGGTCAAAGTCACCTTCAGATATACGCAGTTTCTTGGGACTGGTGGATTATTATCACAAGTTCGTGAAGGGGTTCTCAAGGATAGCACTCCCCCTAACATCCTTGACGAAGAAGGATGCAGCTTTTACTTGGATTGAGAAGTGCGAAGAAGCATTCCAGGAGTTGAAGGACAGGCTCACCTTTTCCCCCATCCTTGACTTCCATCTGGGAAGGAAGGATTTCACATTTATACTGATGCATCATATCAGGGGATGGGTGCAGTCATGATGCAGCATGGACATGTCATTGCATATGCTTCGAGACAACTGAAGAAGCACAAGCAGAACTACCTCATACATGATTTGAGCTCGGGGCAGTAGTATTCGCATTGAAGATTTGGATGCATTACTTGTATGGGGTTCATCATGATATCTTCTCATATCACAAGAATATCAAGTATATTGACACGCAGAAGGATCTAAATTTGCATCAGCGGAGGTGACTTGAGTTCCTATGCGACTACGACTACAAGATGCAGTATCACCCGGGGAAGGCGAACACTGTGGCAAATACATTGAGCAGGAGAGCCAGTACTACTAGACCAGAGCCCTGGGTGATGGCTATGGAGCTAGTACGGATGATGGACGATAAGCACATTACCATGGTTCATAGAGCTGAGCCAGATGTTTATCGGGAGTACTTGAACTCCTTGGTCATCAAGTGTGACATAAGGGAGCGCATCAGGACACAGTAGAGGCTGTATGTAGATTTGGAGCCAATATTCATAGCCCTGGAAAGGGGCAGGTCGGAGGACTATTCGTTGCGTGATGACCTTGTTCATTTCCATGGTCGTGTCTATATACCCGCAAGAGGCAGTATCTGGGAGGATATACTCAGGGAGGCACACTGTTTTTAGTACTCAGTGCACCCCGGTATCACCAAGATGACAGCAAATATACGGAGGAGCATGTACTGGCCGAGGATGAAGAGGGAAATCATATATTATGTGACACATTGTGAGACCTACCAGCGGGTAAAGACAAAGTGCAAGAGGCCAGAAGGATTACTACAATCATTGTCGATGCTAGAGTAAAAGTTCGAGGATATAGCTATGGATTTCATGCACGAATTGCCTTGCTCCCACTCTAGGCACGATTCTATATGGGTCATTGTCGATAGACTGACCAAGCTAGCCCGGTTTATACCGATCAGGAAGGACAACCCAGTTGCTGTTTTGGTGAGGTTGTTTGTGGAGCAGTTCGTCAGGTACCACGACGTCCCCAGGATGATTATCTCGGACTGTGATGGTCGATTCACCTTTAGGGAGTGGAAAGCGGTACAGGCGTACTTAGGTTCTCAGCTTTCTTTTAGCACCGCATTCCATCTATAGACCGACGACCAGACATAGCGGACCAACCGTACTATGGTGGATCTGCTATGTCTATATATACTGGACACGGGGAAGCCCTGGGAGAGACTGTTGCCCCTAATTGAATTCTCCTACAACAACGGTCACTAGGCAAGCATTGGGATGACACCATATGAGGCTCTATATTGAAGGAAGTGTCAGACACCACTATCTTGGGTCTAGGATGAGGACCCCAAGGCACTTGGATCAGACTATATTGAGGATACAGATGCTCAGATACGGTTGATAAGGGATCGGATGCTGGAGGCACAGAGTAGGTAGGCCAAATACTACGATGCGAGGCATCTGATGCAGGTCAATGGTTCCGATGGGATAAATACTACACTTTCTTTGGATTGGACAATTAAATGGGATACGTAGTGTGCAATATCTCTCTAAATACGCTACCGTTGAACTCAACCAATTAGTGGCACAAACTTTAACAACGCACACGCAAAGAGTCGCTACCCCTTTTAGAGATTAAATAAGGGCTATATGCCAATGTTCTCTCAAGCGAATAGGACCTACACAATCCAGACAATTAGCTAATAAAATTAATAATATTCGCAAGCATTCACAATTCCAATAAGAGAAGATCCTGACTAAAATAGCGATTTCAACAATGTCCAAAATCAATCCCAAATTAATTAATACGAGGTAGTCCAAATTTCTTGAACTCAAGGAATAATCTAGGGTAATGAACCTGATCTCTACTAACGTTCACGAAATCTACCTGATCCAAGTTATACGAAAATATCCAGAAAAATAAATGATTGCAATTCCGATTTTATTAACACGCTAATTTTAATATAAATCTGGACTAAACACTAGCCTTCTAATCCACCAAATCTCACAATAATACAGAATAATCACACAAGAGGAGGTTTAGAATTTGTTACCCAATCCCAAGAAACCCGTCCACAAAGATGAGTGGAGAAAGAAAACGACGACGGTGGTTGGATCTATTTCCACGCAAATCCACGGATCCGCACTGGACGATGGAGACGCAAGCCGCTTTTCCTTTGCAAAAATACCTAGGAGTGGGAGTACCTTGATGGCCGAATATTTCAAGGAGGAGAGAGAAAAGGTGGTGGGAATATTACCAAGGTGGAAGGAGGGGGCTGGCCGAAAATATTCCAAGGTGGAGGAGAGGGGCGGAGGCTTGAAGTTGGCCGAACCCTTAAGGAAGATGAGGGAGGCCGGAGGTTTGGAGAGAGGGGGGAGAGATGAGGGTGGCCGATGGTTTTGGAGGAGAGGGCTGCTCGATTTTTTGGAGGGAGAGAGGGTGGCCGAGTTTGTTTTGGAGAGGGAGGGTTTGGGTGGAGGTCTTGAGGGGAGAAGAAGAGTAGGAGAGGTTAGACGGTGGTTTTGGAGAGAGAGAAGAGATGAGGGGTTGGCAGTTTGGAGAGAGGGAAAGAGGGAGGGGGGCCAAAATTCCTAGAGGAGGAGGAAAGTTCTCAAAGAGTTTAGGGTTTTTAATTTTATCATGAATCTTACTAAAAGCTTCAACATCAAGGCCTTATATAGGCTACACCACTCAATCTCCATCATTCATGAAATATAAATACAATAGATGGTTATAAGCACCCATCACAAACATGAAATAGAAATACACTAGCACAATGCATAAAAATAAAATGCATAAAATGCTTAAAATAAAAAAATGCTTAACAATATATAATTATAAATATTAAATTTATAATCATATATTTTTATTTGAAGGTAACAATGGACGGCGTGCATAACATATAGCGGGGAGCGACGTTGGCGATGATTGTCACGGTAGAATCCCATCTTCAAGCTTACGGCAATGATCATCCCAAACAACAAACTCTCTATGTAGGGGATCAACAACCGCATCAGCAAAGTCATCATGAACCAGTGGCGGGACAACGTTGCTATCAATCCTCCCCCGCTCAAAATTACTCATCACTGATGAGTGGCCCGTGAGGGGAAAATAGTCAAAAGCAACAGCAATAGGTGGCAAATCTGGCCCCACAATCCAAGTCGTAGTAGCATGATCATCCCACAGCAATGAGAACCTGTCAGACATAGGAATAAAAAAACTTTCGAGGAAACTCGAATGGGTGTCAAGCAAAAGAGAAATAACTGGAATCTTACCATCTGATTCAAGAACCAAGGAATCCACGTGGAAAATAGACACGGTAGAACTAACACTCCCCAACCCAAGAGAATATTTAGTGGGAGAGAGAAACGATGAAGAAATCCACTCAGGTGGAAAAGAGACGTACAGTAAAAAGTCTGAAAACTTGAAATAAAGTGAAACACCAGGTGCATTATAAAAATCCAAAATAAAAGCATCAAATCTGAAGGTCTTCATAACCATGGATGGGTCGGCATTCCTACGTATTAAATTATTGACTGAGCTAGTAGACATCCGCTCAGGGACTGACCAGACTAAACCCAAATCACCAACTCTATCGTAGGATGGTCTCGGAAGGGAGCGGAAGTGCGTGCGACATAAATTAAAATGGCTAGCTAACGTCCTAGATACATGTAAGCGAAGGTCGTAAATAGGCGAAGGGAAAGTATGTTCCACGGGATTGGTTGAATAAATATGTCGAGATAAGACTAAATCTAGGGGCACAATCGCCGTGGAATCAGAAACATTCAACAACAAAACACTAGCCACTGACATGTAACTCATGACGTGATCCATCAAATACAAGGTGTGGTCAGAATGAGGAAGGGAAGTGAAAAGACCAAATACTAGTGCGCTAAACTTATTAATATCTAAATGCTGAGACAATGCCAATGTAGGAACTAATAAAGTGGGTGTGGCACAAAAACTCAGACTAGGACTACCGGATCCACGTCCTAAAAACTCATCTAATGTAAGCAAATAAACAGGAGGAAGGGTGGATAAAATAAATCCCGGGACAAAATCCAAATCAGTAAAATTTTCACCCAACGGTGACGATATCATGGAACTCTCATCCGAGTATACAATAATAAAATCGTCCAAAAGTACAACTCCCTCGCTTGTAAATTTTCCAACACACTGGATACATCATCAAAAGTAGAATCAGTAAAAGTCTCAGAAATGGGATAAATCGAACCCAACAAAATTTCTAATTCATATTGAGCTTCAGGCAATGGTGATAACATCAAAGAAATATCTTTTAGGTTCTCAGCGCTAAAAGAATCCAAAAATAACCTTCCCTCATAAGGTAAATCATCCACAACGATAATAGGGACATTCTCACTCTCAAGCTCCTCAGATGACTTGGATACAATATCAATTGGTGTAATCGTAGGCTTTATCACGATGGGGATCGTAGCTTGTAGAGGGCACTGAATAATAGGGTGATCATACACGACACTAGCAGAGCATGTAATAGGCAACGAGATACTCTCACAGATCAGAATACCATCATCCCATACATCATCTTCCAAATCACTAGGTATCTCATCAATATCAGAATCATCAGAATTATCGGGCACTATCGTACATGACAGAATACTCTCATCTAGCTGGTCATCCTCAGAATCAAGAGATACCACATCTATATCAGAATCCTCATGGGTATCATACACAATCCTAGGAGGCTCAGACGTCGAAACTAAAAGATTCACAGGCCTAGTAGTAATAGCTTTCGAGTCCAAAATATAGGGTCTAAACTGCTTATTTTTCCTAAATGTGGAAATATGCACACTTTGGGTAGTCCTACCTTTGTGGGGAAAGGATCTAGCCTGAGGCATATGGTCACTCTTATAAGCAGCTACGGGTCTAGTGCCATAACTATACTCGCTCACGGTTGTGTTTCTATTAGTACGGAGGTAGGCGGGGTCAAATTGAAAAGTAAGAAGGCTACGCATTTGCGGCCAAGCATATTGATATAATCACCCACACGACGCTCTTCGTTTAGCCAAAACACTTGGGCTTGACCTACTAACCTCTCTCGGAACACGATAATCTTTTGGTGTTCATCCCATTCATGACAATCAAATTAATTTTTCATTCCCTTAAGCCAATCCCTAAAAATTTGAGAATTCCCATAACCGTCATAAGTGGGTGCCTCAATTTTAGTGGGAGGAAAAGCGTGGCGATGGTTGGGCTTCCTAAGGCAAAGGGGAAATGTTGGGTTGTAGTTAGCCATATCTCTCGACCACAAATAATCGAAACGGAAATCATAAACATCATGGGCCATTTTTAGTGGGGACGGGACAGAAAAACCTACTCGAATCTTGTGCCCATACAATGAATAATGATCCTGACCCAATAAAATTATAACAGATGGATTTATTCCCGCTTAATAACTAGGACAATAAATATATATTTTTGATTTTCTTGATGAAAATAAATAGGAGATTGTTAAAAAAAATGATTTTTTTGCAGAAAAATAAAGATTTTAGGCCGCTATTTGCAGACCAAAAATTAAAAATTTATTTCATTGTTTTGGACAACGGATAGTGCAAGTGCATGTCGGCGTTCTAAGAAAAGGGGGAGGGTGATAATTAGGAAATCGGCACAAACCTCTCTCTGATACCAAATTGATGCAGGCCAATGGTTCCAATGGGATAAATACTACGCTTTTTTTTGTTTGGATAATTAAACAGGATACGTAGTGTGCAATATCTCTTTAAATACGCTACCGTTGAACTCAACCAATTAGTGGCACAAACTTTAGCAGCGTACACGCAAAGGGTCGCTAACCCTTTTAGAGATTAAACAAGGGCTATATGTCAATGTTCGCTTAAGCGAATAGTACCTACACGATCCGAAAAATTAGCTAATCAAATAAATAATATCTGCAAGCATTCACAATCCTAATAAGAGAAGATCCGGACTAAAATTGCGATTTCAACAAAGTCCGAAATCAATCCCAAATTAATTAATACGAGGTAGGCCAAATCTCTTGAACTCAAGTAGGAATCTTGGGTAATAAACCCGATCTCTATTAGCGTTCACCAAATCTACCCGATCCAAGTTATATGAAAATATCCGGAAAAATAAATGCTTGCATTTCCGATTTTATTAACGTACTAATTTCAATATAAATCTAGACTAAACACTAGCCTCTAATCCACCAAATCTCACAATAACATAGGAGTATCACACAAGAGGAGGTTTAAAATTCGTTACCCAATCCCAAAAAATCCATCCAAAAAGATGAGTGGAGGAAGCACACGACGACGGTGGTTGGATCTATTTCCACGAAAATCCACGGATCCGAACTGGACAATGGAGACGCAATCCGCTTTTTCTTTGAAAATCCTTAGGAGTGAGAGTACCTTGATGGCCGAATATTCTAAGAAGGAGAGAGAAAAGGTGGTGGGAATATTACCAAGGTGAAAGGTGGGGGGCTGGCCGAAAATATTCTAAGGTGGAGGAGAGGGGCGGAGGCTTGAAGTTGGCCAAACCCTTAAGGAAGATGAGGGAGGCCGGCGATTTGGAGAGGGGGGAGAGATGAGGGTGGCTAGAGGTTTTGGAGGAGAGGGCTGCTCAGTTTTTTGGAGGGAGAGAGGGTGACCTGGTTTGTTTTGGAGAGGGAGGGTTTGGGTGGAGGTCTTGAGGGGAGAAGAGGAGTAGGAGAGGGTGACCGGCGGTTTTGGATATAGAGAAGAGATGAGGGGCTGATGGCTTGGAGAGAGGGAAAGTGGGAGGGGACGAAATTCCTATAGGAGGAGAAGGAAAGTACTCAAAGAGTTTAGGGTTTTCAATTTTATCATCAATCTTACAAAAAGCTTCAACATCAAGGCCTTATATAGGCTACACCACTCAATCTCTATCATTCATGAAATAGAAATACAATAGATGGTTATAATCACCCATCATAAACATGAAGTAGAAATACACTAGTACAATGCATAAAAATAAAATGCATAAAATGCTTAAAATAAAAAAATGCTTAAAATAAAAAATGCTTAACAATATATAATTATAAATATTTAATTTATAATCATATATTTTTATTTGAAGGTAATAGCGGATGGCGTGCATAACATGTAGCGGGGCGTGAAAGTGAGGGATAAATCTTATCTTTACTCTAGAGGTTATATATATGTGTATATAAATGAAACATTCAACATAGAAATAGAAATAAAATAGAAAGCAAACACATACGACACAAGGATTTTATAGTGGGTCCCCTAAAACTAGGCCACTCTTCTACCACCCTAGTAGGAATCCACTATAGGTTTTTGATTAGGTGCCCTGCCACCACAGGTTTTTGCTCAGGTGCCCTATCATCACAAGATCTATTTCAAGGGAGATCTCACAACCCTTTGAGCTTTTGACAAGATTCCCAAAAACCAAACTAAGTCTTTTGATCAGGAGACTTAATAACCAAAGGGATAACTTTTGAAAGGAATTAAAACCCTGCACATAGGAAAGTAAAAAGAAAATGATGATGTCTTCTATTTCTCAAAGTTCTGAGAAGACTAGTGGATTTGCTGTTGTTGTCAAAGCTCCCTCTGAGATGTAGAATAGTTCAGGAGAATGAGAGCTTTCCTCAGGGTGTAGGCCTTCAGACTGCTTGAAGATCTTCAAGAAACTTTCAGACAGATGTTGATGATTTTGTCTCTTGAAATTCCAGAAGCAAGAATGTATGTCTGCTTGCTTTTCTCTGTATGTATTATTATTCTCTATGTTACTTATTCTCTGTATCTGACTTGAAGAAGAAAACCTTATATATTACTTGTCGATTTTTTTTGCATTTGAAATTTGAATTCCTTTTCCTTAAATGACTGCAGAAAATCTGGGAGTTGAACGGCTAGAAAAAGTCTTAAATGAATTTCATCAACTGTCCCAGTAAATGAGTCAAGTAATAACTTTGTGAAATTCATAATTAATGTTGTCATGGAACGGCTACATTCATAAGAATATTGAGCATTAATTACCAGAGTATTACAGACGTATTATAATATAATTTGAAATACTTCTGCCTTAGTCGAAATGAAATCATCATAAGATAGTCGAACTGAATCTGGGAGAATATAGTTGAACTCAACAAATTTTGTCAACCTGAGATTCAATATCGTTGAACTGAAGATAGCAGACAAGAGGTAGAAGATTATCGAACAGAGCTCCAAATTCGTCGAGCTAAGAAGACACTTCATCGAGCTAAGATTCTGGTATAATCTCACAGATCATTGATCTTAGCTGAACTTTGTCGAGCTTGGCTCAGAGAAGAAACTCTGAGTTCATTGATCTGAGATCGACGATCGTCAAGCTGAGTTCAGCTATCGTCGAACGCTTTTTCTGAATCTTAGAAAACTGCTTTTCACTGGAGGTCTTCTGTCTTCTAAGTCTTTTGAAGGTGAAAACCAATCATTCTAGGTTTGATGACTTGACCTAGACCCTGATAAAGACTTATGGCCCTAGACTATACATTGTGGGTGTTGGTACCCTAGATGTGATTTGGCTTATGTAATCCCTTTCCAGCCCCTCTTGATCCATATAACTATATATGATCATGATTAGGCCTTGTTCAGTTTCCCTAGGACAGTTTATAACTGACCTAGAGCTTAGGCTAGATGTTCTAGATGTATTTTTGGTTAAGGCATTTTCCGTTCGACCATCGTCGAACGAGGCCTCGCGATCGTCGATCATTGGTCGACGATAGCAGGGCTATAGAATCGTTGAAGTCAAGACAATTATCGTCGACCGATGGTCGACGATCTCAGAGCAAGTTTATTATGCTCTGAAGGTTGGTCGACGATCTGCCATCAGCAGTTCAACGATCGTGTTCTTGCTTCACGATTTCTGTCTCGACAGATTTCTGCCTTAGTCGTCGACATCATGAGATGTTCGACGATATCTGTCTCGACAGATTTTTGCCTTAGTCGTCGACATCATGAGATGTTCGACGATTTCTGTTTCGATAGATTTCTGCTTTAGTCGACGATATCTTGAGCTGGTCGACGATCTCTGTTCGACGATTTCTGTTTCGACAGATTTCTGCTTTTAGTCGGCGATCTGTTAGCTAGGTCGACGATCATCGAACCCCTGTTCGACGATTATTGTCTGCCTTTATCGTTTTGTATTCATTCTATTCCTTGGTTTATTTCTAAGTGTTTTAGCTTGTGGTTAGAGAATTTTCTGAAGTTATTTTTGCAGATTTATGGCTTAAATTCAAAATAAATTAATTACCAAATATGTCAAGCTTAAATCACGGGATTCAGTATTTTGATAAAGCATTTTTGTCCTATTATACAAAATATATTGCCAGGCTGTATTCTAGCCGTTGACACTGTTTGCTATTTCCAAGAATGGTAAGTCTTTATACTGAGATATTTTCCCACTTATTTAATTCCTTATTGGGACTGACAGTAAGCTAATAGGTCATTCTATTCCTATTGCTATATTCTATTTTGAGATAATCTGTTGCAGGGCTCGAGAATTCAAATCAATAGAGTCGTTCCAAAGGAAAAATGAGAAGACATATTTAAGAGAGATTTTTTCTCAGAAAAATAAGAAGTTACAGATACAGAGAGATTTTTTTTGTGCTGCATTCTCTCAAGTATCTTCAGAGCAACTCTTCACCATCTCACAAAAAGAAGAAGAAAAGCTCCCCTGAAGAAAAAGCCCAGAGCAATTACTTTCATTCTCAAGTCTCCTGAGCATCTGCTTAGAGTTTTCAAGACTTCAGAAAGAGCTCCAGTTCTGCTTCAATTATTCCAGAATCTGAAGACCTGATAAAAATCAGTCTACAAATCTCTGAGGATTTAGTTTCAGTATATCTGAAACTCCTTCATCCTGAAGCAAAGGCTTTTCCTGGACTTTCATTGAGCCAGGGGGAGACTTTGATTCTTTAGAGAATCCACAAGTCTTCTCTAATCTGTATTTACAACAGAGAAGATAATCTAACCCTCTCAACCCCTTTGTAAAAGAGTTTGTTCACACCTCTTCAAAAGTGAACATTGGTGACAGGGCACCTTATCAACAACCTGTGGTTGAGCATCCTTATCAAAAGCTTAAAGGGTCTGTTTGATCTACCTGAATCAGATCATTGGTGGCAGGGCACCTTAGCAAAAACCTGTAGTGGATTCCTACCAGGGTGGTAGAAGAGTGGAGTACCTATTTAGAGGGAACCACTATATATCCTGTGTCTCTGGCTATCTTGTTTAATTGTTTATTCTGTGGCTGTGATAGAACTACCTAGGATTGCTAGTTGCTGTGATAGGCTTATAGTTAAACTGAAATTTCAGTTAACTCTCTCACTTGTGCACTTCACTGTGTTAGGCTCTTAGGGTTCAAGTATCAGATTATTTATTCCGCAAATAAACTCCAAGGGAGCTGACTAGTTGTTCATAAAATTTGAATACTCTATTCACCCCCCTCTAGAGTAGTTTACAACTTATCCCCTCACTTTCAATTGGTATCAGAGGGAGGTTAGCTGTTCATACAGGCTAACACCTGAGTTAAAAGATCCAGTGATAAGTTGTTTCCTGATACCATTCACAAACACTTTCACACATGGCCCAGTCTAAGGATTATTCAAGCACCAGACCTCCTGTATGCAACTTGTCCAAGTTTGGCATATGGAAGGCCAGGATAAGACTATACATGAATTCTATTGATGAAGATATCTTTTCTTCTATTTTGACAGGACCACCTGCTAGGCCTGCTGCTGCTTCCACTTCTGCTGATCTCAGTGCTGTGCCACCACCTGACTACAATGAAACTTACAAGAAGGCAAAAGCAGCTGATGCAAAAGCAATGAACATCCTAGCTCAGACAATGTCTGATGAAATATTCCAGAAGCTTGCTGAATGTACCTCAGCCAAAGCTATGTGGGATTCCCTCAACCACATAGTTGCTGGCTCAGCTGATGAGAGGAAGGACAGGAGATCCAACCTCACCTCTCAGTATGAAAATTTCAAGAAGTATGATGCTGAAGACATTGACTCAATGTACACAAGACTCAGTTCAATAATAAGTGAACTGAGGTCTTTGGACAAGGAGATAACTTTGTCAGAATTAATGACAAGATCCTGATGTGCCTTCCCATCTCTTGGGACTCAAGGATATGGCCCATCAAGGATGGAAGAAACACTGTGGAACTCTCCACAGAAGCTCTGTTGGGAAAGCTCAAGTCATATGAGCAAACTTTAAAGAGCTGCTGCAACTGAAGTAAAAACTCCTACACCTACAAAGAAAGAGCACTCTCTAGCTCTTAAGGCTGCTGAGACTTCTGAAGGAAGTCAATCAAATGAGGAGTTACTGGTACTCATTGCCAAGAGGTTCTTCAACATGGGAAGAAGAGACCTCAGAAAGAAGTTCTCCAAGTATGAGGACAAACCAAGGTATGACAAGACTCCATCTAAAGAAATCATCTGTTATGTTTGCAGCAAGCCTGGACACATTGCTCCAGATTGTCCAGAGAAGAAACACAAGGAGAAGAAACATGAGAAAGAGTAGAGGAAGCACCACTCCAAGTCCTCCTCACACAAATACAAGAAGAAGGACAAGGGATTTGTGGCTGCTACCTGGAGTGAAACAGAAGAGGATACCTGCTCCTCTAGCTCTAGTGATTCAGAAGAAGAAGAAGAGAAGAAAGCCAAAGAGGTCTGCCTCATGGCTATTGATGCCTGCAGCTCTCTGTCAGCTGCAGAGAATTCTGAAGAAGAAGGAGACAATGAAGAAGATCCTTCTATGGAAGACCAGGTAATCAACTCATTTGATTTCTCATCTCCTGAGTTCAAATTAAAATTTAAAACTCTATGTTTAGATTTACTATTATCTGAAAAAGAAATTAAGTCACTTAGATTAAAGATAATGGAACTAGACATGGAAAGTACTGAAATAATTAGATTAGAAAAGGAATTAGAAAGCTCAAAAGAAGAAGTAATATTCCTAAAATTAGAACTAGCTAAATCTAAGAGGTTAGAAGAACAATTAAATGGCAAAAGCCTTAAATTATCTGAAATAACCAGTATAGCAAACACCAGGGTTGGTAATGATAAACTAGGCTTAGGTGCTACATCTAGTGAACCCATTCTCCTCACAAAGGAGAGATTTAGCACTCCAGTAAAATTTATTTCTGAATCAGGAATAAAGAATACTGAGGAAATTGAAAAATGTAAGAAAATTCAGAATAAGATTAAGAAAGAGAACAGGAAGAAAAAATTTCTAGCTTATACAAAAATCTCGAACATTATCGACGATCATCAAACCAATCGTCGAACGTCTATCGACGATCGCTGAACACCTTCACCAAGTATGATATCTTTGGTGCAGGAGATCGACGATCTCATCTTGAGTCGTCGACCAGTGATCGACGATCGTGGAATCCAGAACATAGCACTACTACAAATGATCGACGATATGGCTTGCGATCGTCGACCGTGGATCGACGATCTGGACTTAAGCTGGAAAATAAATTTCAAACTTCCAGAATTGCAAATCCCAATCACTACCCTAGGTTGTTCAATCCTTCAACTGAATGGATTATCCCACTTAGGAGATCACACCCTTTAGGATATAAATCTAAGCCTGCAAAATATTTTATATCTAGTTTTTCTTTTGTGAAGAATACTGGACCCAAGGTAACCTGGGTCCACAATGTATAATCGATATCTTTGCACGTGAAGACCTATCCAGTCATACATGACAAATGGTATCTGGATAGTGGATGCTCAAAGCATATGACAGGAAAGAAGAAGAATCTGTCAGGGTTCAAAGCCAAGCTGGGACCAAAAGTTGTATTTGGGGATTCCAGCTGTGGACAGACTGAAGGGTATGGCAGCTTCACCATAGGAGCTGTAACATTCAAGAAGGTTGCTTATGTCTCAGGACTAAAGCATAACCTAATCTCTGTAAGCCAAATGTGTGATGCTGGGTACAAGGTATGGTTTACTGACACTGCTTGTAATATTGCTTTAAATAATACTATTGTGTTAGTAGGTATTAGAATTGGTAATGTTTATGTTGTAGATTTTAACTCATCCAAATCTGAAATATGCTTATTTAATGAAGTAACCAGTAATAATACCCTTTGGCATAAGAGACTTAGTCATGTAAATTTGAAAAACATTTCTAGGTTGGCTAAATATAATCTTGTAAGAGGCTTACCTTCTTGCCCCTACAAGAAGGAAGGCCTTTGCAAAGCTTGTCAATTAGGTAAGCAAACAAGAAATAGCTTTAAATCAGTTAATAAAAGTGATTCTCCCAGGATTCTGTACTTGCTACATTTGGATTTATTTGGTCCTATTGCTGTACAGAGTCTTGGAGGAAAGTCTTACACTCTAGTAATTGTAGATGACTTCTCTAGGTTCACTTGGGTATTCTTCTTGAGAACTAAGGCTGATAACTTTAAGGTTCTTACAGACTTTCTAAAGTTTATACAGAGTGAGTATTCTACTCAGATTGCCTTGATCAGAAGTGATCATGGTACTGAGTTTGAGTCTCTTCTTATGCAAGAATTCTGTGAGAAGGAAGGTATCAAACATAGCTTCTCTGCTCCTAGAACTCCTCAACAAAATGGGGTAGTTGAAAGGAAAAACAGAACCCTAATTGAAGCTGCAAGTACATTGTTGGCAGATGCTAACATGCCTCTGTCCTTTTGGGCTGAAGCAGTTAGCACAGCTAACTATGTATTGAACAGAAGTCTGATACATAAACTTAAGGGTAAGACTCCCTATGAGTTACTTAAGCAAGTGAAACCTAAAATAGACTATTTTAGAGTATTTGGCTGTGTTGCTTTTGTTCATAACAATAACAAAGAATACCTTAGAAAATTTGAGGCAAAAGCTTCAATGAGAGTTTTTCTAGGATACTCTTAAGTAAGCAAAGCCTATAGGGTCCTTAATAAATCTTCTCTTAAGATAGAAGAGTCTGCACATGTCTCTTTTGATGAGACAGTCATGTATTATAAGGAGAAGAACTCTTCCTCTAATAGTACAGTGCAAGTCCTAGGAGTAAGTAAGGATTTGGAAGGTTTGAGACTCACACAGGAGAATCATCCCCAACAATCTCCTCAGGTTGCTCCTTCAGATTCTGAATCTGATGTAGAACTTTTTGAAGTTAAAGCACCTGCTCCAACATTTGATCAAATTCCACATGAGGAATTAAATCTTGAACATGTTGAAGATCAGATCATTGTTGAACCTACTAATCTTGTCACACTTAGAGATCACCCTGTATCTCAAGTGATTGGAGACATTTCAGTAGGAGTCCAGACAAGACATCAACTCAACAAAGATGTGATGTTTGCTTGTTTCCTTTCTCAGGTTGAGCCCCTAACCATTAAAGATGCTGAGCTTGATCCACACTGGATTATAGCCATGTAAGAGGAACTTAACCAGTTTGAAAGATGTAAAGTTTGGACTTTGGTTCCAAGACCAAGAGGCCAACTGATCATAGGCACCAAGTGGGTGTTTAGAAACAAGTTTGATGCCCAAGGCATAGTAGTTGGGAATAAGGCTAGGCTAGTAGCTCAAGGCTATAGACAGGAGGAAGGCATAGATTATGATCAGACTTTTGCCCCTGTAGCTAGACTAGAAGCCATTAGGATTTTCCTAGCCTATGCTGCCTATAAGAGATTTAAGGTCTTCCAAATGGATGTGAAGAGTGCCTTCCTCAATGGAGATTTAAAGGAAGAAGTGTTTGTTGAACAACCACCAGGGTTTGTTTCATCAACCTTACCCACTCATGTGTTCAAACTCCAAAAGGCTCTATATGGACTTAAGCAAGCTCCTAGAGCTTGGTATGAGACCTTAGCAAATTTCCTTCTAGAACACAAGTTTGTGAGAGGTGTAGTAGATAGAACCCTATTTATTAGACATCATAAGGACTCACAACTGTTAGTTCAAATCTATGTAGATGACATTATATTTGGCTCCACTGATCCCAAACTATGCAAGAGGTTCTCTGAACTAATGCACTCCAAGTTTGAGATGAGCAGCATGGGTGAGTTATCCTATTTCCTTGGTCTCCAAGTGAAACAGTGTGTTGATGGTATCTTCATTTCTCAATCAAAATATGCCAGAGAGCTGGTTAAAAGATTTGGAATGTCTGATGCTTCATCAATGAGCACACCTATGGCCTCAAATGCAGTTATTGATTCTGATGTCAATGGCAAGTCTGTTGATCAAAAGAACTATAGAGCCATTGTTGGTTCCCTGCTGTATTTGACTGCAAGTAGGCCTGACATAATGTTTGCTACATGCCTATGTGCTAGGTTTCAGGTCAACCCAAAGGAATCTCACTTAACTCTTCTCAAGAGGATCTTGAGATACCTTAAGGGATGCCCTAACTTAGGACTGTGGTACCCAGCTGAGTCAGGATTTGAATTAATTGGATATTCAGATGCTGATTATGCTGGTTGTAGAGTTGACAGGAAAAGCACCTCAGGGACCTGTCAGTTCCTGGGAGAGAGACTTGTCTCTTAGTTTTGTAAGAAACAGGCATCTGTGTCTACTTCAACTGCTGAGGCTGAATATATAGCAGCAGCTAGTTGTTGTTCACAGATCCTGTGGATTCAAAATCAGCTAGTGGATTATGGGTACACACACTCAAAAACAAAAATTCTGTGTGACAGTACCAGTGCAATATCAATTGCTCAAAATCCTGTGCACCATTCCAGGACCAAGCACATTGAGATTAGACATCACTTTCTGAGAGATAATGTGGAAAAGAACAAGATAGCAATGGAATTTATATCCACAGACCTGCAGAGAGGAGATATTTTCACTAAGCCCCTTGATGAACAAAGGCATTTGTTCTTCCTGAACCAGCTTGGTATGATTAATGGTTCAGAGTAGTGAAAATTTGGATAGATTTGTTTTCTGTCTAAAATCATCGAACGACTGCTCGACGATCTTCGACCAGGTCAGAACTATCGTCGACCAACGGTCGACGACAGCTCGTTTTTGTAGTAAGGTAGAAATCGTCGATCAACTGGTCAACGATCTCTCCTTAGGTATCTATCGTCGACCAATGGTCGACGACAGATTTTCTGTGCTGTGTGGAGAATCGTCGACCAACATATATTGATCGACGATCGTGGTGATTGCTTGTAGTCGGTCGATGTTTAACGATTAGTCAAATATTGACTATCGTCGGTCATTGTTCGACGACCGATTTTGTTCCGGGTTCGACGATCGCAGATTTATATCTGATAGTCGATTTAGGTCTTATATCTGATAGTCGATTTAGGTCTGGAGATCGTCGTTCTTCCGCTCCGTCTTTTCATATTCCATCTTCTGGCTTAGAATTCGCTCTCGAACTCTAATCCCGCGCGATTCTCTTCTCCCCTGCCTTGCATCTCGATTCTCCATTCTCTCTTCAATCCAATGGCGATTCCTTCAGCAGTTCTCTTCGGGATGAAGTTCGACACTGGATTCTGTGTCGACTTCGATTCCTTCAGTCGATGTGATCAACCCATCCAAGGCATTCTGCAGTTGTGTGAAGATCAAGGCCTAAAGAGATTTATGTCATTCTCACCGAAGATTCATATACCAGAGATTCGAGAATGGGTATTTACTTCGTCCTCCAGCGACGAAGCCATGACTGGAAAGATAAATGGAGAGGAGGTCATTCTGACTCCTGAAGTTCTGACTGAGCTGTTTGGACTACCAACCGGTACTGAGGATTATGAGCAAAATACAGAGGAATATGGCCGCATGCTAACTGTGATGGGCCATGCTGAGGGTATTCCAGCTAAGCTGCTGAAGATCAATCTATCTCCAGAGTATAAGTTTCTGGCAGACCTGGTGGGCAAGGTCGTTTTGGGAAAACACTCTGCTCACGACAACATCAACAGGCAACAATTTGCCTTAATGTCAGCTTTGGTGAATAAGACGCAGATAGCCTGGGGAAAAGTTCTGTTTGAACTGATAAGGAGAAAGAACAACAAGAAAGAAGTAACCCTTGCCAGGGTGTTGGGTGTGTTTCTATATGTGAAAGCACCCCTGCTGCTTGTTTCTGCACCATCTGCAGTCAACGCCAGCAAGAGGTTGGACCCCTCTCTATTCAAGAAATCCCAGAGAGTCATCAAGAAGTCAGCCAGGGTTGATCCTAACCCTCCATCAGACACAAGGGCTGATTCAGCCACTCTCCAGCTTGCTGGGGAAGGCTCAGTAATCCCTCCATCCTCCCTCTTTACCCCTGCATCCTCATCTCCTGCATTACCCTCCACACATTCTGCAGTGCCACCACAACATGAATCCCTACATGCTGCTACCATCCTCACACACCTCTCTCAACATGAATCCCACACTCATGGTGATGATCACCCATCTCCACATGATTCATTTGATCATGTGGCAGATCATACTGCTTCCATTCCATCACCACCTCAATTTGCATCCCACAGTCATCCATCCACCTCCACACCCTCAGCATTTCAGATAACTCCTGAATTGCTTGCCCACATTGTGAAGCTCATCACTCCATCCATCCAAAACATGATTGAGGCTGCCAATGCCCCTCTCATTGCATCCATCAAAGCCCTTACTGAAGCCATCAAATCACTTCCACCCTCTGCTGAGCCCTCTTCAGTATGATGCATGACTCCAGTCCCCACTGAAGTCATGCAGGGGGAGATGTCTGTTGAAGTGGTCTCAGGTGATGCCTTGACCCTTCAGGACAATTCTTCCCTTCCCCTTACAGAAATTGTAGAAGAACCTCAAGAGCTTCCAGAGCAAGCTATTCCAGAGAAAGAGTCTCTGATGAAAGATCCAGAGCAACCAGAAGGTAAAACACTTCCTCTAAAGGTTATAATCAGGACTTTAAATTGATATCTTTATCTAACAAAGACATTCACTCCCTAGTGAATCTAGCTTCTGATGAAGAAGTCTCTGAGAGAGATAATGAGGAAGTCCTCATGGACTTGTGTGAAAAAGTTCCAATGAACACTACTGACTCAAAAGTAGTGGTTCAAAAATCAAAGAATGATGCTGCTCAACCAGATGGTATAGTTTTATTTAAGATTCTAATTAATTCAAACTCCAACTTTGAGTTAATCTCTTATTCCTTCCTTCCCATCACAGCTGCTGATGATCCTGCATCAGTGTTGCAAGTTGATGCTGCAAATTCCATTGATTCTGATAATGTTTTGGAATCATTTCTTAACTCAGACTGTGAGTTCACACTCACATCTACTTCTTATGTTCCTCCTTCTCAAGAGAAAACGGTCCCTTATAGACCTGAGTACCTTGATGACCCCTTGGTCAAGTGTACAACCCCGTATTCGCGGAGTAGGGTCCCTTCGGCAGGCGTAGAGCCAGTTTTAAGCTTTTAAGCTTTTTGGATATTTTGGACTCTTGGTGGCCAATTTTGGCTCTAGCATGGAAATATACTAGTAGGGGGAGGAAAAATTGGCCTCCCCCCTTGCCCCCTTCTTTGAGGGTCGGGCACGGCAAGTTGGCCGACACCCCCAGACGGGATGAAGGGCGAGGTGGGGGGCAGCGGGGTCGACTGGAGACCATGGTCTCGTCCCCCCTGCCCCTTAGCCCCAAGCAGGGGCGAGACCGCCAGCCAGGCGAGGTCTCGCCCGCGCGGCCTGCTCCGGGCGAGACCGCCGGCCAGGCGAGGTCTCGCCCGCGCGGCCTGCTCCGGGCGAGACCGCCGGCCAGGCGAGGTCTCGCCCGCGCGGCCTGATCCGGTCGAGACCGCCGGCCAGGCGAGGTCTCGCTCGCGCGGCCTGCTCCGGGCGAGACCGCCGGCCAGGCGAGGTCTCGCCCGCGCGGCCTGCTCCGGGCGAGACCGCCGGCCAGGCGAGGTCTCGCCCGCGCAGCCTGCTCCGGGCGAGACCGCCGGCCAGGCGAGGTCTCGCCCGCGCGGCCTGCTCCGGGCGAGACCGCCGGCCAGGCGAGGTCTCGCCCGCGCGGCCTGCTCCGGGCGAGACCGCCGGCCAGGCGAGGTCTCGCCCGCGCGGCCTGCTCCGAGCGAGACCGCCGGCCAGGCGAGGTCTCGCCCGCGCGGCCTGCTCCGGGCGAGACCGCCGGGGGGGGGGGGGGGGGGGTGTGGTTTGGCGTGGTCTCGTCCTTGGACCATTTTACCCCCGAGGTGGTTTTTCCCTCTTTGCCCCCCGGTGTGGAGGTTTCCTATTGGCTGGAGGCATTTTGGCCCCAGGGGCGTTTTGGCCATTTTACCCCTAAGACTTGGAAAAACTATAAATAGACCCTTAGGGGTGCCTTGGAGGACACTTTTTTCATCATTCTTTCCTTAGCCACAAAAATCTCTTTGGCTTTCTTCCTCCAAGGCATCTAGCTCAAGCATTGGCTAGGGAGGGGGAGACCTCAAAGGTCTTCCGGGTGTGAGGTGGGACCTCTACGCTAGAGCCGAGGGTCAGTTCATAGCTTCCTAAGTCTTTGGTCCGTGACGTTCTTCCGAGTGTAGTAGGTGTGAGGTCACCCCTTTCCCCAAGGGTCGAACTCCACAGAAGTCAATTTTGGCTTCGGTCATTTTTGGCTTCAACAGTTTTGGTGCGGTGAGCGTGGAGAGTGACCAGCACAGAAGATTCAGGAGAGTGTCATGGCTGGAGATCAGGGAGGTAGTGATGACCTCGGTGGTCTCCCCAACCCAGGACCCTTTGTAGGAAGGGAGTAGTTCATGGCTTCCATCGAAGGCATCATGGGGATGCTTAGAAGCATTGCCCCTCGGGCTGACAGCTCAACCCCCACCCCCCAGGGACTAGCTTCCAGGGGTCTTGGCGAGCTAACCCCGAGTGGTCTCGGCGAGATGGCTCCTAGAGAGCAAGGCGAGATCACCCCAGCAGGAGGAGAAGTGAGTATGCCGGATAGGAGGCCTGGGAAGGAGCGGATGGTAGAAGGGGTTGAGCGAGACCTCTCAGGCCGGGAGCTGTTCCCCAGCCCGGCGAGAGCTTGCCCCCCAGGCGAGCAGGTCGCGCGAGTGGAGGTGGCGAGAGCTCCCCTTAGGGGGTCACCCTTTAGTGAGTTGATCATCTCAGCTCCCGTTCCCGAAGGGTTCAGAGAGCCAGACATGGCTTACTATACCGGGAAGGATGACCCCGTCCAGCACCTGCAGTGGTTCGAGGATGCCGTCTCCATCAGGCCAATGACGGACGCCTTCAAGTGTCGTCTTTTTGCGATCACCTTGAAAGAGAAGGCGAGGGACTGGTTCCATCAACTCCCTCCAAGGTCCATCTTCGGGTTCGAAGACTTGAGCCGGAGCTTTCAGCTTCGCTTCTCCACCTCCAAGAAGAGGAAGAAGGGTCCTGAGTCCCTCTTCCTGATAAAGCAAAGGGCTGAGGAGTCGCTGGCCCACTACGTTGACAGGTTCCAGGAAGAGGTCCTGGACATCCAAGAGGTGCCGGGATATGCCCTCCAGATGGCGTTCACGGTGGGGTTGCGCGAAGGGTTCTTCAAGATGAGCTTGACCCGGAAGACCCCGCTTTCCTTCGAGGAGTTGATGGAAAGGGCGGCGGAGGAGATAGCCATGGAGGCGGCCAACCCGGCCTTTGTAAAGAAGTTGGCAAAGTTGACAGAGGTGGAGTCGAAGGAGCAGGGTGGCTCAAGGCATCATGAAGGGAGAAGGATAGAGGAGTATAGAGCTCAAGGGTTCCAGAGACAGGAGGGTCCGGAGCCAGGCTGGAGGCAGCATAGAGGACCTGCCCATGGTCCAGGAAGGGCTCTCATTCAGGATGGAGGGAACCATCATGGGGGACAAGGGAGGTTCAACTTCCAGAGGCAAGCCCCAAGACAACTCCTGCCCCCACCCCAGCAAGCGATGATGATTGGCCGAAGGGATAGGAGGAATAATCGCAAGGGGAGAGGGGGAGGCAGGGTAGAGTTGCCGTACTGTGACTTCCACCAGGTGGAGGGGCACGCAACAGCTACCTGCCCTGAGTTCCTAGAAGTGAGAGGGGCGAGAGCTCCAGCCCAGCAGCAGCCGGAGCAGATTGAAGCTCTACCCCAAGGAGGGGGTGATGATGTGTGTGAGGACCGGGTCGATGTAGGACCCCGAGGTGGTATAGCTGTGATCCACGGGGGGGTGGGGATCGAAGCCGCTCGGAAGGCAAGTCTCCATGTGATGTATCGGCGGAGCGTTGCCTCGACATCCCAGACCCCTCCCCCGGAGGAAAGGGTCACCTTCTCATCAAAGGACATGCCAGAGCATGAGGATCCCTTCTGCGACGCCCTAGTCATCCAAGCAGCCGTCGAAGGCTTCACCTTCTCCCGGATTTTGATTGATAACGGAAGCTCGGTCAACGTCATTTTCAAGAAGGCGTTCGAGGGGATGAAGGTGGAGCCAAGGAGGATAGTGGCGTCGGATGGACCTCTGTTCGGATTCTCAGGGGAGAGAAAGGAGGTGGAAGGTGGAGTCGGACTCCAGGTGAAGTTGGGAGGGACCTCAAGGAACTGCAGGTTCGTCATTGTTGACGCTCCAAGCAGCTACAATGCCATCTTCGGAAGGCCCCTCATCAGCGCCTTCCGGTGCGTGCCCTCATCCTTCCACCAATGTCTCAAGTTCAACTCGGATGGGATCCAGGTCAGGATCAAGGGAGACTCCAGGATGGCGAGGCAGTGCTACGTCACGGCTGTCAACACCATCTCTTGGTTGGCTAAGGCGGAGGAGATGGAGAAGATCATGGAGAGCCTGAGCGGGATGGAGGTATCTAGTGGGAAGTAATCGGATGGCGACCACCATGCCCGGACCCCCTGAAGAAGCCTCGCCTCGGCGGAGTAATGTATCTTTCATTTATGTCGTTGTAATGAGTCCAACCTCCGGCCGGTAGGGTCGAGAGGGTCATGTAATCCAACCTTTTTCCCCCTTTTGAGGATGTTGAATTTTGGCAGAGTTCGGGTGACATGCCCCAAGTCCCTTAGCTCCGAGATGATTCCGCTGCCAGGCTCTCACTAGCTGGTGGGTTCAGGTTGATCTCTCGTGGAAGCCCAAGTCCCTTAGCTCCGAGATGATTCCGCTGCCAGGCTCTCACTAGCTGGTGGGTTCAGGTTGATCTCTCGTGGGCCAGCCAAGGCCTCTTTTGCTCCGAGATGATTCCGCTGCCAGGCTCTCACTAGCTGCTCTCACTAGTGGGTTCAGGTTGATCTCTCGTGGAAGCCCAAGTCCCTTAGCTCCGAGATGATTCCGCTGCCAGGCTCTCACTAGCTGGTGGGTTCAGGTTGATCTCTCGTGGGAGCCAAGCCCTTTTGCTCTGAGATGATTCCGCTGCCAGGCTCTCACTAGCTGGTGGGTTCAGGTTGATCTCTCGTGGAAGCCCAAGTCCCTTAGCTCCGAGATGATTCCGCTGCCAGGCTCTCACTAGCTGGTGGGTTCAGGTTGATCTCTCGTGGGAGCCAAGCCCTTTTGCTCTGAGATGATTCCGCTGCCAGGCTCTCACTAGCTAGTGGGTTCAGGTTGATCTCTCGTGGAAGCCCAAGTCCCTTAGCTCCGAGATGATTCCGCTGCCAGGCTCTCACTAGCTGGTGGGTTCAGGTTGATCTCTCGTGGGAGCCAAGCCCTTTTGCTCTGAGATGATTCCGCTGCCAGGCTCTCACTAGCTAGTGGGTTCAGGTTGATCTCTCGTGGAAGCCCAAGTCCCTTAAGCTAACTCCGAGATGATTGGGAGCCAAGGCCCTTTTGCTCTCTCGTGGGAGGCTCCAAGCCCTTTTGCTCCGAGATGATTCCGCTGCCAGGCTCTCACTAGCTCAGGTTGACTGGGAGCCAAGGGCTCAGGTCCGCTGATCTCTCGTGGAAGAGGCTCTCACTAGCTGCTCTCACCTGGTGGGTTCAGGTTGATCTCTCGTGATTCCGAGATGATTCCGCTGTCAGGCTCTCACTAGCTGGTGGGTTCAGGTTGATCTCTCGTGGGAGCCAAGCCTTTTGCTCCGAGATGATTCCGCTGCCAGGCTCTCACTAGCTGGTGGGTTCAGGTTGATCTCTCGTGGGAGCCAAGCCCTTTTGCTCCGAGATGATTCCGCTGCCAGGCTCTCACTAGCTGGTGGGTTCAGGTTGATCTCTCGTGGGAGCCAAGTCTTTAGCTCCGAGATGATTCCGCTGCCAGGATCTCACTAGCTGGTGGGTTCAGGTTGATCTCTCGTGGGAGCCAAGTCCCTTAGCTCCGAGATGATTCCGCTGCCAGGCTCTCACTAGCTGGTGGGTTCAGGTTGATCTCTTGTGGGAGCCAAGTCCTTTTGCTCCGAGATGATTCCGCTGCCAGGCTCTCACTAGCTGGTGGGTTCAGGTTGATCTCTCGTGGAAGCCCAAGTCCCTTAGCTCCGAGATGATTCCGCTGCCAGGCTCTCACTAGCTGGTGGGTTCAGGTTGATCTCTCGTGGGAGCCAAGCCCTTTTGCTCCGAGATAATTCCGCTGCCAGGCTCTCACTAGTTGGCGGGTTCAGGTTAATCTCTCGTGAAGGTTGTCTTTTTACCCTGAGGGGGTCTTGCCACCCAGGCTCTCATCAGCTGGCATGGCAGGTTGACCCCCCCCAGGAGGTTAGATCCTTTTACCCTGAGGGGGTCTCGCCACCCAGGCTCTCATCAGCTGGCATGGCAGGTTGACCCCCCAGGAGGTTAGATCCTTTTACCCTGAGGGGGTCTCGCCACCCAGGCTCTCATCAGCTGGCATGGCAGGTTGACCCCCCAGGAGGTTAGATCCTTTTACCCTGAGGGGGTCTCGCCACCCAGGCTCTCATCAGCTGGCATGGCAGGTTGACCCCCCCAGGAGGTTAGATCCTCTTACCCTGAGGGGGTCTCTCCACCCAGGCTCTCATCAGCTGGCATGGCAGGTTGACCCCCTAGGAGGCTAGATCCTTTTCCCCTGAGGAGGTCTCGCCACCCAGGCTCTCATCAGCTGGCATGGCAGGTTGACCCCTCGGAAGAGGCCTCATAATCTTTCGACACTGCGAGAGCAAGCTACACCCAGCGAATACGTTGGGTTGGACGTTTCTTTCCGAGCTTGTGCCAATCTCGAAAAGAGCGGGGATTGTGTACAACCCCGTATTCGCGGAGTAGGGTCCCTTCGGCAGGCGTAGAGCCAGTTTTAAGCTTTTAAGCTTTTTGGATATTTTGGACTCTTGGTGGCCAATTTTGGCTCTAGCATGGAAATATACTCGTAGGGGGAGGAAAAATTGGCCTCCCCCTTGCCCCCTTCTTTGAGGGTCGGGCACGGCAAGTTGGCCGACACCCCCAGACGGGATGAAGGGCGAGGTGGGGGGCAGCGGGGTCGACTGGAGACCATGGTCTCGTCCCCCCTGCCCCTTAGCCCCAAGCAGGGGCGAGACCGCCGGCCAGGCGAGGTCTCGCCCGCGCGGCCTGCTCCGGGCGAGACCGCCGGCCAGGCGAGGTCTCGCCCGCGCGGCCTGCTCCGGGCGAGACCGCCGGCCAGGCGAGGTCTCGCCCGCGCGGCCTGCTCCGGGCGAGACCGCCGGTCAGGCGAGGTCTCGCCCGCGCGGCCTGCTCCGGGCGAGACCGCCGGCCAGGCGAGGTCTCGCCCGCGCGGCCTGCTCCGGGCGAGACCGCCGGCCAGGCGAGGTCTCGCCCGCGCGGCCTGCTCCGGGCGAGACCGCCGGCCAGGCGAGATCTCGCCCGCGCGGCCTGCTCCGGGCGAGACCGCCGGCCAGGCGAGGTCTCGCCCGCGCGGCCTGCTCCGGGCGAGACCGCCGGGGGGTGTGGTTTGGCGTGGTCTCGTCCTTGGACCATTTTACCCCCGAGGTGGTTTTTCCCTCTTTGCCCCCCGGTGTGGAGGTTTCCTATTGGCTGGAGGCATTTTGGCCCCAGGGGCGTTTTGGCCATTTTACCCCTAAGACTTGGAAAAACTATAAATAGACCCTTAGGGGTG
Source organism: Platanthera zijinensis (assembly GCA_039513925.1). Lineage (NCBI taxonomy): Eukaryota > Viridiplantae > Streptophyta > Magnoliopsida > Asparagales > Orchidaceae > Platanthera > Platanthera zijinensis. The sequence continues at coordinate 99,575,433 of CM077084.1, forward strand.
CCTTGGAGGACACTTTTTTCATCATTCTTTCCTTAGCCACAAAAATCTCTTTGGCTTTCTTCCTCCAAGGCACCTAGCTCAAGCATTGGCTAGGGAGGGGGAGACCTCAAAGGTCTTCCGGGTATGAGGTGGGACCTCCACGCTAGAGCCGAGGGTCAGTTCATAGCTTCCTAAGTCTTCGGTCCGTGACGTTCTTCCAAGTGTAGTAGGTGTGAGGTCACCCCTTTCCCCAAGGGTCGAACTCCACAGAAGTCAATTTTGGCTTCGGTCATTTTTGGCTTCAACATCAAGGACTCTCTCTTCTTTTCCTGTATGGCACTCCTCTTGTGCCTTGCAGAGGTGTCTATCCCTGATGTCACTGAACATCTAGAAGGAATTATAACCTCCTTCCTAGATGCAAAGTGGTATCCTGTGTAGATCTACAGGTAACTCTATCAATTACCTGCTGTTGTTCACCTTGGGGGGAATACTCTATTCCCACTTGGTTGTTAATTTATCTTTCTTTGTATGCAGGCACAATCAACATCCCTGCTGCTGCTGCTGCTGAAGAAGTTGAGCCTGTGCAAGACTTACCAGAGAATGCCTCCAAGATGACTAAAAAGGAATCAAGCTCAGGTACTCTAAACCTTGAACAATATATAGCCTTTGTGGCTGAGAATATTGCCTCTGAGTACATTGAAGAGTTGGCTAAATCTCATTTGGTTTCCCTAGCCATCTCTCTAGGAAAAGCATCTGCCCCTGCAGATACAGTCATCTTTTCTCCACCTATCCTTACCTATCCTCTACCCATTCCTTCTATTGCAGAACTGGTCCCCAGGATAGTTCTTGACTTGTATCCTGAATCAGAACTCTGGAAGAGATCTCCAAATGTTGATCTTGATGCCCTCCTTGTGCAAGATGCCATTGAGGAAGCAAGAGAAAAAGAAGATAGAGAGAAGCAGGAGAAAGAAAAGGCTGAACATGCTATAGTTGCCAAGGATATCTCAGAACAAGACTTTGATGATTATGCTGGCAGAACCTCATCCCACTCCTCTGATGATGATGATTCTGAGGATTCTGATAGCACCCAGAAGAAGAAAAAGGCTGTATCCAAGAAAAGAAAAGCATTTGCTCCTCCTACTGCTAATCCAGACAAGGATGTTCCCTATTTCATTCTGAAGGGAATTGATCCCAAGAGCAAAGAATTTCAACCATTGATGAGATTCTCAAAGAATCAGACAAGAGAGAAGAAGAGAACAAAAAGATATGACACTCCAATTCAGAAATTCCCCCCCAGAGGTCCTCCTCCACCTCCTGGTGCTGGAGCCTCTAGAAGTCTCTCTTCTGCCCCATCTGTAAAATCAGCCAGTTCTAACACCTTTCGGTCCTACCAGAGAAGGAGTAACCAAAGCCAGGGAGGCCAAGATGTATCAGGACAAGGAAGGAAAAGAAATGAAAATGTTCCCATGGAACAAATAAAGAAGATTACATTTCAGCAACCTACTTTCTCTCCTCCTCCTTCTCCTAAAAAGAAAGTTCCAGAATGGAAACCTTCTCCTCCCAGGAGAGGTCCATCCTCCACATCAAGGTATCCTGCTGCTTCTGAGACAGTTGAAACAAAAGGAAAAAGAGTGGTCTATTCAGAGAAATCCCACAAGAAGTTCATTGAACTTGCACCTCCAAGATCTCTATATGCTGAAACTGATCCTAAGAAGGCTGCACAGATTCCTCTTGACTCAAGCAAATTAGCCACAGCTCTTCAAAGGAACATGGATATTGCAGCTCAAGCTGATACTGACAGACCACCCTCTCCATCAGATATGACTGAAACTGAAAGAATTGCCTCTATAGCAAGATTTAAGGAATCTATTGCACTAAGCATGATGGAGAGAGCCAAAGCTCAAGGACTAGACCCTACAGCATATACAACTATGTCTGAATTCAGAGAAAAGGAACTCAGCAAAATTCAAGTCAACTCTGAAATTTTTAATATTGAAGAATACATGAAGTTGCACCCTGCTGCAGTTCTGCCAAGCTATGCTGAAAAGAAAATTATTGGTGAACATGACCTAATGCTATCCAAAAGACAAGCAGCAAATCCAAACAGAGAAATTATTTTCAAACCAGTTGTAATCCCTAAGAACTCATCTGATGCTAAAACCTCTAATAAATCTGCTTGATACTTTATAGTTCTGCTGATTTATGTTTTTATGTTTTTCTGTGGATTGCCTGTGATTTAAATTTTTGGTTAATCTCTGCTTTTGTTATTGTGTGCTTTAGTTTTTAGATCGGATTGGATAACATAACCCAAATAGGGGGAGATTGTTGGTACCCTAGATGTGATTTTGCTTATGTAATCCCTTTCCAGCCCCTCTTGATCCATATAACTATATATGATCATGATTAGGCCTTGTTCAGTTTCCCTAGGACAGTTTATAACTGACCTAGAGCTTAGGCTAGATGTTCTAGATGTATTTTTGGTTAAGGCATTTTCCGTTCGACCATCGTCGAACGAGGCCTCGCGATCGTCGATCATTGGTCGACGATAGCAGGGCTATAGAATCGTTGAAGTCAAGACAATTATCGTCGACCGATGGTCGACGATCTCAGAGCAAGTTTATTATGCTCTGAAGGTTGGTCGACGATCTGCCATCAGCAGTTCAACGATCGTGTTCTTGCTTCACGATTTCTGTCTCGACAGATTTTTGCCTTAGTCGTCGACATCATGAGATGTTCGACGATATCTGTCTCGACAGATTTTTGCCTTAGTCATCGACATCATGAGATGTTCGACGATTTCTGTTTCGACAGATTTTTGCTTTAGTCGACGATATCTTGAGCTGGTCGACGATCTCTGTTCGACGATTTCTGTTTCGACAGATTTCTGCTTTTAGTCGGCGATCTGTTAGCTAGGTCGACGATCATCGAACCCCTGTTCGACGATTATTGCCTGCCTTTATCGTTTTGTATTCATTCTATTCCTTGGTTTATTTCCAAGTGTTTTAGCTTGTGGTTAGAGAATTTTCTGAAGTTGTTTTTGCAGATTTATGGCTTAAATTCAAAATAAATTAATTACCAAATATGTCAAGCTTAAATCACGGGATTCAGTATTTTGATAAAGCATTTTTGTCTTATTATACAAAATATATTGCCAGGCTGTATTCTAGCCGTTGGCACTGTTTGCTATTTCCAAGAATGGTAAGTCTTTATACTGAGATATTTTCCCACTTATTTAATTCCTTATTGGGACTGACAGTAAGCTAATAGGTCATTCTATTCCTATTGCTATATTCTATTTTGAGATAATCTGTTGCAGGGCTTGAGAATTCAAATCAATAGAGTCGTTCCAAAGGAAAAATGAGAAGACATATTTAAGAGAGATTTTTTCTCAGAAAAATAAGAAGTTACAGATACAGAGAGATTTTTTTGTGCTGCATTCTCTCAAGCATCTTCAGAGCAACTCTTCACCATCTCACAAAAAGAAGAAGAAAAGCTCCCCTGAAGAAAAAGCCCAGAGCAATTACTTTCATTCTCAAGTCTCCTGAGCATCTGCTTAGAGTTTTCAAGACTTCAGAAAGAGCTCCGGTTCTGCTTCAATTATTCCAGAATCTGAAGACCTGATAAAAATCAGTCTATAGATCTCTGAGGATTTAGTTTCAGTATATCTGAAACTCCTTCATCCTGAAGCAAAGGCTTTCCCTGGACTTTCACTGAGCCAGGGGGAGACTTTGATTCTTTAGAGAATCCACAAGTCTTCTCTAATCTGTATTTACAACAGAGAAGATAATCTAACCCTCTCAACCCCTTTGTAAAAGAGTTTGTTCACACCTCTTCAAAAGTGAACATTGGTGACAGGGCACCTTATCAACAACCTGTGGTTGAGCATCCTTATCAAAAGCTCAAAGGGTCTGTTTGATCTACCTGAATCAGATCATTGGTGGCAGGGCACCTTAGCAAAAACCTGTAGTGGATTCTTACCAGGGTGGTAGAAGAGTGGAGTACCTATTTAGAGGGAACCACTATATATCCTGTGTCTCTGGCTATCTTGTTTAATTGTTTATTCTGTGGCTGTGATAGAACTACCTAGGATTGCTAGTTGCTGTGATAGGCTTATAGTTAAACTGAAATTTCAGTTAACTCTCTCACTTGTGCACTTCACTGTGTTAGGCTCTTAGGGTTCAAGTATCAGATTATTTATTCCGCAAATAAACTCCAAGGGAGCTGACTAGTTGTTCATAAAATTTGAATACTCTATTCACCCCCCCCCCCCCTCTAGAGTAGTTTACAACTTATCCCCTCACTTTCAGTGGGTCATCTAATAATCCTAATAGTAAACCTAGCCCAAATCAACCCTAAACAAGGTGGGGTTCCAATAATCTCCCCTTATTTGGGTGAGGTCACTATGAATAACAATAAAAGAAAAATCACAAAGCATAAAATAATATCTTGCAGAATTATAAATTTTCAGCAGATATAAACAGAAGTGCCTTGTGACATATTCATAATAGACAAAAGTTAAGTTCAAAAACAGAAAAGGAAAAACTGTCAAACTTTCTTTGAAGTATCCTGTGAAGTTCTAGTAGAAGATTTTGTGAAGAATATTTCTCTTTTGGCATCAGCTGTTTGCTGTTTTGTCATTTTCATGTCTTCAGCTCCAAGAATTGTCACAGAAGCAGTTCTTGGTACAACTGCTTCAGGACGTAAAGACATATAAGTATCAACATTAAAAAGGTTCTGTAACTGATATTTGTCCAGCTCTTTCTTTCTGTATGAAGACATTATAGTATACTGGGAAATATCCTGTCCTTCTTCCTTAGCTTTTCTGATTTGAGAGAGAGCTATAACTACCTTAAATCTGGCCATTCTAGAATTGGGGTCCATTTTTGGATCACAAACTGGAGATAGAGGCCTTTCAGGACTGGATTTGTCTTTTTGAATATCTTGAACTTTCTGCTGGCTGCTTTGACTGTCAGACTGCCATTGCTGCTGTTTTTTGTTAGACTGAGTATCTGATCTAGAGGGCCTTTCTTTGCTGCATTGAGTTGATCTTGAATGATAAGAGTGAGAACCAGATCTTTGAATTTGAGAGATACTGTCTGCTGAACCAGCTGCAGGAGGAGGAGGAGGAGGACCTCTCCTAGATTGAGGTAGAGGAGAGTATCTCCTACTCTTCTTCCTAGCTTTCATTTCATTCTTAGAATATATCATCCAGTTGGGCATGTTTGGAGTGAGAGGGATGTTATGCAGAATATAATAGGGAGTATCAGTAGTTGTATTTGGCTTTGGAGCAGCCTTTAGAGGAGCCTTCTTCTTAGATTTTCTCTTCTTGGAACTAGTGTCCTCAGAGTCATCAGAATCTTCTTCTTCTTCATCATCATCAGATTCATTTGCAGGATTATCATAAAGAGTATGAATCCTTTGAAGTATATCATTAGAAAGAATTGGATGAGACTGTAGTTTTACACTTGTATCTTTTATTTCAGCCTGAGGCTGTACTTGAACTTCTGGCTCTGGAATATCTATAATCACTTGGTCACTCTCTTCTTCCATATCTTGAAATAAGATCTCATCAAGATCTGGTATGGGAGACTCAGCCCAGCCATAAGTTGGAGGAGAGAGAGCCGTTGGCTCTATAGCAGTTATTGGCTCTATAATATCAGAAACTAAAAAACTTGTCCTAAGTTATTCCAAGACTTCAGGACTTATTGGAGCTGAGTAGCAGATTATAGATTTAGAAAAATTTGGAATTGAATCAACAAAAGCTGGTAGATTGTTGTTATAAATTTAATCAAAAGTCTAATAAAGAAAGAATATCTACTGTGGGATTTATAATGAAATCACCAACAGTGTTTATTTCTGAGTCTACTGAATCTTCTTCAAAACAAGTCATATTGTATCTTCATCAAGAATTTCAATAATCTTTACTAGAATTTCTACTGGATGATCTGCTGCTGCTACTGCTACTGCTGCTAGAACTATTGGAGCTTCTTTACAGAACATCTCCCCCTGCCTGGTGTAAGAGAGTCCTGAACCCAGGCCCCTAGAAGAAGAAGGGGCAGAGGAGGAAGAAGCAAGTTGAGCAGATAGAGTAGAGATAGAAGCAGCAAGAGGGGCAATAGCCTCATCTATTAGCTTCTTCAGAGATGGAGAGATTAATTTGAGAAGATCATTGGCAATATCAGAGAAGTTGAGATATATTGGCTCAGGAGAAGAAGGGGTATAGGTGGATTGATGTCCACAGTTGGGACAAATGGACATAGTTTTAGGTAGGTCAGATTATTGGAAATAAGGGAATGTTGATGGAAGATTTGATGTATGGATGGTATCTGGAAGTTCATCTTGAAGAGGTGACTGTTGTGGAGATGGAGATGATAGAAGATTGAATGAGGGGAATGACATAGATTGATCTAGATGGGTAGATGAGGATGGGATATCATCAAGATGAGATGGTTGAGGAGATTGAGGTTGAGATGGAGATGGTACATCCTCAAAAATATGGATTGGTGATTGTGATGGTGAGACTGGATGAATGGAGGTAGAGGGTTGTTGAAGTGGAGTTGATGAAAAAAATATGGAATGAGGTGGAGATGGAGGAGGAGCAAAAGCTTCTTCTAGGGTTTTAGAAGTGGTTGTTTCAGCCCTGGTGTTCTCAGAAGCAATCCTAGAGGAGGAGGCCCTGGAGGGCTTAGGGATAGTCCTCTCTCATCTACCAAATAAGGCAGAGGTAAGCCTCTTAGAGGCATTAATGAAATTGGTCTGGGAGACCAATAACTCTAGATCCTTTGCCTAGAGGAAGATTCCCAGAATCTAGCTGGCAGGTCCGAAGGCACGCCTATGGGGGAGAGGTTTGGTTTGATCTTCCTCGACACCCCGAGCTCTGCTCAGCCCCAGGTAGACCCGCTGCGCAGGCTCTCATCTAGCTGGCAGGTCCGAAGGCTCGCCTGCGGGGGAGAGGTTTGGTTTGATCTTCATCGACACCCCGAGCTCAGCTCGGTCCCAGGTAGACCCGCTGCGCAGGATCTCATCTAGCTGGCAGATCCGAAGGCTCGCATGTGGGGGAGAGGTTTGGTTTGATCTTCGTCGACACCCCGAGCTCGGCTCGACCCCAGGTAGACCCGCTGCGCAGGATCTCATCTAGCTTGTAGGTCCGAAGCCTCGCCTATGGGGGAGAGGTTTGGTTTGATCTTCATGGACACCCCGAGCTCGGCTCGGCCCCAGGTAGACCCGCTGCGCAGGCTCTCATCTAGCTGGCAGGTCTAAAGGATCACCTGTGGGGGAGAGGTTTGGTTTGATCTTCATCAACACCCCGAGCTCGGCTCGGCCCCAGGTAGACCCGCTGCGCAGGCTCTCATCTAGCTGGCAGGTCCGAAGGCTCTCCTGCGGGGGAGAGGTTTGGTTTGATCTTCATCGACACCCCGAGCTCGGCTTGTAACACCTCCCCTGTAAAGACCATATAATATGGCTTCGGCCGGGGCCCCACAACATACGGACGCCACAACTTTAGTATTAAAAGATGATATGAAAACTACCCAATCTCAAAACTCCAGACAAACACAGCGGAAACAGAACACTAACAGACAGAAGTTATCCACTAGCAGTAGAGTATCAGATGGCCTTAAGGCCTTACACAATAATAGTCCAAATAAAAAAATGTGTCAAGCACTCCTAGGCTACCTCGGCATGCAAGCCGGACATAAACATAACAAGAGTAGCAAACGCAAAAGGAAAATCCAAGCACAGCAACACTTCATGAGGCTTAGGGCTTTTCTCCTGGCGCGCTAGCTCCTGCATGCGATCCTTGCCCTGTAAGGATTTGAAGTAACGTGGGTCAGCAAAGGCTGACCTCTACTGTGTAACAAACACATCTCCTCCCGGCTGTCCCTAACGGACTCCGGGGTACCACTCCACCTGCAAGTTAGCGCTTCGTATACCAAAAGAGCATGTATATTAAAGCAGTAAAACAGGCTTGGATGTCTCATACAGCATACATGTTTTCTATGTTTTGTACAAGGGGGAAGGGGCCTACTATGCAACATGAATGCAACCCGGGTTTCACCCAAGGCACCCTAGCTCGTATGCATCTAGCACAACATCAAACACTGGGTACTTCCGTTTCCCCATTGGCTTAAAGCCGCAAACAAAAGGGAACCACCATGTCCCTAACGGCACACACGCCGTCACACGGAACCTTGCAAAGGCCCCACCCGCACAAGGGTCATAAACCCCAGGCTTGCCCGCACATTCTGACTTCGCATGTCAGGGTTCTGTCTCACACTGACCGATTCTAAGAAGCCTTGCTGGACCCCACCCGCTCATGGCTACATTGCCCGGGCTTGCCCTCCGCTCGGCATTCTCGTCAGTCTCACACAAGGGGCTAGTCTCGCCGGGACACATTCCCCACATGACTTGCATGTCACGGGATAGCCAGCTGACCACAGAGACATAGCCGCGCCTTTGCACAGCACACACAAAGGTTTCCCCGCCCCAATCACCATTCGCACCATATCTTTCCCGTGCTCCAAGGAAACCTTCTACCGCACAAAGCGGAGCTAACCTTGTTCGGTTCCGACTATGAGTACTCACTCAAATAAAAAGGGGGAAAATGCATACACACAACGGTGTCTTGCCGAAATGGATTTCTACTGAATCCTCAAAGCTCGCTATGCAACATCACCGGGTCGGACTAACGGTCGCGACCACGGCTTCACCCACAATGCCTAATCCGCTAACGGAGCGAATCTCTAATGCAAGCATGCCGGGATGAACATACTCAACCCGGAGGTTCCTCTTGAACCTAGGCTACACGAATCCCTCTCATTTGAGAGATCTGGTGCTCAAAATACGAAAGGAAGGGGATGCTATTCATGCATCCTAAATCCTAAAAACCGGGAGGAGAAGTGTCGTTACCTTCCGTCCCCTCTTCCTAGCCATGGAGAAGATTTGCTCGGTTGAACACCACCGCAACGCTCCCACCTTCGCGGATCTGAACTCTGCTCGCAAAACAGACCTCCGAAGCTTCGCCGGCGGCCGGAACTTGGCCTCCTTGCTCTCCCTTCTCTCTAGAACTTAGAGAGATAAAAGAAAGTGGGGAATGAGGGTTTGGAACCCTATTCCCGGCCTTAAACCGCCTAGGGAGGCTCCCCACCGTTGGATCTTCCAAATAAAAGAATGAACGGCCACGATCGGAACCCAAAATAAAAAAATCTGGGCCGAACAAGGGTTGCAACACGGCCGTGTGCAGGGCCGTGTCAACCATTCGTCGTCATCCCAAAATTCCCAACCAGAACACGGCCTGGAACACGGCCTCTGACACGCCCGTGTCAGACCCGACACGTCCGTGTCACTAGCCGTGTCAAGCCCGTGTACCAAACTCCTCCAAACTACCCGAGAAGGACACGTCTTCGAACACGCCCGTGTCACGGCTGACACACCCGTGTCAAGTCCCGTGTCATGTCCCGTGCCCCCCCCCCCCACCCCTCAATGCCACGAAATCGTTGAGTGCTTGACACGCCCTGAGACACGCCTGTGTCTCAGGTGACACGCCCGTGTCGCACCTGACACGCCCGTGTCAAAGCCCGTGTTCTCACTCAACGATCATCGACAGAAAAACGTCAAACCCGAGCATGATATGCCCTGTGACACGCCCGTGTCATAGGCCGTGTCAGCCTACCCAGAACCAACTTTGGCCAAAAAATAACGCCATTGGTTCTTCTTCCAAATTTTGGGGTGTTACAACTCTCCCCCCCTTAAAAATAATTTCGTCCCAAAATTTAGAACATGGAAAGTAAACAAAACTAAACGGTACCTGAGGAGAAAAGCTCGGGGTACTCCTCCAGTATGGCCTGCTCTCGCTCCCATGAGAGCTCCTCGCGGCCACTGTTGTCCCAACGGACCTGTACGAGTCTAACCTCCTTGTTCTGCAATTGCCGAACCTCTGAATCTTCTATCCCGATTGGACGAACTCGCGTCCTCAAGTCTTCCTCTACCGGCACCGCCATCGGCTCAATCACCATGCTGGCTTCTAACAATGCTTTCCTCAAGACGGAGACGTGAAATACGTCGTGTAATCCACTTAGCTCCGTGGACAACGCTAACCGGTACGCTGCCTCTCCCACTCGCTCGATGACCTTGAATGGTACCAAAAATCTCGGACTCAGTTTCTTGAGTCGGCGAATCCGTGAAACACCTTTGAATGGCTTGATCTTAAGATAAACCCAGTCACCCACCGCGAACTCCACATGCCTGTGGCGAGCGTTGAAATACTTAGCTTACCGATCTTGAGCTACCTTCATGCGTTCTTGAATGGTTCGCACGAGCTCACTAGCGTCGGCTACCACCTCTTTTCCCAAAAGTTTGGTGTCTCCCGCCTCTATCCAAGACATCGGTGTTCGACACCGCCTCCCATACAAAGCTTCGTATGGCGCCATCTTGATACTAGCTTGGTAACTATTGTTATAAGCAAACTCCACCATGAAGAGGTGATCCTCCCACTTCTTGCCGAATTCGTGAGTACACATCCTTAGCATATCCTTCATAGTACGGTTCGTTCTCTCGGTTTGCCCATCGGTTTGAGGATGAAAGGCCGTACTGAACTTGAGTTTTGTGCCCAAGCTCTTCTGCACCAACCGTCAATCCTTGGACGTGAAACGCCCATCCCGGTCGCTGACTACACTCTTCGGAATCCCATGAAGCCGTACAATGCTGCGGACGTACAACTCCACCAACTTTTCCACACCTTCCTCCTTCCGGTTTGGGATGAAATGTGCCACTTTGGTCAAGCGGTCCACAATCACCCAAATGGCATCATTGCCCTGCTGCGATCTAGGCAACCCATGCACAAAATCCATGGATATGTCATCAAATTTCCATTCGGGGATTGGAAGATGTTAACCCTAAAATCGGCAATCCTCTCCAAAGGTGCCTATTGTTTCTTCTTTTCTCTTACAGGTTCCCATCCGCAAGAAGCAGGCTACCCCTGATGTCCACCGGGTCCACGCAAGACGGACTGCCGAGTCTGAAGTCGCTCAAGGTCGGATGCTCCGTTAACCGCCCGCCAGGGGCGGTCTCCGTCAGCCGGGCGGACTCCCCCTGGAGTCCGCCTAGGTCGCCCGCTAGGGGGTGACCTCGGTTGGTCGCCCGCCAGGGGCGACCTCCCGCCTGCCGGGCGGACTCCCCCAGGAGTCCGCCCAGGTCGCCCGCTAGGGGGCGACCTCGGCAGGTCGCCCGCTAGGGGGCGACCTCGGCAGGTCGCCCGCTAGGGGGCGACCTCGGCAGGTCGCCCGCTAGGGGGCGACCTCGGCAGGTCGCCCGCTAGGGGGCGACCTCGGCAGGTCGCCCGCCAGGGGCGACCCACCGCCTGCCGGGCGGACTCCCCCAGGAGTCCGCCCGGGTCGCCCGCTAGGGGGCGACCTCGACAGGTCGCCCGCTAGGGGCGACCCCCCGCCTGCCGGGCGGACTCCCCCAGGAATCCGCCCGGGTCGCCCGCTAGGGGGCGACCTCGGCAGGTCGCCCTCCAGGGGCGACCTCCCGCCTGCCGGGCGGACTCCCCCAGGAGTCCGCCCAGGTCGCCCGCTAGGCGGTGACCTCGGCAGGTCGCTCGCTAGGGGGCGACCTCGGCAGGTCGCCCGCCAGGGGCGACCCCCCGCTTGCCGGGCGGACTCCCCAAGGAGTCCGCCCGGGTCGCCCGCTAGGGGACGACCTCGGCAGGTCGCCCGCCAGGGGCGACCCCCCGCCTGCTGGGCGGACTCCCCCAGGAGTCCGCCCGGGTCACCCGCTAGGGGGCGACCTCGGCAGGTCGCCCGCCAGGGGGGACCTCCCGCCTGCCGGGCGAACTCCCCCCGGAGTCCGCCCAGGTCGCCCGCTAGGGGGCGGCCTCCGCGGGCCGCCCGCTAGGGGGCGGCCTTCGCCTTCCGGGCGGACTCCCCCTGGAGTCCGCCCAGGTCACCCGCTAGGGGGCGACCGCTCCGTCTGCCGGCCTAGTATTCGTCTGCCTGCTCCTCAGGCCTCCTCCTCCTGCTCAAGGTTTGCCCACCTACTCCTCAGGTTGCTCAGTCCGCCGAGGTCGCCGAGGTCATCAAGGATGACGTCACTGGACCAGCTTCTCCCCGGGCCTATAAATACCCCCCCCCCCCAAGACCTCTCATTCTAGGGGCGCGAGAGGAGAACTGCCACCTTGATCAAAGGCTGCGGACTCAGTTTTCTCAGTCCGTCAAGGTTGATCAGGCAAGGTCTGCGGCCTCCAAATCCTCAGTCCGCCCAGGTCGTCAAAGCTGTGGACTTAGTTTTTTCTTCCCTCAGCAGGCAGCTTGGGCAGCATCTGCAACTTCAGTTCTCAAGTCCTTTGCAGCTTCTTTTACTTAGTTTCTGGCATCTCCTTCCTCAGCCGCCAGCTTCCCCCATTGTACCATCTACTGCTCTTATATGTAATGGTGCAATAGCAAATTGTAACTCTTCTTGAATAAAGGAAAAGCCCGTCGCAAGAGTGGCATTCAAGCCGCGGCGGGCGAAGTCTGCTGTTACCGCTGCTAGCTGCCTCCTCTCTTCTTCTCTCCTCTCTCGGCATCAACCTGCAAAGCTAACCATTCAAGTAGTTGTCTGCTCGACAGTACCTGATCAAGCTTCTCCTCTGATCAAGCAAGCTTCCTCTCTGCCTAAGCAAGCTTCCTCTCTATCCCCGCAACCCTTCTTCCTTCATCCTTAGCTTGTGAGATCGAACACCCGTTAACTGGTTGGTGTCGCTTTTCGCGCATCAACAGTTAACACGCGACCTTCAGATCTCGATTAGACAGTGAAAGCAGTGGTTACTCATGACAGACCATCAACCAGCCGAGAGTCTTTCTCCAAGTCCCAGTGATGATTCTCTTTGGGAGGCCTTAGAGCAATCTCGCAGAGAAACTGCCCAATAGTTTCAAGCCATCAACCGTACTCTAGCAGCTCTCACTCAGTAATTGGTCGCTCAATCCTCAGCAGGGCCAGTTCCTCCAATCAATCCAGCACCAACATCAGGGACTCCTCAAGTTTATCCACCGGCTTATCCGCCGGTCTACCCTCCTCTTTACACTCCCACCTTTCCGCAAGGACCTGCAGCTCCTTTGCGATCTCAAGATGATGAGTTTGCAGCTCGTCAAAACTTCTTCCGGGAGGCTGCCCGGGGAAGTCCAGCCAGATTTTTGAACTTTCAGGGAAGTCACCCCTTCTCTTCAGCTCCTGCCTTTGCTCCTCCCGCAGCAACCTTTTACTCCTATCCTCCTGCTCCTTTTGCAACTACTGCTCATGCTCCTTACTTTCCTTATGCAGTAGAACCAGAAGAGCCATCGCCGTTTACAGAGAGCGTTCGATATGAACCAACTCCAGTCAACTTCCGAGAGCCACGGTTGCCCATTTACACTGGGGAGACTGATCCTGTCAAGCATCTTCAAGCCTTTGAATCAGCCGTTGCTCTCAAGACCCTCTCAGATGCTACCAAGAGCAAGCTCCTCGTAACGACCTTTGATGGTCAAGTGAGAGACTGGTTCTATGGACTGCGACCTCAGTCAATCTCTTCCTTTATTGATTTGCAAAAGGAGTTCCTGCTCAGATTTTCTACCTCTTCAAAGAGGAAGGGCGGTCCAGAAGCCCTCTTTGAGATCAGGCAGCGAGAGAATGAGACTTGGTCTCATTATGTGGATCGTTTTCAGAAAGAAATCTTGGACATTGAGATCGTTGATCAAGAAATGTACCGATTGGCTCTCATCCACGGCCTGCGTGAAGGTCCACTAAAGTTTGAAGCTAATGTCCGAGCACCAAGGACATATCAAGAGTTGATTGGTTTAGCCAACTCGTACATTCGCGGTGAAAAGAGCAACCCCAGCTTCGTCTCCAGGCTGGTATCAGAGAAAAATTCTTCTTCTTACAAGCAACCTCCGAGGTCTCCTCGGAAAGACTTTCCATCTCTCTCTAGGAAAGCAAGAAGATTTCAGCATCATCAACACCCCTTCCAAGGCCATGATCGTGCCCAAGAACGGCTGCTACCATTGTCAACATCATCTCTGCTAGCAGCTGCAGTTCATCAGCAGCAAGAAGGTGACCTGCCAGAATTTGAGCTAGATGAGGTCATGCAAGAAGTTAGCCAAATCATGAAGGATAAGGCATACCCCAAAAAGCCCTAGCAGCCGGCGAATCAGAGATCAAGAAATTCAGACCCGTTCTGTGAATTCCACAAAGAGAAAGGTCATTTAACTGAAGATTGCAAGGCCCTTCGGCGATTGGTTGAAAGATTGCTCATCGAGGGCAAGATCAACGACCTGGTCAAGAAAATTGATTCTTCAAAACCTTCCACCTCCAAGGGCAAGGAGGTGGCTGAGGGTCAGCTGGAGTGCATAGAGATACATGACAAGGGCCGTCTAGGGTCCATTGATTTTGCAAGTGAGTGCATCGATGTCGTTGACGAAGGTGCCCTTGGAAGGCTATTTTGAAGCAAAGAGGACACAGTTCTTGCGTCATCAGCTATGACCAATCGCAGTTCCTCAAAGCCCCTCACGATCGTGACTGGTTGCCTTTACTTTACTCTTCAAACATTTTACTTTTCAGCACTTCTAAGTGTTTCATTTTTTCATTCAATAAAGCTTACGTCAGAGATCTCATACTGACACAGTTCCCTTTTTGTGATGCTTCTTCTCCATATTTTTCTCTTTGCCAAGGAGATCACTGAACCACCGAGATATCGCCAAGTCTTGCTCAGTGCCCCCTCGAGATTGTCCTCAGACGTAAAACCACAATGACCACATATGATGAGGAGTTTTCTCATATGTGTAGTGGGGGCCGTTCAACTCTCGTGCGAAGGATGACGGGGCTTCGGATCTCGGCCGATGTCTAGCTCAATGTGAGTGCTTAGGGGAGGCCTCCTGCGATAGTTCTATCGTGCTCCGCTAGGGATACGTTACAGTTACGGTGATCTTTGCTTGACAAGCAATGGCAATCAAGTGTAGCCTTGTCTCCTAGATCATCTCACAACTGTGACGGCCGAACACTCTATGGTACTCTCGATCCGTGCCTCCGCGGGACTCACAACTCCGCTGATCAATCCGCAGACAAGCAATAGGCCACTTGGCGCAACTAGTCTAATTGATCAGCGATGCTTGTAACCCGAGGCAAGAGAGCAGTGCATCTGTCGATCCTTCTTAGGGTTATTTCTTGTTTATTTGTGCCCTTCTAAAGGATGCGCGGCCAGCCCTCTTTGGTTAGGACTATACCCAGGATGACTTTGGCAAGTGATGCATAAGGCCCACGGGGAACACCTGTGGCAGCATTCAACCTTTTTAGTTCATCCTCGGGATATAGCCCCTCTTCTCTCCTTTTTTACCTTCTTACAGGTTGAATCCAACCTATTCTAAGGATCTGCAACATCTTTCTTGACTTATGATCATCCTATATACACTACCTGCATAAGCTCTTACCAGATGATGGTCAACAAGTTCTCCTATCAGATGTTAATCACACATCATTTAAGGCATATGGATCTTCTTGATTAACAAGCCATGTCATCATGAATCTAATTTCGGATTTTCTTATCTCGCGGATCTGGGTTTTTATGTTGACATTGTACCTTGATCACACAAGACAATCGTTATTGCAGTTTTGATCTTTATTCGATCAATAGCAGAGTGTGTCAGGTATCTATTCTGTTATCCAATTACATCTTATCATATCAACAGCCAACATTCGCAGTTTCTGCCCAGGTACTCGCGAACTTAGTTTTCTCTCCTATCATATCTGTTGTCTACTCTCCTTTTGCAGAGACTAGCAGATAATGGCAAGTTCCTCTCAGGTACTTGCAGCTTATTTTCTTCTTCTACCTGCTTACTTACTTTCTTTTGCAGAGATCAACAGATACCAGCAAGTCCTTTCCAACTCAGGTACACGCAAGATGTACCTCCTTTTACCTATATTGACTTTTCTTCACAGGTAAAATATAGGTGCTGACAGATCTTTCAGGGGCATCAGGTTCTATCTCTCCTGATCTCTAAATTGTTTTTTCTTCCGCTTCCTAAGGGGAGGATAACGATTTTTGTGGGTTTCCTACTTTTTCGAAGTTCCCTGCGGAACTTAAAAAAGTGCGGGGATTATGTTAACCCTAAAATCGGCAATCCTCTCCAAAGGTGCCTATTGTTTCTGCTTTTCTCTTACAGGTTCTCATCCGCAAGAAGCAGGCTACCCCTAATGTCCACCGGGTCCACGCAAGACGGACTGCCGAGTCTGAAGTCGCTCAAGGTCGGATGCTCCGTTAACCGCCCGCCAGGGGCGGTCTCCGTCAGCCGGGCGGACTCCCCCTGGAGTCCGCCCAGGTCGCCCGCTAGGGGGTGACCTCGGCTGGTCGCCCACCAGGGGCGACCTCCCGCCTGCCGGGCGGACTCCCCCAGGAGTCCGCCCAGGTCGCCCGCTAGGGGGAGACCTCGGCAGGTCGCCCGCTAGGGGGCGACCTCGGCAGGTCGCCCGCCAGGGGCGACCCCCCGCCTGCCGGGCAGACTCCCCCAGGAGTCCGCCTGGGTCGCCCGCTAGGGGGCGACCTCGGCAGGTCGCCCGCCAGGGGCGACCCCCCGCCTGCCGGGCGGACTCCCCCAGGAGTCCGCCCGGGTCGCGCGCTAGGGGGCGACCTCGGCAGGTCGCCCGCCAGGGGATACCTCCCGCCTGCCGGGCGGACTTCCCCAGGAGTCCGCCCAGGTCGCCCGCTAGGGGGCGACCTCGGCAGATCGCCCACTAGGGGGCGACCTCGACAGGTCGCCCGCCAGGGGCGACCCCCCGCCTGCCGGGCGGACTCCCCCAGGAGTCCGCCCGGGTCGCCCGCTAGGGGGCGACCTCGGCAGGTCGCCCGCCAGGGGCGACCCCCCGCCTGCCGGGCGGACTCCCCCAGGAGTCCGCCCGGGTCGCCCGCTAGGGGGAGACCTCGGCAGGTCGCCCGCCAGGGGCGACCTCCCGCCTGCCGGGCGGACTCCCCCCGGAGTCCGCCCAGGTCGCCCGCTAGGGGGCGGCCTCCGCGGGCCGCCCGCTAGGGGCGGCCTTTGCCTTCCGGGCGGACTCCCCCTGGAGTCCTCCCAGGTCGCCCGCTAGGGGGCGACCGCTCCGTCTGCCGGCTCAGCATTCGTCTGCCTGCTCCTCAGGCCTCCCCCTCCTGCTTAAGGTTCGCCCACCTGCTCCTCAGGTTGCTCAATCCACCGAGGTCGCCGAGGTCGTCAAGGATGACGTCACTGGACCAGCTTCTCCCCGGGCCTATAAATACCCCCCAAGACCTCTCATTCTAGGGGCGCGAGAGGAGAACTGCCACCTTGATCAAAGGCTGCGGACTCGGTTTTCTCAGTCCGTCAAGGTTGATCAGGCAAGGTCTGCGGCCTCCAAATCCTCAGTCCGCCCAGGTCATCAAAGCTGTGGACTTAGTTTTTTCTGCCCTCAGCAGGCAGCTTGGGCAGCATCTGCAGCTTCAGTTCTCAAGTCCTCTGCAACTTCTTTTACTTAGTTTCTGGCATCTCCTTCCTCAGCTGCCAGCTTCCCCCATTGTACCCTCTACTGCTCTTATATGTAATGGTGCAATAGCAAATTGTAACTCTTCTTGAATAAAGGAAAAGCCCGTCGCAAGAGTGGCATTCAAGCCGCGGCGGGCGAAGTCTGCTGTTGTCGCTGCTAGCTGCCTCCTCTCTTCTTCTCTCCTCTCTCGGCATCAACCTGCAAAGCTAACCATTCAAGTAGCTGTCTGCTCGACAGTACTTGATCAAGCTTCTCCTCTGCTCAAGCAAGCTTCCTCTCTGCCTAAGCAAGCTTCCTCTCTATCCCTGCAACCCTTCTTCCTTCATCCTTAGCTTGTGAGATCGAACACCCGTTAACTGGTTGGTGTCGCTTTTCGCGCATCAACAGAAGAGGCTTCAAGAACCCGCCCGGCTTCTGACACTCGGCCTTCACCAAGGCAAAAGTTTGGCACCGACTCACAAACAAAGCTACATCCCGCTTCATCCCAGGACACCAATAGGACTTCTTTAAATCAAAGTACATCTTTGTACTGCCCGGGTGAATGGAGTACTTAGTGAAGTGGGCCTCAAACATCAACTCCTCGCGGAGCTTGCCGAATTGCGGTACACAAATCCTTCCGCCCTTCCTCAGAATCCCATCAACCATCTCCCAGGCGTTACCCTCGCCCTTTAGAGCTTCCTCCACGAAAGATTGGAACTCCACATCTACACGAGTCGCTTCCCGAATACGGTCGCATAAGTCACTCTGCATCTCAATCCAGTTTAGCCGAGCCACGCTAGACTCGCCTCTTGCCACACAATCCAAACCAAGGGATTCCCAGTCCCGCCTTAACCGCTCATCGTGAGCTTCAATCCAATTTCCTTTCCCCGAATATTTCCTACTCAAAGCATCCGCCACCACATTGGCTTTCCCCGGCGTATACTGAATTGCCACCTCGTAGTCCCTAAGGAACTCGACCCACTTGCGATGCCGCATATTTAGGTCCTTCTGATCTAGGAGATACTTCAGACTCTTGTGGTCCGTGAAGATCTCCACCTTTGCACCATAAACGTAGTGCCTCCACAACTTCAAAGCAAAAATTATCGCCGCCAACTCCAAATCATGGACGGGGTAATTTCTCTCGTGAGGCTTCAGCTGCCTCGACCCAAAAGCTATCACACTACCATGCTGCACCAACACGCACCCTAAACCGCATCCAGATGCGTCGCTGAAAATCTGGAATCCTTCGGTCCCCTTTGGTAAACTTAGGATCGTCGCCGTCATTAGCCTTTCCTTCAGGGTTTCAAACGCCTGATTGCACTCTTGAGTCCATACAAACTTCTGATCTTTGCGAGTTAGTGAAGTGAGGGGTAGGGCTATCCGCGAAAAGTTTTCCACAAACCTTCGGTAGTACCCGGCTAGTCCAAGAAAACTCCGGACTTCCGCCACGGTCCTCAAAACTAGCCACTCTCTGATGGCTTCTACTTTCGTTGGATCCACTGCCACCCCATCCCCACTGATTACATGGCCCAAAAACGCCACCTTCTCCAACCAAAACTCGCATTTCGAGAACTTCGCATAAAGCTGGTTCTCTCTCAACACTTGCAACACTATCCGCAAGTGCGACTCGTGCTCCGCTTACGACTTGGAATACACCAATATGTCATCGATAAAGACGACTACGAACTAGTCCAAGTATTCACGAAACACTCGGTTCATCAAGTCCATGAACACGGACAGCGCGTTCATCAACCCGAACGGCATCACCGAGAACTCAAAATGACCATACCTCGTACCAAACGCGGTCTTGGGTATGTCTTCGTCTCGAATCCGCAACTGATAGTATCTGGACTTCAAGTCCAATTTGTAGTACACCACCGACCCCACCAATTGGTCGAAAAGGTCGTCTATCTGAGGAATCAGATACTTATTCTTGACCGTCAATTTATTCAACTCTCGATAGTCTATGCACAAACGCATACTACCGTCCTTCTTCTTTACGAATAACACCGGCGCACTCCATGGTGAAGAGCTGGGTCTGATATACCCTTGCTCCAAAAGCTCCTACAACTGAACCTTGAGCTCGGCCAACTCCTTTGGTGCCATCCTAAAGGGTGGACATGACACCGGTCTTGCCTCGGTCACTAACTCGATGGAGAAATCAATCTCCCTCGAGGAGGTGCTCCCGGTAGCTCCTCAGGAAATACATCTCCAAACTCCGCCACCACGGGCACTTCTCCAAGAGACAGCCTGGAAAGGCAAACCTCCAACAACGCTACTAGAGCTACACCTCCCTGGTTAACAGCTCGCACTAGTTGAAGTGCCGAAACTAGGGAACAGGCCACTCCATGCAGGCCCTCGAACTTGACTTCCGCTCGCCCCACGCCCCTCAGGGTTACCACCTTGGACAAACAGTCGATACTGGCACGCTGCTCCGCTAGCCAGTCCATCCCCAAAATCACATCGAACTCGGACAACGGCAAGATCGCCGCTACCAACATGAAGTCGACTCCCTCAAGACTCCAACAAATCTGCCCTTTAGCCCTGGTTGTCATAGACGACCCATTGGGCATGCACACTTTCAACTCTGACTCCGTTGAGAAGGACTCAACTCCAATCCTCCGGACGAAGCTTTCCGCAAGGAAGGAGTGCGACGCTCCCGTATCAAAAAGTACCCTAGCGGGGTACCCAGATACCACTACAAAGCCTACACACATGCAACAAACATAAAAAGGCTTGAAAGGAAGAAATCTAAGGTGCAGGTCGAACTCTCATACCTGTCACCACATCAGTTTGGCGGATTGCTTCCTGCTGCCCAAGGTTGTAGGCCCTTGGCTGCACTGGTTGAATCCGGGAAGCACTCGACTCCGCCATCTTCCCCTTTTCTGTGGCACTGGGGCCGGAGAGCACGGTCTGCTCCTGCCTTGGCTCTTGCTCAGTGCCCCCTTGGGTACAAAATCTTGCTATATAGCCTGGCTTGCCACAACTGTAACACGTCTGCGGTCCCTTAGAGCGTGACCCTCGGACGTCCAATTACTTTTCTCGCCCGACTTATATGGTGGAGGTTTCTTCTTCCATCGGCTCTCTTCCGCCTTTCTATGGGACTGAGCAGGCTTCTTCTCTTCCCCCTGTTTGGGTGTGATACCCTTGCGACGCTGGGATCGCTCCATGTCACTCTCCAAAATTCGGGCCGCCTCCACCAATTCGTTGAAACCCGCACGTTTCATCGATATGAGGGGTTGTCTTAGATTCTCCCTCAATCCATGATAGAAGAGATTGTCCCTCTCTTCATCGTCTGCCATGGTCGTTCCCGCATAATGACCCAAGCGAGTAAATTCCTGAACATATTCATCCACTGACTTGTCTCACTGTACCAGATGTAAAAACTGCCTCTGGAGGGCTAACCTTGTTGATGCGGGAATGTACTTCTTCAGAAAGGCATTCCCAAACTCCTCGATGGACGGTATGCGTCCTAGAAACTGCCTGCCACTATGGCTCACCCACCATAACTTGGCATCTCCCTCCAACATAAAGGATGCGAACTCTGCCTTTTTCTCATCTGGCGCCTCTGCCGCCCTCAAAAGCTCCTGAATTCTAGCTCACCAATCCTCTGCATCTATGGGCGTGCCGATTCCCTTGAAGGTTGGAGGGTGGAAACTCAGAAAGTACTTCATTTGCCGGTCCCCATGCCCGACAACCACTCTCTCTGCCTGCGGCTCTGCCCACCTGGCTTCCTCAACTGGCACGGTCGCTGCCGTGTCCGGGGTAGCAGGAGTTGCTACTTGAGCAACGGGAGCTGCCAACTGTGCTGTCGCTGCATCTTGGGCCGCCACCATCGCTTCTGCAAGCATACGGCAGAAGTCGGCCGGTGTGACCTCCATCCCTAGTGGACCTTGCGCAGTCGCACTACTTGCCGAGAGCTCTTCTCTTGGCCTCGAGGTCCCAGCCTCGTTGCTTGCACTCTAAACACAAGCAAGAAAACGCAAATCAGTCTCTAATCGCAAGACTCGAACACAAGGACACTCATGGTCCCGCGATACTTCTAGGTGGATAACTTCTTATACGCGACTCGACTTATACTTTCGACCGCGAAACTTCTCATTGGAACGCTCAACCTCCCTCTGATACCAAAATGTAACACCTCCCCTGTAAAGACCATATAATATGGGTCCGGTCGGGGCCCCACAACATACGGACGCCACAGCTTTAGTATTAAAAGATGATATGAAAACTACCCAATCTCAAAACTCCAGACAAACACAGCGGAAACAGAACACTAACAGACAGAAGTTATCCACTAGCAGTAGAGTATCAGATGGCCTTAAGGCCTTACACAATAATAGTCCAAATAAAAAAATGTGTCAAGCACTCCTAGGCTACCTCGGCATGCAAGCCGGACATAAACATAACAAGAGTAGCAAACACAAAAGGAAAATCCAAGCACAGCAACACTTCATGAGGCTTAGGGCTTTTCGCCCGGCGCGCTAGCTCCTGCATGCGATCCTTGCCCTGTAAGGATTTGAAGTAACGTGGGTCAGCAAAGGCTGACCTCTATTGTGTAACAAACACATCTCCTCTCGGCCGTCCCTAACGGACCCCGGGGTACCACTCCACCTGCAAGTTAGCACTTCGTATACCAAAAGAGCATGTATATTAAAGCGGTAAAACAGGCATGGATGTCTCATACAGCATACATGTTTTCTATGTTTTGTACAAGGGGGAAGGGGCCTACTATGCAACATGAATGCAACCCGGGTTTCACCCAAGGCACCCTAGTTCGTATGCATCTAGAACAACATCAAACACTGGGTACTTCCGTTTCCCCATTGACTTAAAGCCGCAAACAAAAGGGAACCACCATGTCCCTAACGGCACACACGCCGTCACACGGAACCTTGCAAAGGCCCCACCCGCACAAGGGTCATAAACCCCGGGCTTGCCCGCACATTCTGACTTCGCACGTAAGGATTCCGTCTCACACTGATCGATTCTAAGAAGCCTTGCTGGACCCCCACCCGCTAAAGGCTACATTGCCCGGGCTTGCCCTCCGCTCGGCATTCTCGTCAGTCTCACACAAGGGGCTAGTCTCGCCGGGACACTTTCCCCACATGACTTGCGCGTCACGGGATAGCCAGCCGACCACGGAGACATAGCCGCGCCTTTGCACAGCACACACAAAGGTTTCCTCACCCCAATCACCATTTGCACCGTATCTTTCCCGTGCTCCAAGGAAACCATCTACCGCACAAAGCGGAGCTAACCTTGTCCGGTTCCGACTATGAGTACTCACTCAAATAAAAAGGGGGAAAACGCATACACATAATGGCGTCTTGCCGCAACGGATTTCTACCGAATCCTCAAAGCTCTCTATGTAACATCACCGGGTCGGACTAACGGTCGCGACCACGGCTTCACCCACAATGCCTAATCCGCTAACGGAGCAAATCTCTAATGCAAGCATGTCGGGATGAACATACTCAACCCGGAGGTTCCTCTTGAACCTAGGCTACACGAATCCCTCTCATTTGAGAGATCTGGTGCTCAAAACACA
Source organism: Platanthera zijinensis (assembly GCA_039513925.1). Lineage (NCBI taxonomy): Eukaryota > Viridiplantae > Streptophyta > Magnoliopsida > Asparagales > Orchidaceae > Platanthera > Platanthera zijinensis. The sequence continues at coordinate 99,598,438 of CM077084.1, forward strand.
AAAGGAAGGGGATGCTATTCATGCATCCTAAATCCTAAAAACTGGGAGGAGAAGTGTCGTTACCTTCCGTCCCCTCTTCCTAGCCATGGAGAAGATTTGCTCGGTTTAACACCACCGCAACGCTCCCACCTTCGCGGATCTGAACTCCGCTCGCGAAACGGACTTCCGAAGCTTTGTCGGCGGCCGGAACTTGGCCTCCTTGCTCTCCCTTCTCTCTAGAACTTAGAGAGATAAGAGAAAATGGGGAATGAGGGTTTGGAACCCTATTCCCGGCCTTAAACCGCCCAGGGAGGCTCCCCATCGTTGGATCTTCCAAAGAAAAGAATGAACGGCCACGATCGGAACCCAAAATAAAAAAATCTGGGCCGAACACGGGTTGCAACACGGCCGTGTGCAGGGTCGTGTCAACCATTCGCCGTCATTCCAAAATTCCCAACCAGAACACGGCCTCTGACACGCCCGTGTCAGACCCGACACGGCCGTGTCACTAGCCGTGTCAAGCCCGTGTACCAAACTCCTCCAAACTACCCGAGAAGGACACGTCCCTTGATACGTCTTCGAACACGTCCGTGTCCCGGCTGACACGCCCGTGTCAAGTCCCGTGTCACATCCCGTGCCCCCCCTCAATGCCACGAAATCGTTGAGTGCTCGACACGCCCTGAGACACGCCCGTGTCTCAGGTGACACGCCTGTGTCGCACCTGACACGCCCGTGTCAAAGCCCGTGTTCTCACTCAACTATCATCGACAGAAAAACGTCGAACCCGAGCACGACACGCCCGTTGACACGCCCGTGTCATAAGCCGTGTCAGCCTACCCAGAACCCACTTTGGCCAAAAAATAACGCCATCGGTTCTTCTTCTAAATTTTAGGGTGTTACACGGCTCGGCCCCAGGTAGACCCGCTGAGCAGGCTCTCATCTAGCTGGCAGGTCTGAAGGCTCGCCTGTGGGGGAGAGGTTTGGTTTGATCTTCATCAACACCCCGAGCTCGGCTCGGCCCCAGGTAGACTCGATGTGCAGGCTCTCATCTAGATGGCAGGTCCGAAGGCTCTCCTGTGGGGGAGAGGTTTGGTTTGATCTTCATCAATACCCTGAGCTCGGCTCGGCCCTAGGTAGACCCGCTGCGCAGGCTCTCATCTAGCTGGCATGTCCGAAGGCTCGCCTGTGGGGGAGATGTTTGGTTTGATCTTCGTCGACACCCCGAGCTCGGCTCGGCCCCAGGTAGACCCGCTGCACAGGCTCTCATCTAGCTGGCAAGTCCGAAGGCTCGCCTATGGGGGAGAGGTTTGGTTTGATCTTCATCGACACCCCGAGCTCGGCTCGGCCCCAGGTAGACCCACTGCGCAGGCTCTCATCTAGCTGGCAGGTCTGAATGCTTGCCTGTGGGGGAGAGGTTAAGTCTGATCTTCATCGACACCCTGAGCTCGGCTCGGCCCCAGGTAGACCTGTTGCGAAGGCTCTCATCAAGCTGGCAGGTCCGAAGGCTCGCCTGTGGGGGATAGGTTGAGTCCTTGACTCTTGGTCCTTGGTTCTTGATTTGTAGCTACTCTGCATTACGAAGAGCTTGGCTCGGCCCCAGGTAGACCCGCTGCGCAAGCTCCCATCTAGTTGGAAGGTCTGAAGGCTCGCTGGTGGGGCATAGGTTTAGTTTGTCGGAAGATGTTTTGACACGGCCCTGGCCTAGATCGGAGATAAGGCCCTAAAGGTATCGGCCAGTATAGGTCTCGGCCCGAAGTTCTCGGCTAGGGGGACCTCGCCGAAGAAGTCTTCCGGCAGACCTGGGCAGGACGACCTTATCGATAGCGCAAGGCTCCCGCCTAATTGATCTCTAAGGAAGGTTACCCTAAGGAGACTAAGGGTCTCGGCGGAAGCCCGCGCGGAAGTCACTTGGCTGACTAACCAACTCATTCAAGCAAACACATCGATAACGAGAAGTAAAACATTGCATTATATTTAATTATAAATTACAGGAGTTTGGAGCTTCTCGCTCATTACAAAAGAGAATAATAATAAAAGAAAAGACCCTTCAAGGGGGCGCGCTGTAATCACCGCTGGTGCTCTCGCTCAAATCCTCTCCGAATCCCTCACCATAGCTCGCCTCGGACGTCTCGCCGGCAGTGGTAGAAGGCTTCGGGATGTCTGAGGGAGGTGAGTCGGGCGCGCCTGGAGGCTTCGGGATGGGGTTGAAGAGCCATGGAAGGAGTTGGTCGGCAATGATGGTCTCGCCCGCCTCCCGCAGCAGCTTCACGCCCCGCAACGTCTCAAGGGTGAGCTTGACGGTGGCCTGGGCATTCGCCTGCAGCAGCTTGTCGATGTCATACTTCGAGAAGTAACGACTCTTAAGCCTTTCGTCAAGCGTTGGAGGAGGCGGGCCTTTCGCCGCTTCCGCACGCCGGAGTTGGTCCCTTAGCAGGACGTTCTCGCAGCGCATGTCAGCCAGCTCCTTACGGAGTGCCATGTGTTGGTACCCTAGTTTGATTTGAGTTTAGTCCTCTCCTTTGTGTCCCTTGACCCAAGAAATATCTATGGTCAATGGTTAGAAGTCTAGCTGTAGAGTCCTCGCTTTTCCAAATTGAGAATTTGGTTAAGTAGGTTTTTCGTTCGACTATAGTCGAACGCCGTTCGACTATCGTCTATCGGCTGATCGACGATCGTCTATCAGTTGGTCGACGCTGATAGTTCGACTATCTGTTGATAGCTCGACTATCTGTTCTGCGCTGATAGTTCGACTATCTGTTGATAGCTCGACTATCTGTTCTGCGCTGATAGTTCGACTATCTGTTGATAGGTCGACTATCTGTTCTGCGCTGGTAGTTCGACTATCTGTTGATAGGTCGACTATCTGTTCTGCGCTGGTAGTTCGACTATCGGTTGATAGGTCGACTATCTAGTTTGTTCTGATAGTTCGACTATCTGCTGATAGATCGACTATCTAGTTTGTTTTGATAGTTCGACTATCTTTTGATAGATCGACTATCTGTTTTCTGAGGTAGGTCGACTATCTGCTTGATAGGTCGACTATCTCTGTGCGCTTGATAGCTCGACTATCTGTCCTAGATAGATCGACTATCTGATAGTTCGACTATCTGTCCTGATAGTTCGACTATCTGCTGCGGTAGCTCGACTATCTGTTTGATAGCTCGACTATCTGGATCGTTCGACTATCTGCCCGATAGTTCGACGATCTCCGTGCGTCGTTCGACGATCTTCGAAGGTCGTTCGACGTTTTCTGTCTGCCTTTGTATTTTGTATTTATTTATTATATTTAATTAATTAATACATTTTCTGGCACTCTATTTTAAGCTGTATGATAAAGTTTCCAGGCATTATTTGCTCTATTCTTATTGCCTGAGTTAAAATCTTTTAAGATAAAGTTGTTTGTCCTATTAGCTGTCTCTTTAAATTACTTTATCTGTTGTCAGCCCTTTATAGCCGTTAGACTGAAAAGTCTTCTTTTGCTATAAAGAGATTGTTTCTGATGTGACTTTATTTAGTCCTTCTGTTATCTGATTTAAGCCTGCAGCTTCTTAGAAAGTGATTTATTCCCTTTATAGAATGTTTTGCTGCAGAGATATTTCTGTCTTCTTGATATTTACAGCCCAGGTCTCAAGGCTTAGAAGAAGACAAATAATTCAAATGGAAGAGAGCCGTTGCTTGCTGATAATATTTAAAGGACCCTTTGAAGAAGGATTGAAGCTAGTGTTACACACATATTCTCAAGCACTCAAGCCTTCATCAAGCTCAAGCTTCCTGCTCTCAGCAATCTCCATCTAACTGAGAAGTGTTAAGATCTTCATCTCTTCTTCACCTGAGTTCTCCTGCTTTTAGGAAGTTCAACTCAGAGTTCCTTTGAAGAAGAAGAAGAAGAAGATAGCTGCTTGAAGAATTTTGTTTTTATTATTTACTTTCTTCCTGTAGCTTTTCCTTCAGAATTTTCTGAAGAGTTTTTCTGCACTGAAGCAAGACTTCACCTGGACATCTTTGAGCCAGGGGGAGCCTTGATTCTTTAGAGCATTCTAGCTCAGTGCAAGCTTTTTGTGCTTCTCTAATCTATTGTAAAATAGAGAAGACATCTTAACCTTCTTCCCCCTCCTGTACAGGGTTATTACTCCCTTCAAAAGTATCCCTTGGTGGCAGGGCACCTGATCAAAAACCTGTGCTTGGTTTTTAGACACCTGATCAAAAGTCTAAAGGGTTTCTGAATCTACCTGAATCAGATTCTGTTGGTGGCAGGGCACCTGATCAAAAACCTGAGTGGATTCCTACCGTGTGGGTAGAAGAGTGGACGTACCCAAGTTGTTTGGGGAACCACTATAAATTTCCTTGTGTCGTCTGGATTCCTTTTGTCTAATTCCTGCATTGTGGCTGTGATTAGATATAACTAGGTTACTAGTTGCTGATTAGGTTTTCCAAGCTTAACTGTAATTACAGTTAGCTTGTGTTTGTACACATCACTTGTGATAGGCTTTAAGGTTAAATCAATATCTATAATCTTTTCATTCCGCACTTCACTCCAAGGGAGTTGGGTAGAATATTAAGTTTTGTCTGTGCAAAATTTGATAACTCTATTCACCCCCCCTCTAGAGTAGTATCTATCCCTTCACTTTCACCATGGATGGGACGGAATCCTGTGGAAAAGAGATCAGCTCAGAGAAATGTTGCACAAACGTGGCTTCAAGAAGCGAGAACAAAGGTCCAAGAAGGTCTCGCTTACCTCGGCTGCGGGGCGTAGGGATAGCAGTTGTTGAGCATTCGCCAGCTCCTGCTGAGCACTCGCGAGCTCTTTCTCCAAGGCACGCGCTTGCGCCACCGGTCCATCCCTCGCCTTGTACATATTCGCGAAATTCTTATCTATGCTTATGCTCCGGCGAGCGCACATGTGCGCGAGCTCGAACCCGTGCAGTAGGGCCCGGGTGGAGTCGAAGGCCAAGAGCCGGGTGGGCATCTGGTCGTAGACACTGGCGTCCTCTCGGCTGTAGAGGTCGTAGCCTAGCGAGAAGGCCTTGCCAGTGACCTTGTCTCGCTCCGCCCAGCTGGGAAGGAGCGTCGAAATCTTGATCAGGTTGGACGTGGGGTCCCACTGGAGCTGAGGCTTCCCCTCAGCGTCGAGGTACTTCACGCCGAAACCGTAGTTTCTGTGCCCTTTCGGCACCTCCTTGGGTGGAGTCCGGGCAGAGGTCTCGGCAATGGCCCCTTCTCCCCCAACCTCGCTTGCGGCCGGTGGGTTCCCTGTGGAAGCCTCGGCACGGCTCCTGGCAGCAGCATCCATCTCGCTGGCCCTCAGTAGAAGCCCTTCGAAGGACCTACCCTGGGGGGAAGATTGGACGGGCGAGGCTGCCAAGGATTTCCCCCTTTCAGCAGCAGACGGCTTCGGCCTCTTCAACGATCGGAGGGAGGGAATGGTGCCTTCCAGCTTCTTGGCTTTTGGCGGCAAGGGCTGATCTGGTTCATCCTGACAGGCGCGAGCGCTAGCTCCCGCGAGAGCGAGAGAATCTCTCGCGGCCCGTTTCTCGGCACCCTGGACCTCAGCGAAAGGTTGGCGCAGGGGGACCTCCCTCTCTCCTGCAAAGTTGCCACTATTCAGCACAAGAAGATCCTGATAAGGAATCAAATCTAGGGCAAGACCATACCTTCGCCCGGGTGGACGGGAGGAAGGGAGTCGACGTCTCGCCGGAGGAAGTGGACGTCGAACTCCTTCGTGCCAAAGAACTCCAGAATTACGCTCTCGCGCGACCCCAGAGCGGGAGGCTTATAGGCGGCATCCTCGTACTGTACAGGCTGGAGCGGGACGTTGCCGAAGTCACCGGTGACGTAGACGAACTTCTCGCCCCAGTGGTGATGTTTGTTGGCGAGACCGGTGGTTTTGAGCAGCTGCCCGGATAAGAAGGCCACCCCTCCTTTGGCACGGAAGTTGAACAGCTTCCGGAAGATTGGCAGGCTGAACTCGATCCTCTCGGATTGCATGTAGCATATTAACGCCACAAGCATCGCGACGGAGTTCGGTTCAGCTGGGCGGGAACTACCCCGTAGTAGCGGAGAGCTTGGCGAATCTCCGGCCAGAGGGGAAAGCGGAAACCCACCTCGAAATGTTCGAGGGGGATGACAAGCTCTCCCGCCCCCGGGGTATTCACCTTGTCATGATTACCCGGGTTCCTCGCCGAGAAGCCAGCAGGAATGAAGCGGTTGACGATCATGTTGTACTCGTCCAGGATAAGGGTGCATGAAGGAAAGAGATGCTTTCGGAACGCTTCCGCGCAATGAGCGCGACCCTCCTTCTCATCCGGCATTTTGGTTTATGGGTAAGAGCGAGAGCTATAGAGAGGTAGAGGCGGAAGCAAGAGTGCGAGAGAAATGAAAGGGAGTTGAGGTTCCGGATCGGAGAAGTAAATGTGGTTGGTGGACTTCCCTATTTATAGGGAACCGTGATCATTACGGCTCCATCCGATAGAGAGAGGAAATAAAGGAGGAGTACAGCTGTCACGATCTGGGCCGGCGACGCCTGGGTTTTCCGACTCGGGATGACAGCAATCAACACTCGTTTCTAATCGGCGCAAGCATCCTAGTTTCGGCGCAAGCATCCCAGTTCGCTGCATCGTTTCTAATCGGCGCAAGCATCCTAGTTTCGGCGCAAGCATCCCAGTTCGCGCCATCATTTCTAATCGGCACAAGCATCCTAGTTTCGGCACAAAACATCCTATTTTCGGCGCAAGCATCCTAGTTTCGGCGCAAGCATCCTAGTTTCGACGCAAACATCCTAGTTCCGACACATATTCTTAAACTCGCAGCACAATAAAAGAAGAGACGGATAATGGCATGCTCTCCCTGGCGAGAGCTGAATATAATTGATAATAATAATTGTTATTACAAACAAGCATGAAGGTACATTGGCAGAAGGGGAGGCTACGAAGAGAGAAGAGGCGAGATCTAGAGGACTAGTAGGGTTCCCAGCGCCATCGTCCTCGTTCCCTCTGCCTAGTTCTTGGAGGCACCAGCGGGTTGAAATAGGATGACAGGGTGGTACACCCTAGGTTGATCTGTCGAGCATGATCCCGGATCTGCGCGATGCATCTCCCTGGCGAAGACTCGGCAGTAGGCCCTCCCGGTCGATCAGTCTCGCCCAAGAAGAAGTCTCGCTCCAGAGCTTCCAGCCTTTGCTCCACGGATTCGCGGAACACTTTCACCGTGGCGGTATGAGCACGGTCTCGCTGGATGAGCTTGGACAAAATGGCCGAGATCTTCCTCCTTCGCCCCTTCGCATTCCCAGCGATGTTCAAGGTTTCATCTATCTCGCTAGATGAAGGGAGGGGGGAGCCCTCGCCATCTTCTTCTTCTTCCTCCTCTTCTCCCTCGTTGGCTCCCGACCGCGAGCTGGGATCCCCTGCAAAAGAGCGCCCAAGGATTTGATTAAGGCGTAACGATTAGCTGACAAGAATGTCTCGCATACCTGCAGTCCGGCGAGAATCGTCGACTAACGTCGGACGAGAAGGCCCGACCCCCCCCCCCATCGGTTCCATAAAGGAGGTAAAGAGGCTTGCCTCGCCCCGGTCGGAATGGCTTGCGCACGATGATCCCGGCCTGGCCGGAAGCATGTGGGGGAGTTATCTTCTCTCAAGGGATGATCGGCATCCTTGGGAGTAGTGGAAGGTTCAGAAGCCACCCTTCCCGCCTGTAGGGCGGGATTAGCCGCTGGGGGAGGCAGTTCAGCAGTTCTCGCCTCATCTTCCAGGGCGACGAGACCTGGGTCAACGGAAGCTGGCACTGCGAGAAGACAGTTCAGAAAAGAAAGGGCATGGTTTAAGTATTGAGAAGTGACAGAAAATGTACCTATCATCCAGGCCTCCGAGACCCTCATTTGTTCCTGAGGAGGGGGAGCTAACAAGTCTAGGGGAATCAGGGAAGACCCGGCATTGTCATTTGGAACAGACTCTGCGAGAGGTCACGTTAGCTATTGGTCCTATAACGCAATCATCTTGGTAGGCATGATCGGAAAGCATACTTTTGCGGGGAGGGGTCCCCCGCGGGGATTGGAGTAGGAGAAGGTGGATCCCTGTTTTTCGCGAGCAAAGGTCGCACCGGACCACCTTCGCTTTTTCTTTCTCTTTTTTATTCTTCGGCTCAGAAGGATCAGCGGTTTAAGATTTCTCGATAGCCAGGGGTGCTACCGCAGCACTGTTAGCCAGGGCTCGTGCCTGAGCGCGATTAACGATCTTGAGGTCCTGCGGAAGTGGCTTGGCAACGCGTTAGATCATCGTGGTCTCGCGCAAAAAATCCAGGCGAGAGCTCAGTCAAGAAACAGTAGTTCAGAGGCAAGAACTTATGGTCGCCTGTCAGTGCGTATTTATAGCGAGTAGTTAGTAGGGCACACGAAGATTCTTGGCTGACAGGCACGTGTCCAGCGAATATTTGGGGTTGGACTTGTCTGAGAGCGCAGGGTAGCTCGAAAAGAGAGGGGATTGTGTAACCCATATTGTGGGTCGAACCCAGAAGCAGTGGTCTGAGATGGGCTAGCTCAGGCTTAGCCCAGGAAAAACAACAGAGTTCCCGCTTCTTAAGGGGCTCCCGCCTAGCTGTAGGCGAGACCCTTCGCGCCAGGCTTCAGGCTTCAGGCTAGACGAGCTTCTGCCTTGAGGGAGCTCCCGCCCAGGTAGGCGAGAGGGCATTGGTGAGCCTTCAACGACAATGGCATTAAGACCACCAAGGGCGAGAACCTTCTTGGTCGGAGCTCTCGCCAAGGTAAGCTCAATTGGGACCCAGCAAGAGCCTTCTCGGCCGGAGTTCTCTTGCCAGTTGGTCCATGTGGTAGGGTGTGGCGCCCAGGAAAAGATTATTTTATTATTTCATTATCCTCAGGGAAAGATTACCTATATGCCCCTGAGGACAGCAGAATTCGGCTATTGGCAAACCCGTCAGGGGTATTTCAGTATTTTCAGGTCAAGGGAAGGCTATAAATAGACTCTATAAGGGCTCTTTAGAAAGCAGGCTTTCATTATTCTCCAACTCTAGTGCTTTCTGAAGAGCTCCCAGCCCAGCATTTGGCTTTGGAGGGGAAGCTCTCAGAGATCTTACAGGTGTAAGGTGGGACCTCCCTGCTGAGGCTTTGGGTCAATCTTAGGACCTTAGCAGCCAGTCAAGGGTCGAGGTTTGAGAGAAGTAGGCGTCGGCTGCACCCTGGTTTGTGAACATTCGTTGAGGTCATTTTTTGCTTCAATAGTCTTTTGTCCTAGAATACTCATGCAAAGTTCTAGACAAAGAAGTTCTTGAGTTCTTCCAGTATGTGAAGCTCAGACATGAAGACACTGTTATTAAGAGCAAGATTCAGAAGTTCAAAGTGAAAGTGAAAGCCTCTCTTCTGTCTAGGTACTTGCGATTGTCAGTCTGTGATCAAGTCGATTACCTTGATGAGGCTGATTTCTCCAGAGCTCTGTCTTTCTATGGACTACCCAGAGGCACCAAGGCCATCAAGCACCAAGGAATGAATAAGGAAGGCAAGCTTATCTCAGACATCATCGGTAAGGTGCTGATTTGCAAGACGGGCTCTCATAATTATATATATTCAGTTCCATATTCAGTTCTGATTCAGTGGCCCCAGATACAGTGCTTTCCGACTCAAAGCCAGTTGATCTCCTAGCAGAGATTGATGTTATTGGTACTTCTGCGGCTGAAGTTATGCTAGTTGAGGATGCAGAAGTGACTCCAGAGGAAGAGGATCCAGCCTTCTGAGCATGTGGAGGATGTTGAGGAATTTAATAGAGGATGCTACTGATGATGATCTGACAGTTGCTGAGTCTGAGATAGAGATTATTATTGAAGAGAATATTGTTGATTTGGACAATGTTGTTGCTACTGTTGTTGTGAGACTGAGAGTGTAAGTGTTGCTGCTGCTGCTGAGCCAATGTCTATGACAACCTTTTTAGTTCTCTCCCAAAAAGACTCCTATTGCAGTTTTTGAGGGGGAGGCTACTCATTCCCAGATCTCTGTCTCCACTGAGGTTGACCGGTTCATCCGCAACCTGGAGAAGTGACTTGGCAAGAGGCCCCCTGAAGGCGTAATTGATCTTCTGATGAGGAGTACAGAGGTGCCTATATAAACGGATTCTGGCACCTGATAAAGCTCATCTTTCTCGATCGAAGAATCCCCCAGTGATTCTGACCAGCCTGCCCGAGGCTGCTATATTCATCCCAGTTCTGCGCAGTTTCAAATGACCCCTTTCTGCAAGCAGTTAAATGATGTTGGCAAAGCAACAAGCTAAGTTTCGAGGCTTTATTGCAAAAGGTTGTGATAAGAGTTAAAGATTCTGAGAAATATATGCTGAATGGACTTGCAGAGGTAAAGGTTCAGATTGGCAAGTGGAAAAAAGAGACTTTGATGGTGGGGCCAAGAAGGTGGTACATATATTGCCTTGACTTGAATGCTCTAAAGAAAAATCTTCATGTTGTGAAAAATGTTGATCACAAGCTCTCATCCTTGATCGATGCTCACCACCGGTCAATGGCTTACTCGATAAAAGTATGCTATATTATGCTAATGCCATCGCTGCCGAAGCCAAAATAGGGGAGAATGCTTGTATAGCTAATTTGGATGCTAAAGTGAATTTGTGGGGAACTCGATGGAACAACACTTCAAGGCTACAAATGACTACATATATGACAATATGAGTGGCCTCTATAATCAGCTGGCATGTATTCAAGTCCTGTTGAGCCTGTACAAGTGACTGACGAGGCTTATTCTCCCCAGGATTACTCGCAAGTACTAGTAAGGAAAACACAGGATTTTGATCCAGACATTGTTGCTGCTACAGCTATCTTCCCCGAACTCAGGATGTGGAAGTCATTCTCCCTGGTTCACAAGAGAAAAAAAAG
>CM077084.1:99609797-99751191 GCA_039513925.1 Platanthera zijinensis
CATCAAGCTGGCAGGTCCGAAGGCTCGCCTGTGGGGGATAGGTTTAGTCCTTAACTCTTGGTGCCTTGGTTCTTGATTTGTAGTTATCTCTGCATTACGACGAGCTCGGCTCGGCCCCATGGTAGACCCGCTGGCGCAAGCTCCCATCTAGCTGGAGAGGTTCCGAAGAGCTCGCTCGGTGGGGCGCTAGGGTTTGTTTGTCGGAAGATGTTTTGACACGGCCCTGGCCTAGATCGGAGACAAGGCCCTAAAGGTATCGGCCAGTAGAGGTCTCGGCCCGAGTTCTCGGCTAGGGGGACCTCGCCGAAGAAGGCTTCTGGCAGACCTGGGCAGGACGACCTTATCGATAGCGCAAGGCTCCCGCCTAATTGATCTCTAAGGAAGGTTTACCCTAAGGAAACTAAGGGTCTCGGCGGAAGCCCGCGCGGAAGTCACTTGGCTGACTAACCTACTCATTCAAGCAAACACATCGATAACGAGAAGTAAAACATTGCATTATATTTAATTGTAAATTACAGGAGTTTGGAGCTTCTCGCTCATTACAAAAGAGAATAATAATAAAAGAAAAGACCCTTCAAGGGGGCACGCTGTAATCACCGCTGGTGCTCTCGCTCAAATCCTCTCCGGATCCCTCACCAGAGCTCGCCTCGGACGTCTCGCCGACAGCGGTAGAAGGCTTCGGGATGTCCGAGGGAGGTGAGTCGGGCGCGCCTGGAGGCTTCGGGATGGGGTCGAAGAGCCATGGAAGGAGTTGGTCGGCAATAATGGTCTCGCCCGCCTCCCGCAGCAGCTTCACGCCCCGCAACGTCTCGAGGGTGAGCTTGACGGTGTCCTGGGCATTCGCCTGCAGCAGCTTGTCGATGTCGTACTCCGAGAAGTAACGACTCTTAAGCCTTTCGTCAAGCGTTGGAGGAGGCGGGCCTTTCGCCGCTTCCGCACGCCGGAGTTGGTCCCTTAGCAGGACGTTCTCGCAGCGCATGTCAGCCAGCTCCTTGCGGAGTGCCATGGATGGGACGGAATCCTGTGGAAAAGAGATCAGCTCAGAGAAATGTTGCACAAACGTGGCTTCAAGAAGCGAGAACAAGGGTCCAAGAAGGTCTCGCTTACCTCGGCTGCGGGGCGTAGGGATAGCAGTTGTTGAGCATTCGCCAGCTCCTGCTGAGCACTTGCGAGCTCTTTCTCCAAGGCACGCGCTTGCGCCACCGCTCCATCCCTCGCCTTGTACATATTCGCGAAATTCTTATCTAAGCTGATGCTTCGGCGAGCGCACATGTGTGCGAGCTCGAACCCGTGCAGCAAGGCCCGGGTGGAGTCGAAGGCCAAGAGCCGGGTGGGCATCTGGTCGTAGACGCTGGCGTCCACTCGGCTGTAGAGGTCGTAGCCTAGCGAGAAGGCCTCTCTAGTGACCTTGTCTCGCTGCGCCCAGCTGGGAAGGAGCGTTGAAACCTTGATCAGGTTGGATGCGGGGTCCCACTGGAGCTGAGGCTTCCCCTCAGCGTCGAGGTACTTCACGCCGAAACCGTACTTTCTGTGCCCTTTCGGCACCTCCTTGGGTGGAGTCTGGGCAGAGGTCTCGGCAACGGCCCCTTCTCCCCCAACCTCGCTTGCGGCCGGTGGGTTCCCTGCAGAAGCCTCGGCATGGCTCCTGGCAGCAGCATCCATCTCGCTGGCCCTCAATAGAAGCCCTTCGAAGGACCTGCCCTGGGGGGAAGATTGGACGGGCGAGGCTGCCAAGGATTTCCCCTTTCAGCAGCAGACGGCTTCGGCCTCTTCAACGATCGGAGGGCGGGAATGGTGCCTTCCAGCTTCTTGGCTTTTGGCGGCAAGGGCTGAGCCGGTTCATCCCGGCAGGCGCGAGCGCTAGCTCCCGCGAGAGCGAGAGAATCTCTCGCGGCCCGACTCTCGGCACCCTGGACCTCAGCGAAAGGTTGGCGCAGGGGGACCTCCGCTCTCCTGCAAAGTTGCCACTATTCAGCACAAGAAGATCCTGACAAGGAATCAAATCTAGGGCAAGACCATACCTTCGCTCGGGTGGATGGGAGGAAGGGAGTCGATGTCTCGCCGGAGGAAGTGGATGTCGAACTCCTTCGTGCCAAAGAACTCCAGAATTGCGCTCTCGCGCGACCCCAGAGTGGGAGGCTTATAGGCGGCATCCTCGTACTATACAGGCTGGAGCGGGACGTTGCCGAAGTCGCCGGTGACGTAGACGAACTTCTCGCCCCAGTGGTGATGTTTGTTGGCGAGACCGGTGGTTTTGAGCAGCTGCCCGGATAAGAAGACCACCCCTCCTTTGGCACGGAAGTTGAACAGCTTCTGGAAGATTGGCAGGCTGAACTCGATCCTCTCGGATCGCATGTAGCATATTAACGCCACAAGGATCGTGACGGAGTTCGGGTTCAGCTGGGCGGGAACTACCCCGTAGTAGCGGAGAGCTTGGCGAATCTCCGGCCAGAGGGGAAAGCGGAACCCACCTCGAAATGTTCGAGGGGGTGATGATTACAATTATGGTAGATTTTTATTGTAATAATTGTAATCATATCCGCTGTTTTCTACCTCTTTATTCAAGTAATTGCACTAAATAATTGAGAATTGGTATTGTCATGAATAGTAGAGCATAGTTTAGAGTTTTTACTAGTTTATGTATTGAACTTCTCCCTTACTATGGCATTTTTCTAATGCAGGTACAACTAGCCAGTGGAACTAAAAGTCTTGGAGCAAACAGGGGAGTTTACGGGGCCAACAGGACTGATCACAGGAGAAGAATTGCCCACACACGGGTAGGAACACGGCCGTGTGCCTACCCGTGTTCCATCCCAGCTGAAGCCAATGATCCAGCCCCGTGTCTGAAGAACATGAAGAACAACACGGCCGTGTTCCAAAACACGGCCGTGTCAGTACCCGTGTGATCCAACACGGCCCATGATCAAACACGTCTTTTCGAGTGGAACTGCCCTGGAACTGCCGACACGGCCTGCAACACGGCCGTGTCGGAACCCGTGTTCGACCATGTTTGCTATTGGACTATAAAAACCTGGAGAAAATTTTATTCTGCACTTTTTGGATTATTTTGCTTGGAGATTTTTCTGGAGAACGAAAGTGGAGCATCCAAGAGAAGGAAGGCTTGAAGGAGATATTTGTATGCATTTATTCTTTAATTTATCTCATTTAATCTTGTATCTCTCTTGGTAATCCAACTTTATTTATCTTTTACTTTTCATGAACAATGTGTTTGAACAAGTTAGTAATCATGTATCGTTTTGTTTTCGTCAATTTCATTGTATTTTATTCGTATATGGGCTTGCAAACATTGAGAATTATCCTTATTATGAATGATTATTTATTTTTACATGAATTCTAAATGTCTAGATTGAGAAATTGGATTGTTTGGATGATGGTTAAATCTTCATATTTATGTGTTATTTCTCTTTGTAATTCAAAATTCATGATCGAGAGATATGTTTCTTGGAAAATTAGAATACGAATGAATGGAATTATGGTATTTTAGAAATAAAGTTTCATGAATCCATGTATTAGATAGGGTATTTCATTCAATAAATATTTGAGTATTGTAAATTGTTCGAGAGAAAATTTACTTAACTTAACTTAGATTTTAAATTGCTCGAGAGAGAATTTGATAATTAGTTTAACCCTTTACAATACAATGAATTTGATAGTCTTGTTATTTCATGATTACACAAAGTGATTATGTTCATCGAATGCTCTTAACTTTCGACTTGAAACTATTTTTGTAACTCTCCAATACAATTTTTATCCAAATAGTCATAGTTAGGATTAATCTATGTTAGAACGCAACCTTAAGTTAGGTATGATAATAGAGTGAGAGTGAGTACGAATAGTTGAAATGACCCTGTGGAATACGATACGAGATGTAGATTTCTCTTATACTATGATTGATAGGTGCACTTGCCTGAAAGATGATTCAATCTAGCTTATGCCCATCTACATAGTTATGATAAATTGTAGAATGAATCCGCATCAAGTTTAGACTTAGCGAAAATATTCATCAAGTTTTTGGCGCCGTTGCCGGGGATCGTTTCAATATTTTGAAAGCTTTAACTTTATTAATCTACCATTATTGTTTACTAATAAATATTTGTAGATTAGTTTAAAGTAAAATTATATTCTTTAATCTCTGTTTTGTAGTCTGTTAGTCTATGACCAGGGCAAGAAACGATAGAAAAGTTACCACCACCCACATCCGTTAAGGCAGTGAGAAGTTTTTTAGGCCACGCCGGATTTTACCCGCCGGTTTATTAAAGACTTTTCAAAAATTGCTAAACCACTTACGAGACTATTAGAAAAGGATACACCGTTTATCTTTGATCAAGAGTGCCTACATGCTTTTGAGTTCTTAAAAGAGAGATTAGTTAATTCTCCTATTATGATAGCGCCTGATTTTACTCAGCCATTTGAAATCATGTGTGACGCTAGCAGTTTTGCGGTAGGAGCTGTTTTAGGACAACGCCGAAACAAACATTTTCATCCTATATTTTATGCTAGTAAAACACTTAATAATGCACAAGAGAATTATACTACAACTGAAAAAGAACTTCTAGCAGTAGTCTTTACGTTTGATAAATTCAGATCCTATTTAACATTATCCAAGGTGGTAGTTTACACGGACCACTCTGCACTTAAATATTTGCTAGCCAAGGCGGAAGCTAAGCCTCGTTTAATCCGTTGGGTACTTTTATTACAAGAATTTGATTTGGAAATTAGAGATAAACGAGGAGCAGAAAACTTAGCGGCAGACCATCTTTCACGTTTAGAAGATCCATTACGAGCAACGTTAGATGAGTCTGAAATTTCAGATACGTTCCCTGAGGAATCGTTATTTGCCTTATCTTCGAAAATTAATAATGATTATCCATGGTTTGCAGATTATGCAAACTATCTTGTGGCTAAGGTCCTCCCAAAAGATTTTTCATACCAGCAGAAAAAGAAATTTTTCTCCGACTTGAAATATTACTTTTGGAGGACCCTTTTCTTTTTCGGATATGTGCAGATTCCGTGATCCGAAGGTGTGTATCCGCCGAGGAAGGGTGGAGAATTCTGGAGCAGTGTCATTCAGGTCCTACTGGTGGTCACTATGGAGCAAATCGCTCTGCGAAAAAGGTTCTTGATTCGGGTTTTTATTGGCCCCTTCTATTCAGGGATGCCCAAAGGTATGTGCTTTCATGTGATTCTTGTCAAAATCAGGTAATATTTCTAAATTACATGAAATGCCGCAAAATTTTATCCTTGAATGTGAAGTATTTGATGTGTGGGGGATAGACTTTATGGGTCCATTTCCAGTTTCATTCGGGAATAAGTATATCTTAGTGGTCGTAGATTACGTATCAAAGTGGGTTGAGGCGCAAGCTTTACCTACTAATGATAGTAGAGTAGTAATCCAATTCCTAAAATCTCTATTTGCGTGATTTGGCACACCACGAACACTTATTAGCGATAGGGTTTCTCACTTCTGTAATCTACAGTTAGATAAGGTATTGCAGAAATATGGAGTCACACATAGGATAGCTACACCATATCATCCCCAAACTAGTGGCCAAGTTGAAGTATCCAATAGAGAACTTAAGCGCATCCTAGAAAAATCTATAGAGGGGAATAGAAAACAATGATCTAGGAAACTAAACGATTGTTTATGGGCTTATAGGACCGCATTTAAAACACCTATAAGTACCACTCCCTTTAGATTAGTCTATGGTAAATCTTGTCACTTACCTATAGAATTAGAGCACAAGTCATATTGGGCAATACGCTCTCTAAATTTTGATACAAATTCTATAGGGGAAAAACGCAAACTTCAACTTAATGAACTAGATGAATGGAGGACTATGGCTTATGAAAACTCCAGAATTTATAAGGAGAAAACCAAACTATTTCATGACCGTCATCTTCGGAAAACTAAAACATTCAACAAGGGTGATCAGGTGCTCCTTTTTAATTCTAGACTGCGTCTATTTCCCGGGAAGCTTAGGTCTAAGTGGTCTGGACCGTTCCAGGTTAAAGAAGTTTTTCCCTATGGCACCGTCGAACTAACTCACCCTGAAAAGGGAGATTTTAAAGTCAATGGGCACCGGTTAAAGCTTTATAACAGTGCACTTCCCCAAGAACCTATTCGACTAGAATCATGCCTTCACCTAGATTAAGAGAATGTCTAGACTAGTATAGTATCTTGTCTATATAGGAGAATAAAAATTTTAATGAAACTTGAATTAAAAATAAATAAATTACGTAATCAGGAGAAATTACCAAAGAAGAAGTGTACACGGCCATGCACACGCCCGTGTGCATGGCCGTGTCTAGCACACGCCCTGTCCACCCAGCCATGTGATCACCCGTGTCGAAACGACGAATTAAATTGTTTCAAGTCAGAGAAGTACACGGGTTTTCACCAAGCCGTGTTCATAGCCGTGTGTAATATACACGGCTATCCACCCAGCCATGTGCACACCCGTGTCGAAGCGACGAATTAAATTGTTTCAAGTCAGAGAAGTACACGGGTTTCCACCAACCCGTGTTCTTGACCGTGTCCGATCGAGGTTGACCACACGGGTAGGGACACGGCCGTGTTGTTGACCGTGTCCCACCGACACGGGCAGTTTCCCGCGATTTGACCACACGTCTCCTTGAAGACCGTGTTTCCCGCGCAGAAAGATTCCTCAACACGGGTACACACACGGCCGTGTGTGCACCCGTGTTCGGCTTCTTTTTATAGGGGGCCGAATTTTTCCATTCTCTTCATCACTCCCACTATCTCCTCCTCCCATTCTTGCTTCCATTCCAGCCGGGAAATCACTCTCCCTCTCCAAAATTCGCGGAATCGTCTCATTTCTTCGCGCTCAACATAATCGGTAAAACTCCTGGGTTATTTCCATCCAATCTCCTCTTGATCATTTCTATTCCTATTTTCTTTCTAAATTCACTTTAGATTTGTTTTTTTATTATTATTATTTTCAGATCATGGCATCTTCTCGTAGCCAAGGTGGTCGCCGGCGTCGCCCGGATCTTCAAGCATTATCTACCGAGAGACGCGACGTCGCTCAGCCACTAGTTTTCACAGATCCTATCCACACAAACCGCTATAATCGGCTACAAGCCAAGAAGTATCAGGACATACGAATCATAGACTGGGATGTCCTAGAAACTATAGGTCTAGCGGATACTGTGAGAGATTTACTTTCTGTAGTGGGGTGGCGAGAGTTCTTTGCCATAGAAGAGATAGGATTTAGAGAGCTGACCCTCGAATTTTTATCCACCTTCTATGTGAACCTTCGATCCTGTGTGGCCGATGATGGAAGGCCTACAGAGGGGAATATTTCTTTTCGAGTGGGGGGCACCTTCTACACACTTTCTCTCTACCAGTTTACACGGTATTTAGGAGTATACGACGAGGCATTCCTCCTTAGTGCCGCCTACTCTGATTTGAAATTTGATCTCCCCAGTCGCGAACAGGCAGGTGGTGTTTGGCGACGTTTATCTTTCGACACCGGCGCCTACGAAGCCAAGAGGTCTAAGGCCTCAAAGTTGGTCTCCCCCGCCGTGCATTATATTCATCACCTACTTAGCCATACACTGAGCGGCCGGGGCGAAAGCTCCGGTGTTGTGAGTCGACAGGACATTCTTTATCTGTACAGCATGACAGCCCATTATCCTATCCATTTGGGCTATATGCTCGCTCATTTTATTCTTCATCAGGCAGAGAATTCCCGCGTCGGGTCTATCTGTGTAGCCCCCTACATCACGCGTCTAACCAAGAATATGGGCATCTTTTTACCTCTTCCCCGATGGCGGTGGTATCGAAGACTGTGTCTATCACCATGGCCAATCTTCGAGCCATCCGCCTCGTTACTGCTCGTCAAGGCCTAGGAGGGACTATCTATACCATTGCAGCTCGTGGCCTTCATATCCACGACGACGACGACGATGAGGTCGATCCAGATCTCGATGAGCCTCTTATTCCGCCTGCCCGTTCGACGCGTACTCAGGGGGAGTCATCATCTGCCCAGCCTCAGCGACAGTCTCGATTTGCACAGGAGTTGCAGCGTTTTTATGACCTTCAGCTATCGCCGCGCCTTCAGCGTATCGAGGAGACGCAGCAGCGGACTGAGGACGCCATCTATCAAATCCGGCAGCACATGGGGATTACCAGCCCACCGCGACCAGCTCCTCGTCCATCTCACCCTCAGGATGATCCGACTGATCAAGATGACACATCTATGTATTTCTGATACATCTGGCTTTACATTTCTGGCTCTGTAGTGCTATATCTTTAGTATTGTTTTTATCATCTAGTATTTGTATGATCAGTATATCTATAAAAAAAAATGTTTTATTTCAGATTTCGCTCCTGTTTCGTGCTGTGATGCTTTATATTCATGCTCATCAGTTCTTTATGTAGTGCAATATTTGTCCCCTTGTTTTACTTTATATATTGCAATGAGGACATTGCAACTCAAGTCTGGGGGTATGCTGTATTTTTATAATGAGTATTGACAGTGGAATACATGATTACAATTACTTATATTCTATTTATCATAATACTCTATATTCCTTATACACCCCCTCGAAAAAGTACATTACTTCTCTTTAAGCTTTCATTACTTCACTCATTGGGAATATAACTATCTAATTCACTTTCGCACGCTGATTAAACCGAATTCGTGTTCAAATTTGTTGATTAGTAACTACGTATAGAAATTCATTAGATTACTTTTCTCCATATAATTTGATTTAAAAAGATTGTCCTTTATATTATTAACTAATAATCACTCCATTTTAGAAAAAAAAATTATTTATCTATACTAAAGTGAGTTGATGAGTGTAATATTTTGATAATTTCGTATTAGTAGATCAATAACAATAACAAAAATTTTCTCTATTGGTGTCTAGAACTTACTAGCGATCCTCAAAACCTTTTGCACATGTTAATTAGTAAAGGTGGAAATGACTTAGGCCTCCTTTTGGATAGCTTGAGCCTTTCTCATCCCAAAACCTTAAACATTATACCCTTGCTCACCCAATTTGAACCTTATCCCTATATTTTTGTGGTATTCCAACTCGAAAATTCACCAAGGCAAATCCTCACCTAGTAGCACCTATCATTGAGTTCGTCATGAAATGATTTTTCATAGTGATATGTGGCCTGAGTGAGTGTGACTTTGCACCCATTCGGAATGATCCCTACTATGAAGTCCCTAAAAGAAAACAAAAATATAACATAGTGATATGTGGCCTGAGTGAGTGTACACTTGCACCCATTCGGAATGATCCCTACTATGGACCTTTGGTTAAGAAACAAAGAAAAAAATATAAGGGAATTATAATACGTGCAAAGTCTGGGGGTGCTCATAAAATATCAATGTATGTTAAAGGTCTTTATCATACAAAGGGCTCAATTGTGATCTAGTTTTTTTTGCTTACCCCGCCTATAATCACCTATCCTAAGCCAAAACAATACACCACCATACAAGTCCTAAGGATCCAACTTTACTAATTCTCATTAGTGTTATGGAGAGGGTGTGTAAAGGAAAGTGTATGATTATCAATAGGGAGATTTTAATTTTTTGAAAGACTAATGCATATGTTATCAAGATTGTTATTTTCTCCTTACAATAGTTATGGATAACTATAATTATAATTCTAAGAAAGAGCGAAAAGTAGTTAAGATATGTATTGGAGAAATTTTTAAGAAAAAGTTATATTTAGAAAAGTCTGCTACACTATTTCCTATACAATTGCAGCATCAAATCTCTATTCGAATTCAAAACAATCAGTGTGCGGAAGAAGAATTATGTATTGGTAACCCAATTGTTTGAATTAGTTTGCTTAGGGACAAGCAAACACTTAAGTCTGGGGATGTGTGATGATTACAATTATGGTAGATTTTTATTGTAATAATTGTAATCATATCCGCTGTTTTCTACCTCTTTATTCAAGTAATTGCACTAAATAATTGAGAATTGGTATTGTCATGAATAGTAGAGCATAGTTTAGAGTTTTTACTAGTTTATGTATTGAACTTCTCCCTTACTATGGCATTTTTCTAATGCAGGTACAACTAGCCAGTGGAACTAAAAGTCTTGGAGCAAACAGGGGAGTTTACGGGGCCAACAGGACTGATCACAGGAGAAGAATTGCCCACACACGGGTAGGAACACGGCCGTGTGCCTACCCGTGTTCCATCCCAGCTGAAGCCAATGATCCAGCCCCCGTGTCTGAAGAACATGAAGAACAACACGGCCGTGTTCCAAAACACGGCCGTGTCAGTACCCGTGTGATCCAACACGGCCCATGATCAAACACGTCTTTTCGAGTCGAACTGCCCTGGAAATGCCGACACGGCCTGCAACACGGCCGTGTCGGAACCCGTGTTCGACCATGTTTGCTATTGGACTATAAAAACCTGGAGAAAATTTTATTCTGCACTTTTTGGATTATTTTGCTTGGAGATTTTTCTGGAGAACGAAAGTGGAGCATCCAAGAGAAGGAAGGCTTGAAGGAGATATTTGTATGCATTTATTCTTTAATTTATCTCATTTAATCTTGTATCTCTCTTGGTAATCCAACTTTATTTATCTTTTACTTTTCATGAACAATGTGTTTGAACAAGTTAGTAATCATGTATCGTTTTGTTTTCGTCAATTTCATTGTATTTTATTCGTATATGGGCTTGCAAACATTGAGAATTATCCTTATTATGAATGATTATTTATTTTTACATGAATTCCAAATGTCTAGATTGAGAAATTGGATTGTTTGGATGATGGTTAAATCTTCATATTTATGTGTTATTTCTCTTTGTAATTCAAAATTCATGATCGAGAGATATGTTTCTTGGAAAATTAGAATACGAATGAATGGAATTATGGTATTTTAGAAATAAAGTTTCATGAATCCATGTATTAGATAGGGTATTTCATTCAATAAATATTTGAGTATTGTAAATTGTTCGAGAGAAAATTTACTTAACTTAACTTAGATTTTTAAATTGCTCGAGAGAGAATTTGATAATTAGTTTAACCCTTTACAATACAATGAATTTGATAGTCTTGTTATTTCATGATTACACAAAGTGATTATGTTCATCGAATGCTCTTAACTTTCGACTTGAAACTATTTTTGTAACTCTCCAATACAATTTTTATCCAAATAGTCATAGTTAGGATTAATCTATGTTAGAACGCAACCTTAAGTTAGGTATGATAATAGAGTGAGAGTGAGTACGAATAGTTGAAATGACCCTGTGGAATATGATACGAGATGTAGATTTCTCTTATACTATGATTGATAGGTGCACTTGCCTGAAAGATGATTCAATCTAGCTTATGCCCATCTACATAGTTATGATAAATTGTAGAATGAATCCGCATCAAGTTTAGACTTAGCGAAAATATTCATCAGGGGGATGGCAAGCTATCCCGCCCCCGGGGTATTCACCTTGTCATGATTACCCGGGTTCCTCGCCGAGAAGCCAGCAGGAATGAAGCGGTTGACGATCATGTTGTACTCATCCAGGATAAGGGTGCATGAAGGAAAGAGATGCTTTCGGAACGCTTCCGCGCAATGAGCGCGACCCTCGTTCTCATCCGGCATTTTGGTTTATGGGTAAGAGCGAGAGCTATAGAGAGGTAGAGGCGGAAGCAAGAGTGCGAGAGAAATGAAAGGGAGTTGAGGTTCTGGATCGGAGAAGTAAATGTGGTTGGTGGGCTTCCCTATTTATAGGGAACCGTGATCATTACGGCTCCATCCGATAGAGAGAGGAAATAAAGGAGGAGTACAGCTGTCACGATCTGGGCCGGCGACGCCTGGGTTTTCCCACTCGGGATGACAGCAATCAACACTCGTTTCTAATCGGCGCAAGCATCCTAGTTTCGGCGCAAGCATCCCAGTTTCGGCGCAAGCATCCCAGTTCGCTCCATCATTTCTAATCGGCACAAGCATCCTAGTTTCGGCGCAAGCATCCCAGTTCGCGCCATCATTTCTAATCGGCACAAGCATCCTAGTTTCGGCACAAAACATCCTATTTTCGGCGCAAGCATCCTAGTTTCGGCGCAAGCATCCTAGTTTCGACGCAAACATCCTAGTTCCGACACATATTCTTAAAATCGCAGCACAATAAAAGAAGAGACGGATAATGGCATGCTCTCCCTGGCGAGAGCTGAATATAATTGATAATAATAATTGTTATTACAAACAAGCATGAAGGTACATTGGCAGAAGGGGAGGCTACGAAGAGAGAAGAGGCGAGATCTAGAGGACTAGTAGGGTTCCCAGCGCCATCGTCCTCGTTCCCTCTGCCTAGTTCTTGGAGGCACCAGCGGGTTGAAATAGGATGACAGGGTGGTACACCCTAGGTTGATCCGTCGAGCATGATCCCGGATCTGCGCGATGCATCTCCTTGGCGAAGACTCGGCAGTAGGCCCTCCCAGTCGATCAGTCTCGCCCAAGAAGAAGTCTCGCTCCAGAGCTTCCAGCCTTTGCTCCACGGATTCGCGGAACACTTTCGCCGCGGCGGTATGAGCACGGTCTCGCTGGATGAGCTTGGACAAAATGGCCGAGATCTTCCTCCTTCGCCCCTTCGCATTCCCAGCGATGTTCAAGGTTTCCTCTATCTCGCTAGATGAAGGGAGGGGGGAGCCCTCGCCATCTTCTTCTTCTTCTTCCTCTTCTCCCTCGTTGGCTCCCGACCGCGAGCTGGGATCCCCTGCAAAAGAGCGCCCAAGGATTTGATTAAGGTGTAACGATTAGCTGACAAGAATGTCTCGCATACCTGCAGTCCGGCGAGAATCGTCGACTGACGTCGGATGAGAAGGCCCGACCCCCCCCCCCCCCATCGGTTCCATAAAGGAGGTGAAGAGGCTTGCCTCGCCCCAGGCGGAATGGCTTGCGCACGATGATCCCGGCCTGGCCGGAAGCATGGGGGGAGTTATCTTCTCTCAAGGGATGATCGGCATCCTTGGGAGTAGCGGAAGGTTCAGAAGCCACCCTTCCCGCCTGTAGGGCGGGATTAGCCGCTGGGGGAGGCAGTTCAGCAGTTCTCGCCTCATCTTCCAGGGCGACGAGACCCGGGTCAACGGAAGCTAGCACTGCGAGAAGACAGTTCAGAAAAGAAAGGGCATGGTTAAAGTATTGAGAAGTGACAGAAACTGTACCTATCATCCAGGCCTCCGAGACCCTCATTTGTTCCTGAGGAGGGGGAGCTAACAATTCTAGGGGAATCAGGGAAGACCCGGCGTTGTCATTTGGAACAGACTCCTGCGAGAGGTCACGTTAGCTATTGGTCCTATAACGCAATCATCTCGGTAGGCATGATCGGAAGGCATACCTTTTGCGGGGAGGGGTCCCCGCGGGATTTGGAGTAGGAGAAGGTGGATCCCTGTTTTCGCGAGCAAGGTCGCACCGGACCACCTTCGCTTTTCTCTTTTCTTTTTTATTCTTCGGCTCAGAAGGATCAGCGGTTTAAGATTTCCTCGATAGCCAGGGTGCTACCGCAGCACTGTTAGTCAGGGCTCGTGCCTGAGCCGCGATTAACCGATCTTGAAGGTCCTGCGGAAGTGGCTTGGCAGCGCGTTTAGCATACATCGTGGTCTCGCGCAAAAAATCCCAGGCGAGAGCTCAGTCAACAAACAGTAGTTCAGAGGCAAGACTTATGGTCGCCTGTCAGTGCGTATTTATAGCCGCAGTAGGGCCCACCGAAAGATTCTCTTGGCTGACAGGCACGTGTCCAGCGAATATTTTGGGGTTGGACTTGTCTTGTGGAGCGCAGGGCTAGCTCAAAAAGAGCGGGGATTGTGTATAACCCCATATTCGCTGGGTAGAACCCAGAAGCTTCAGTGGTCTGAGTTGGGCTAGCCTCAGGCTAGCCCAAGGGAAAATCAACAGAGTTCCCGCTTCTTAAGGGGCTCCCGCCTAGCTGTAGGCGAGACCCTTCGCGCCAGGCTTCAGGCTTCAGGCTAGACGAGCTTCTGCCTTGAGGGAGATCCCGCCCAGAGATAGGCGAGAGGGCATTGGGTGAGCCTTCAACGACAATGGCTGATGGCGTGACCCCTCCTCCACCATTTGAAGATGATGCTGAAGATGCTGATGATGATCCGGTTGATAAGGCAATACAACTCAAGGACGTGAGGCGGCACGATGATGCTAACGGAAGGCGACGTTACAACCTCCGCCCGCGGCGTGCTCGAACCGCCATGGAAATTTAGCTTTAATAATCTTATTTCATGAACTCTATTTCTATATTTTTAGAATATAAAATTATCCAATGTTTAAGTGATAATTTTATATTCATAGCATGTTTTTATTTCTTTATTTAAACAATTTTATTTTTGGTGTGCACTTAGCCATTCGGGTGGATGAGATTACATCTCCATCATGAAGGGTTAAGGTTTGTTTGTAGCTCCTATATAAGGAGGCCTTCTTATGAAATAATTAGAGAAAGATTTTAACCCTAATCCCCTTGAGGAATTTGGCCAAGAGGAGGATCCTCCAAGCCGCCGCCCCCTTGCTTGTGGTGTGAAGCCGCCGGCCTCCTTTGCTCCCTCCATCCGTTCGGTGCGACTCCGGCGCGGCTTCCTTGGTGCGACTCCGGGAAGAAGGTTGCAAACCCTTCGGTGTGACGCCGGTGGATCCGTGGAGAGAGTGAATCTCCCACCCTATCTTTGTGTGAAACGTTCATCCCGGTTGGGTAATCTCTTTCCTCTTCCTTGTGTGATTCTCTTCTTTAGTTGTGGTGGTTTCGCGCTCGTTTTCTCCGGATCTTTAATTTAATCGCTACAAGTTTTGAATCGAGATCGCCGTTGCAAGGCTTTTTAATTCCTGATCGGGTGGATCCTATTTGCTTGAGCGGATCTTGGCCTATAGCCTTGGTCTTGCTCTCTAAAAGGAGTGGCAACCTTTGTGTTTTCTTGGGGAATACTCCGACTCAAATTTCCGATCGTTGTTTTCGAGTCGACAATTCCTCCTTTGTTATTTGCGCTGCGTTCTTGCGACGAGGACTATTGTGAGCGATAGGTTCTGTGTAGGTGCGATAGATCTACGACGTGTAGTGCCTAGGAAGCGTTGTTTTCGTGGAGATCTCCGACTCGAGACGTACCCTACATCAATGGCATTAAGACCACCAATGGCGAGAACTTTCTTGGCCGGAGCTCTCGCCAAGGTAAGCTCAATTGGGACTCAGCAAGAGCCTTCTCGGCCGGAGTTCTTGCCAGGTTGGTCCATGTGGTAGGGTCTGGCGCCCAGGAAAAGATTATTTTATTATTTCATTATCCTCAGGGAAAGATTACCTATATGCCCCTGAGATGACAGCAGAATTCGGCTATTGGCAAACCCGTCAGGGGTATTTCAGTATTTTCAGGTCAAGGGAAGGCTATAAATAGACTCATAAGGGCTCTTTAGAAAGCAGGCTTTCATTATTCTCCAACTCTAGTGCTTTCTGAAGAGCTCCCAGCCCAGCATTTGGCTTTGGAGGGGAAGCTCTCAGAGATCTTCCAGGTGTGAGGTGGGACCTCCCTGCTGAGGCTTTGGGTCAGTCTTAGGACCTTAGCAGCCAGTCAAGGGTCGAGGTTTGAGAGAAGTAGGCGTCGGCTGCACCCTAGTTTGTGAACATTCGTTAAGGTCATTTTTTACTTCAATAGTCTTTTGTCCTAGAATACCCATGCAAAGTTCTAGACAAAGAAGTTCTTGAGTTCTTCCAGTATGCGAAGCTCAGACATGAAGACACTGTTATTAAGAGCAAGATTCAGAAGTTCAAAGTGAAAGTGAAAGCCTCTCTTCTGTCTAGGTACTTGCGATTGTCAGTCTGTGATCAAGTCGATTACCTTGATGAGGCTGATTTCTCCAGAGCTCTGTCTTTCTATGGACTACCCAGAGGCACCAAGGCCATCAAGCACAAAGGAATGAATGAGGAAGGCAAGCTTCTCTCAGACATCATCGGCAAGGTGCTGATTTGCAAGACGGGCTCTCATAGTTACCTATATTCAGTTCCATATTCAGTTCCTGATTCAGTGGCCCCAGATACAGTGCTTTCCGACTCAAAGCCAGTTGATCTCCTAGCAGAGATTGATGTTATTGGTACTGCTGCGGCTGAAGTTATGCTAGTTGAGGATGCAGAAGTGACTCCAGAGGAAGAGGATCCAGCTCCTTCTGAGCATGTGGAGGATGTTGAGGAATTTGATATTGAGGATGCTACTGATGATGATCTGACAGTTGCTGAGTCTGAGATAGAGATTATTATTGAAGAGAATATTGTTGATTTGGACAATTTTGCTGCTACTGTTGTTGCTGAGACTGAGAGTGTAAGTGTTGCTGCTGCTGCTGAGCCAATGTCTATGGACAACCTTTTAGTTCCTCTCCCAAAGATGACTCCTATTGCAGTTTCTGAGGGGGAGGCAACTCATTCCCAGATCTCTATCTCCACTGAGGTTGACCGGTTCATCCAGACCTAGAGAAGTGACTTGGCAAGAGGCCAACTGTGCCTGAAGGCGCAATTGATCTGTCTGATGAGGAAGGAGATACTGAGGTGCATTCTCCTATATAAACTGTTGTTGACTCTGTTCTTGCTGATAAAGCTCATCTTTCTCCGATCGAAGAATCCCCCAGTGATTCTGACATCCCAGCAGATGTTCTAGTGCCCGAGGCTGCTAATATTTCATCTTCCAGTTCAAATGACCCCTTTCTGCAAGCAGTTGAAATGATGTTGGCAAAGCAACAAGCTAAGTTCGAGGCTTTGTTACAAAAGGTTGTGAAAAGAGTTAAAGATTCTGAGAAATATATGCTGAATGGACTTGCAGAGGTAAAGGTTCAGATTGGCAAGTTGGAAAAGAGACTTGATGAGTGGGTCCAAGAAGGTGGTACATCAATTGCCTTGACTTTGAATGCTCTAAAGAAAAATCTTCATGTTGTGAAAAATGTTGATCACAACGCTCTATCCTTGATCGATGCTCACAACTGGTCAATGGCTTACTTCGATAAAAGTATGCTATATTATACTAATGCCATCGCTGCCGAAGCCAAAAAGGGGGAGGATGCCTGTATAGCTAATGTGGATGCTAAAGTGAATTTGTTGGGAACTTCGATGGAACAACACTTCAAGGCTACAAATGACTACATATATGACAATACTGAGTGGCTCTATAATCAGCTGGCATGTATTCAAGTCCCTGTTGAGCCTGTACAAGTGACTGATGAGGCTTATTCTCCCCAGGATTACTCGCAGTATTAGTAAGGAACACAGGATTTTGATCCAGACATTGTTGCTGCTACAACTATCTTTCCAGAAGCTCAGAGTGTGGAAGTCATTTCTCCCCCGGTTCACAAGAGAAAAAGATATGGAGAAGGTACGTCAGAAGTCAGCCAGAACAGGTTAGACCAGAGCCACCCAGGGAGCAGCCCTACAGAGAATTGGAAGTAGTTTGGGGCTCGACTTCCAAAGGAATTATCTTGGATACTTTTTCTTTATACGAGCTCAGAGTGGAGAAACATCAGGACCACTACAGTCAAGACGAATGGAACAGATACAAGGAAGCCTGCACTAGAAGGAGGATTCATTTCAGGAAGAACAAGAATGTTGATCCAATGCTTCCTCCTCCTCCAAAATACTATCTAAAGCCCAGATAATACTTTGAGAGACAGCTTTTGAAGAGAAAGAACATGCATATCTAATTTCTTATATATATTTCAATTGTTGAGTGTTGTGGGCTGCCCTCCCAAAACTAAAACATTTTTGATATATATATATATATGACCTAATTATCTTGGAATGCGTGTTATTTTATTATCTTTTCAAGTCTTAATTTAATTTTAATTGGAATGTGTAATTCACCTTAGCTTGTAGGATTTTGGCTTCTTCAAATAGGTGGAGATTGTTGGGTATTGTATCCACAATAACCCTGATTTGAAGAAGAGCCCAGTCAAGCTAAGATGAATTGAGTTTGTATTTGATGTCGTATTCTAGTTATGTACTTGCATGTTTACTTTGCTAAGTACACACCAATATCAGGTTACAGTGGGTCAGTAAATACGGGACTATACAATATAATCCTTCATTGTGTAGGCCAATGTGTTGACTCACGTGTAATCTCTCTATTGGGGTGTAATTCTATCCCAAGTATAGGAGAAGGATCAAGGAAGGCCAAAGACCAGGACTCAGAGAAGAGGAATTTTACCTAAGTTAAATTCAGCGAGTATGGTTAGTCATACACGTCAAATTAGTCGAGTATCCCCTTGATACTCGCCAAATTCATCGTGTATGCTTCCCGATACCCGTCGAATTCATCGTATATACTTAGGGTAAATTCTCTGGAAATCTAGTATTCGACCAAGGAAAATTTGTCGAGTATCACTGGCGATACTCGCATAATTCACTGAGTATCCCAGGCGATACTCGCCGAATGTGTCGAGCCATATGTCGACCACTCTGGATTCCTGGCTAAGGCAAATTCGACGAATATCACTTATAAATTTGGCGAGTATTATAATCGATATTCGACGAATTCCGCTGAATTTGACTTAGGCTGATTTTTCTGAAATTTCTCTGGTTCGAAACCGTCGACCATGAACAGTAATTTCTAGGGTTCGTTTTTGGAAATCTTTTATAGTCGTTATTTCGAATATCTCTATAAAAAGGATAGGGCGATTTCGAAAATACTAATCTTAACCTAATTGCTATTTGATTTTCAAAAGCTTCTATAATCAAAACCCGTCGGTCGCACGCACGCCATCATTCGTGATTTTCTTCCGATCGCCGTCGACTTCGAACGATCTTCTTCTTCAATGAATTCTTTGACTGGATTGTGTCTTCTCTCAAGATATAATCTACTCCAGTCCTAGTTATTTGAAGATCGAAGGTTCAAGATTCAAGATCCAAAAGATTTCAAGTTTCCGAGTTCTACAAGTTTCAAGATCTACTTCTACGAAGAATGTCGGAGCGAAGACTTGCAATCATTGTTGTATTGTAGTATCTATTTTCTATTATAGGAGATTGTTTCTCCGGGTTTGTAGATCTGTTTGTGGATCAAGTTTGTAGATCCATTAGTGGATCGAGTTTGTAGATCCGTGTGTGGATCGAGTTGTAGATCCGGTTGTGGATCGAGGTGTAGGAGAGTTTGTTCTCCAAGGTGTAGGAGCATTGCTCCGAGTTGTAAGATTGTTGATCATCTGAGAAAGGTGAAGTAGCTGAATCTATCCCTTCGTGGTAGATAGGTGAGGCAGGACAGTTGACGTACCCAATACGGGGAACCACTATAGATCTCTGTGTTTGTGTGCTTGTTTATTTTTGAGTAATTTTTAATCTGCGAAAAGACACAAACATCACCTATTCACCATCCCCCCCCCCCTCTAGGTGAGTTAGGTAGATGCTAGATACTTTCAATGGAAAAGTGGGAAGTTAGCCATAGGACCGTAGGAGCTCGAGGAGCTGTTCACAAAATGGCTTAGTCTTTATAACTAATAGTTAGTTGTGACCGTAGGAGCTCGAGGAGCTGGAGCACCAGCATGACCAGTAGGACGAGGTGACAGGACATGAGGATCTGATACCACCTACTACTACAGCTCGCCATCAGGTGAGGACGAGTGTACTAGTGATAGAGTTTGCTTCCGCGTAGTTTTATTTTGTGAGAGAGAGATTTGATTTGCTATGTACAGGGCATAATCCCTTCTCTCATTTCTGTACTCATTGTGAACTATCGTACTTTTCAGTTTCATATATATTATGATCTTGTACTGTGATATTGTGGACTTGCTGGTTTTACTTACTACTTGCATACTTCTATTCTTGATTGGCCGACAGGTTGAATGATTGTACTGGTCGGCAGGATTGGCGGCTTGCGGTGTCGACTAACCCGTGTGTTAGTGTCACCATAAGACGGCGGTTCTGGGCATAAGATTGGGTTACCTCCTTGGTAAGGGAAGGGGGGTCTTACACTATCTTCTAGGAATGCTGGGAACTATATTCCCACAGACGACGTCAAACTGTTAGGGATCGCTCAACGCTTTGGTAGACCAGACTAAATTGGACCACCTTAGTCCGGGAGCGGTCGAGCGCACCAACAGTCACAGTAAGTAAAATGCTGGAAGAGAAAAATTTTAACGTGAAAAACCCGTCAACTTGGTGAAAAACTATATGGTCGGTTCTGTGTCGGCCAAACCTCCACTATTTACTTGTTGATGCATAGAGATTTCTTGAATAACTCGAGGGCGACAGGCCGCCTCTCGTTACAATTATGGAGAGAGAATTAGAAGGACTCGGAGGGTGATAGGCCACCACTTACTAGGCTATTTTTGCTTCTGCTATAATTGGGAGCTTTGCGCGGTGAAGGCTTTAGAGTCTTTTATGTTCACTTGAAGGTGAGAGCAGCTTGATGTCTTTATATGTTTGGGGCTTGAAAGTTTAGGTGGTGCACTTCACGCACTTATACCTTTGTAGTTTGTCTTCTTTTGTGCTTAGAGGAGTATGGAGTGGCCGACTTGTTGTCGTTCGATGAGCTTGTTGTTGAATTGAGGGCGCTGGGAATGTTGAGCATTATGTGCGTCGGACTATAGTTAAAAGGTCTTTGGTGGGCTAGGTCTGCTGACACTGTGGAGACTTGGTGGTCCCAGCGGAGCGTGTAGAGACGTAGTTGGAACAGTCTAGATGGCGTAGCGCGTAGAGGCGCGGTTAGACGGTCTTGACGGGGGGGCACGCGTAGGAGCGCTTGGGTGATCTCGACGACGGAGTGCGCTGTGGCGCGCTTGGATTTCTTGACAACGGGGTGCGCGGAGGTGCGCTTGGATGGTCTTGACGGCAGAACGCGCAGAGGCTCGTTTGGATGGTTTTGATGGTGGAGCGCGCGAAGGCGTTCTTGGATGGTCTTGACGACGGAGTGTGTGGAGGCGCGCTTAGATGATCTTGACGGCATAGCACTTGCTGAAGGTGAGTGCGTAGAGCGCTTGCTGGCAGAGAGCGCACTAGGCGCTTGCTGGAGGAGAGCGTGCGGGACACTTGCTGGAGGAGAGCGCGCAAGGTGCTTTCTGGAGGAGAGTGTGGGAAGCTTGCTGGAGGAGAGCACGTGGGACGCTTGTTGGAGGAGAGGGTGCAGGGCGCTTGCTGGAGGAGAGCGTGCAGGGCACTTGTTGGAGGAGAGCGCGCAGGGCGCTTGCTAGAGGAGAGCGCGCAGGGCGCTTGTTGGAGGAGAGCGTGTGGGGCGCTTGCTGGAGGACAGCGCATGGAGCGCTTGTTGGAGGAGAGCGTGTGGGGCACATGCTGGAGGAGAGCGCGCGGGGCGCTTGCTGGAGGAGAGCGCGCGGGGCGCTTGTTGGAGAGAGCGCGCAGGAAGGCGCAAGGAAGAGGTGCGCGCACGGAAGAGGCGTGCGTGCGAGTGCGCACGGAAGAAGTGCGCGTGGAAGCGCGCACGGAAGAAGCGTGCATGAGAGTGCAAGGAAGTGGCGCGCGCGGGAGCACGCAAGGAAGGGGCAAGCGTGGCAGCGCTCATAGAAGAACCACGCGTGGGAGCGCGCACGGAAGAGGTGCGCACAAAAGCGCACAAGGAAGGGAAGCGGTGGGGAGAGAAAATTGTAGGAGGGGGAGTGGAGAGTGAAAATTCGTAGGAGGATTTTTCGGGCCGAGAAGAAGATGAAAATGAGAAGGAGAGAGGTCTATTTATAGATTTTTGGAGGGGCAATCATGTAATTTCTCCTAATAATCACCATCCAGATCAATAGAATTGTCTGAAATGGGGCACACGGATCACCACATTTACGCAAATGACAAGAACACCCCGACCGAAAAATAACCGTCCTCGCTAGAAAATAACCGCTCCTCCCGCGAGGGGAGGAGCGACCGACAAGGGCGGCGGCCGGTGGAGGGCGGCGGACAGGCAAGGCTGCCGCTCGGCGGGGAGGCGAACCCCGCTGGAGCTTGGGGCGGCCACGCGGCCACCCTCCCTAGGTAGAAAAAGTGGCCTAGATCTAAGCGGCCAAGAGGCCGCCCAGATTTGGGCGGCTAGAGGGGCGGGAGGCCAAGTGGCCTCCCACTTCTGACAGTAGACAACCTCCCAGAATTGGGAGGCCAAGAGGCCTCCTAGATCTGGGCGGTCAGAGGTGCGGGCGGCCATGTGGCCGCCCGTTTTTAACACGGGACGGCCGCCCAAAACTGGGAGGCCAAGAGGCAGCCCAGATCTAGGCAGCCAGAGGGGCGGGCGGCCTTGTGGCCACCCGGTCCTGACAAGAAACGGCCGCCCTAAACTAGGCGGTCAAGGGGCTGCACAAACCAGGGTGGCCAGAGAGGTGGGCGGCCATGTGGCAGCCCACTCCTAACAGGTCATGGCTGCCTAGATCTGGGCGGCCAAGAGGCCGCCCAAGTCTGGGCGGCCAGAGGGCGGGACGGCCGCTTGACTTCCTACACTATCGGAAAACGGTCGCCCACTTCTGGGCGGCCGGAGAGCGGTGAGGCCGCGAGGGCGGGGAGACGCACCGAGGTGCGCGGCTAAGGCCGCACGTGGCCCGATGCTCGAATGGAAGTTTACGGCGAGACGGGGCTAAGTCGGCATGTGTCGACTTGCCCGAGGCTCTATTGGTCGCGTGCGGTTCTAGGGGGTTAGACGAACCAGCTCATGGGAAACCCATCAATAATAATAAGGTGCATGCATTTAAAGATGACAGTTTTGGTAAAGGAAGTGGAGCTGGCCGTTTTGGGTGGCGGGTTATTAAAGAGGAGGTGTCTAGTTATTCGTGTTATATATGTATAATATAATATATAAATTAAGAAGAGGAAGGGGTGGGGGTGGGCTGCAACAATAATTGGTAGTGGTATTTATGGCTGGCGGTTTTTTTGGAAGAGAAGGCATGGTAGAGGTGGAGTTGCAGCAATGGAAGAGGAAAGTGTTGTTCAAATGAATGGTGGCGGGTTTGGTTTTTAGCAGAGGAAGAGGTGGCAGTTATAGGAATTCATGGTAAGGTGGCGGGAATGAATGGAAAGGTGGCGGTTTTGAAAAAGGAGAGGAACTGGCGATTTTGATAAAATAAAGATGGCGGGTGTTTTAAGGGAGATGAAGTTGGGGCCATAACAATATCAAATGGGAGAATATGAGTGTCCAGGTTCCTCTCCATTTCCTGAGAGAGGAACCATTTCAGGGACAGAATTTTTTTCTTTTTGATTTAACGGGTTCTGTTTTTTTCAATCTTTTATATTTTTTTAATTCAAAAAAATTTTGCCTACTAGATTTTTTTGAGACTAATCTTGTCCACTAAATATAAAATAGATCTCTTCTATTTCATTTGAAATGGAGAGGATCCCGATCCGAATATGAGACGTGGAGGGAGAGGTTCGGAAGTGGTGTTGTTTTATAAAATTAAGATGGTGATTTAAATAAAGGTGATTATTTTATTTATTAGGAGTTCAGTTTTTGAGAGGGGATGAATGACAAGCAACTCTAAAGAGTTTCAAGTGCATGCATTTAAAGGGGGGAAAATGAATGGGGTTCAGCCATGCATGGAGGTTATGTAGCAATATTATTTTTTGTTTAATATTGCTGGAATTTACTGGCCGTGACATTTGCATGGGAGAAATATTATGAGAGGGCGGCGGCTAGGGGTGCAAGTTGAGTTGAGTCAGCTCGAAAGCTCGATGAGCCGGCTCAAAAAAACCTCGACTCAAGCTCGAGCCTTTGAAGCTCGAGCTCGACGAGCTCGAGCTCGATTATGAGTCGAGCTCGATTACAGATATTATTGTTCATGAGCTCGCGAGTTTTTATTCCTACTTTTTAAAAAAATCAGGCTCATGAGATACAAAGCTCGTGAGTAGCACGAGCTCGTGAGATCAAAGCTCGAGCTCGAGCTCGGTAAGCAGATATTGAGCTCGAGCTCGAGCCAGAACAAAATGAGCTCGACGAGCTCGAGCTCGAAATGATTAGCTCGAGCTCGAGCTTGGAAATTTTGTCTGGCTTGACTCGAGCTCGACTCGTTTTCACCCCTAGTGGCGGGCATATTGAGAGTTGACGAAGATGACATGGTGACATGAAATTATTTGGACGTGTGCGACTCGAAAGGGCGCGGCTAACGTGACAATTCAAGCAAATATGTTAACTTCCAACGTCATGAGCGCGGTCACGACATTATTCATACAAAATAGGGGAAAAATCAGTAAACAAAATATAAAACAAGAGATTTATAAATGAAAATACAAAATATATTATCAATTTATATTAAATATTATATCAAAATATATACTAAAAATAGGTATAAATTCTACAAAAATAAATAAACTTAAATTATTAGACAAATTTTAAAAAGATATTACTTATTAAGCAAAATGAATAAAATATGATTAGTTAATATTAAATATTAAACTAAATGCTATAGTAAAAATACGCATAAATACTACTTATCAAGTACCCTCATACTTGAGCTTTTGCTATTTCAGAGCAAAAATATGAGAAATATTTATGAGATATTAATATAATTTTCAATTAAATTAAAAGAAAGCTAAAAATAAAAATTTGGGATTCAAGGATGAAGTCCTAAATTATGAAATTAAAATGAGAATAGAAAAATATTTAGCAAAGATTTCTCAAATAAATTAAATAACAGTCAAAATTGAGTAATTTTTCCCAAAAACAAGTCTGATTAGAATTATTAACACCTTTAACCTAAAAGAGACTTAAAGAAAAAATTAAAATTACTATACTTATTCTCTCTTAGTATTTAAATCCTAGTCTAAAACAATTTTATTTGCTAATAAGATTTGGGAATAATGAAAATGAAGAGCTTTTTTATTGGAGATGATGAATTTTATTCTCTCACCCCACACATTTTTCTTTTTTTTTGATATTTGCATATGTTTACCGAGAAAATGATGAATTTATCCTCTCATTTTTCATGATATATAAACAATTTTTTTTCTCTTTTTACAAAAAAACAAAAATAATTAGAAGTAATAAATTTTATCCTCTTACTCTATTTTTTATTCTTGATGATTGCATTTATTTATCAAGAAATGATTGATTCTCATGACATATGATCTAACAATAAAAAAAGTATATGTTGATAAGGGGATAATGAATTTTATCCTCTTATTCTCATGACATATGATCTAATAAGAAAAAAAAAAGATTAAATTAAAAACTTAGAGAGAAACTATAGTAGATTACATTTTCATAAGAATTTTAAAGCATAAAATGAATATAATTGAAATCAAAAGATGTTAAATAGAGTACTACAAAATTGAAACAAATTAGAATAAAGAGAGAAAAAGTACTATATAAATTACTCTAAACAAATTGAATTTATAAGGTTTTTCTTAAAATTAATTTATCTAAAAATTAAATTTAACTAACTATGATGAAATTAAATAAAAGACTAACAAATCAAAAATTATCAAAATTCTTATAAATAAACTCAAACTAAAATTTTGAAAATTACAAAACAACTAAGCAAGGTTTTATTATATTTTTGGGATTTTTCTCTGAGGTGTAAATACTAGAACTAATAAAATAAGCATAAATTATAATACTAATTTTTTGTTATTTCTTGTACTTCTCGAGGTATACCCAGTTAAGAGCTCTGAACGGTATTAGGCGGTAAGATTTGGTGATATCCAAAATGGACCTTTCCAAAAATTAATTTTTTTTTGTATTTTCAATTAGAATAAAAAGGGGAAAAAAATTGAGAAATAAAGGAAAATAACAAAAATAGTTTTTTTTTTTTGCAAAACGAAGAAAAGAAACATTTTTTTATATTTTTAAAATATTTTCATCATTTTTTGGGATTTTTAATAAAAACAATACGAGATCTCACCACATAAAAATAAACATTGTCCTCAATATATATAAGTCAAGTAGGAGGGGAAAAAGAAAAGAAAATTGCATAAAAATTAAATTGCGAGAAAATAAATGATAACCATGGGGTGCTTCACAAGAGCACTTACTTTTTTTGTCTTTAAGCTAGACAGTTATTATTAGGAAAAAGGAAAATAAAAATAAAGGTGCACACACAACTCCCTTAATTCATGCTTAGGTGAATAAGTAGAAGTCGGTCGTCCGGCTACTTCTCCGCTTATTTGATGATTCTTCTTTTGGCTGTCGGCTTGAAAATGAAATCCAAATCACATATACATACCTGAGGTGATTTGAATTTTCGTAGATGAGCGATAAATTGATCGTTGTCGAAATTTAATTACAACGACTCATCTTCTATATGAAAATTATTAGTACAAGAAAAAAGTAAACAACAACAACAGAACCCATATAGTCCTAATAATTGGGGGCATGAGCAGGGGAAGATTGGAAACAAATCTAACTTTTGTCACTATGCACAAAGTGGCTTCTCTCAGAGGAGAAAGACCTAACCTTTGACAATAAATACACAAAGTGATTGCTCACAGATACTACAAAAATAGTGGCCCCGTATACCGTCATGTTTGCTGCGGAATCATGCCCTCAAATCAAAGTCAAAGATATCAGAGAAGGGAGACCCAAGAATCCATTTTGATTTATGTGCACATAACCATGCTTCCATTCTTGCGAAACTATATGAATAAGCTCTAGTTATTCATTTTCGAAAATAAAATTCTCATTAAAAATTTCTAGTGAATTAACAAGCGAATTAAAATTTTCAGACACAAAATTTTCATGAATTTCATTTTCAAGAAAAATATGAGGATTTTGAGAAAATTCATGATATATAAAAAAAAGTCTGGCGGAGTAGGAGAAGAAATTAACTTGTTATTCTTCTATTTCGTCCAGTGTGCTCATAACCTTAATATATTTTTGATAAAATAAATTTTCTTACTCTTCAGTATAATAAATCTTGGAATTAAATGAAAAACCATGTTCCTCCATGTCTAAATTATTCGAAGATGAAGCAAAATTGCTCTCTTCCAAATTTTGGGGACTAAGATTTAATTTAGTTTGTGAAAATTATCAAAATTAGTGGAAGAGGCTTGTGGTGCAAGAGAATAAAAATAAAAATAAAAATCTAACGAATTATCTTCATCGATCCGGAATCTATCCGGGTGATCTTGTCACCAAGAATAATCTACATCGTAGTTAAACAAAAAATTATTATAATAAGAAAAATCATACACATTAAAATAATTTTCTTCTAAAGTATTTTCATAAAAATTGGAAAAATTTATTGCATTAAAATTAGAAAAATTATTTTCATGAAAATTCGAAAAATTATTTTCATTAAAGTTGGAATAATTATTTTCATAATTATAATCAAAATTATTTTCGTAAGAAAAATTCAATGAATAAAAATTAGAATAGCATTCCTCACTTCAATGAGGCATAATTGTTGAAGTGGAGGGGCGCGCCAGGGATCTTATGTGATCCTAAAGTACCATTAAAACTTAAGGGCAAGTTTTATCGTATTGCATTTAGACCGGCGTCGCTCTATGGTTCTGAGTGTTGGGCAGCGAATTATGTACATGAGCAAAAAATGTGAATTGCAAAGATGAGATGCTTATGTGGATGTGTGGACACACGAGACTGGATAAAATTAGGAATGAATGTATTAGGGATAAGATAGGAGTAGCACCAATTGCAGAGAAGATGCAAGAAGCTCGATTAAGATGGTTTGGACACGTACAAAGGAGACCATTAAAGGCACATGTTAGGCATTGTGAGAGTCTAGTCACTAGACATATTAAATGAGGGAGGGGTAGACAAATTAAGACTTAAAAAGAGACTATAAGGAAAGACATGATGTACTTAGGCATTAGTGAGATTATGACAAAAAATATGGTACAATGGCGACAAAGGATCCATATAGCCGACTCCACTATAGTGGGATAAAGGCTTGAGTGTTGTGTTGTACTTCGAAGAGGCGTACCACAAAAATTGTAAATAATTTGACGTTTCCGTGCAACTTTCAATAGATTAACATTATTTTGAAGTTCAACAACTTTATTGGCCAATTGAGATAATATTTTTGAAAAATAAATAAAAATAAAATAGCATTCACTTAATAGAATCGAATTTGAAAAAGAAAATTAAACAAAGAAATTGCGGTGGAGAAAAAGAGAATGATAGTATTAATTAATAAAATTCACGCTTTCAAAACATCAGCAATAATAACTCTTTGGCAACGACACCAAAAACTTGATGAGTAAAATTTACGATTAATAATATCTCCAAATTCTACGAATTATAGGTGTTGAAGCCGGGAAAAATTCTCAACCTCAGAAATAGGATCAAGACAGCCTAAGGTTACTGATTCTACGATCCGACGTCACAATTCAAATTGCTAGCAAGAGAAAGAGGAAACTATATATAAGCACACCCCAAGTGCTCCAGCAGGGAGGTCCCACCACGTACTCGGAAGTTTGAGAAAAACTTCCCCTCCACAACCAAAAGGTGGGCGAGGTACTAGGCAGACATGAACTTGACGAGTATCCACTTGGGGGACCTCAACCTCTTCCAAAGATGTCATTTTCAGTACCCCTAGGGGGCTATTTATAGAGAAATCTTGGAGGGTATAGGCGAGTATCCAGCTACTGGCAGCGAGTTCCAAGGGTTACTCGCCCAAACTCGCGAGATACTCGCTCATACTCGCCCAAACTCACCTCTGATCGCCCAAGCTTGCTCTTGCTCGCCCAAGTACGCCTCTGCTCGCTCAATGGTCTACGAATAGCCGTCTACTGTGGTACTTCTGATCTCGACGAATTACGGGTTATACAATAGGCAAGATCACCTATTATTCATAGGATAGGATATTTTAAAAATAAAATATCAAGTGTCGTAATCTTTCGGGCCTGTTGATTACTTATACTCACGCGAATTATTATTATTTTATCGAACTTCAAATTAGTTTTGAGAATGACTCAAAGATAAAGAAAAAGAAAGCATTTGATCGAGAATCTTTCTTAAGTGAAATAATTCGTAAAATTCAAATTCATTAAAGTAGAATGAGAATAATTTGACCGTAAAGGTTCCCGAATTATGAAAGCGTCTCTCTCGAGAATACGCTTTCAACTAACCTTAAGTTGATCGATTAAGACTTCTCGGCCAGTCAAAAAACCCTAAGCTTGTTTTAAGCGGTGAACCCCACTATTGAGTTTAACCCCAACCGGAAGATCTATGTCGTCATCTCTCAAGGATTGCACATAACTCCTTTTATCTTCGAGCAATCTTCTCATATTCTCAACCTCTCAAAAAACTAGAATACAGATCTTAAATCGAAAAATATATTCGCAATTCTTATTATCTTTGAGTGATCTCCTCACATTCACAGCCACTCAGTAAACTAGAATACAGATCTTAGATCGACAAAATGAAAAAGTGATATATGAATTCAAAATGAAAATAATCAAAGATAAATAGTAATTTTTGTGATCGAAGATTATGAAATATAAACGCTTAAGAATTAATCTGATCAAACACCAAGCAATTAGCTACGCATAATTGAAATAGATATTTTATAACAATGAAATAAAAAGTACAATTGCATGTAAAGTAAATTTTAAATTTTATTGTAAATAAAATAGTGTTACATCAAATAAAACTGAGTATAAAGAAATGTTGGAAATAAATCACTCAGAAGGCAGATGCCGACTTCTCTTCTCCGGTGAACTCCTCCCTCCATCATTCCCCTCGGCCATTGTTTATAGGAAAAATGAAAGGATGAAAGACACATGAAATGCTAGATGGCCAAGAGGTAAGATGAGTTAAAATGGATTCAATGGGAGAGATGAAAGGTGGCACAAATAATAAAAGTGGAGTTAGCGGTTTTGCATGGGATTAATTATTGTGGAGATGAAGGATATTAAGTGATTGTACTAATATTAAAAGAGAAAGGCGGAGTTAGAAAATGAAGGATTAAATATTGACAAACATACTAAAATTATGAGTGATATTTTTCATGGGTTGAAGTTGTGGAGGCGGGCTGTAACAATGGAGATGATAGAGGAGTAGAAAATGGAGGATTAAATATTGACAAACATACTAAAATTATGAGTGAAATTTTTCATGGGTTGAAGTTGTGGAGGCGGGCTGTAACAATGGAGATGAAAGAGTAATAATAATAATAATAATAATAATAATAATAATAATAATAATTAGGTACATGTATTTAAAGGTGGCAGATTATGCGAGAGAGAGAGAGAATGGAGGATTAAATATTGACAAACATACTAAAATTGTGAGTGATATTTTTCATGGGCTGAAGTTGTGGAGGCGGGCTGTAACAATGGAGATGAAGGATGAGTTAGAAAATGGAGGATTAAATATTGACATACTAAAATTATGAGTGATATTTTTCATGGGTTGAAGTTGTGGAGGCGGGCTGTAACAATGGAGATGAAAGAGTAATAGTAATAACAATAATAATAAGGTGCATGTATTTAAAGGTGGCAGATTATGTGAGAGAGAGAGAGAGCTGGCAGTTTTGATAAAATAAGGAGAGGAGCTAGTAGTTTTGATAAAATAAGGTGATTGTTAACCCCAACCTTAATTTGGCTTGTCGTACCCCAATTTTAACCGCAGCCCAAAATTTTATCCGCAATCCGAAATTTAACTTGCCGCACCCCGCTCACCGTCTCCCCCAAAATCATTCAAACGAAGCAAAGCTCACCGTCGGCCTTAACATTGATGAGATGCGGCAGCTGTGAGCTAAAACCTTGCCCAACTGTAGATTTTGAAGAACCTGAAATAGAGATCTTCCATGCGATTTGAAGCATAAGGAAATAGAATAAGGAGAGGAGGAAAGAAGAGGTGATTATAGATTTTTTTCTTACTTTGCGATCCTCTGTTCAGCAAAGACGATGGGTTTGAGGTAAAAGAGCCCGAGTAGCTCGCATTGACTGAAGCACTGGAGCAATGGGAAGAGGAAATGAGGAATGGACGGAAGCACTATCCTCTCTCCTTGCCAATGAGGCGGAGACATATTCGGAGCTCTCGGCCGCCGCTGGAGACATTTACCTCAGCTTGACGAGGGGGTATGTCGTGGAATGGGTGGTGAAGACCAGTGAGAAGCATGGCTTTTCGGTTCAGACCGTGATCCTTACAATCAACTACCTTGATCGCTGCATTCTCGCCTCCAGTGGCGGCGTTTTAAGGCTGTAGGAAGACAAGTCATGGATGTTGTTTTCTCGCCCCCAGTGGCGCGGCTGTTTAAGGCTGTAGGAAGACAAGCCATGGATGGGGCGGCTCGTTGCGGTGGCCTGCCTTTCTCTTGAAGCGAAAGTTGAAGAGATTTGAGTTCCTCTGCTTCTTGATCTTCAGCTTCCTCCTCCGACGAAGGAGTTGAGTTTGTATTCGAGAACAGGGCTATTCGACGAATGGAGCTTCTCTTGTTGTCAACCCTTCGGTGGAGAACAAATCCGTCACTCCTCTCTTCCTCGCTCATGGCTTCCTCTGAAATTTTTTGGTCATGACCGACAACTGGCTATTTTTGGGTTGCGGTTAAACATAAAAAAAGAGACATTTTTAAAAATTTTGGGGTGCAAATAGCTTAATTCAAGGTTGCGGTTAACAATCGCCTAAAATAAAGGTGGCGAGTGTTGTAATGGAGACGAAGGTGGGGCCATAACCATAGGCGGATCAACAAGGATTTTTCAGTGGGGGCGTTTAATAAAACAAAGATAAAAAATATTGCTATATACGATAAAAAATAACCATAAGTTTGCAAAAAAAATCTAAATTAGTACATTTTTATTAACAAATTAAGATTATCATATTTTGAAAAGATTTTATGATAGCTTTATTCTATCAATAGAATAGAGTCACTGATCAGAACAAAATGATAACTAAAAAGTATTTGCTAAAACTAAATTTGCATGGTTCACTAAACTAGCTTCAGAGTGTGTCTAGATAATTGTAGAGATTAGTAATCTCAATGCTAATCATATGGAAGCAATTCACATATAATTCCTAACTGGTTAAGTTTATCACTGTTAATTTGGAAAATAACTAGTCAACCACAATACTCTACCAAGATCAAGTCTTGTGATTTAGGACATGATTCATGCAGTGATATGAAATTACATGTTTTTTCTTGATTCTAGTAGTAACTATTAGTTATATGTTTATGTTGCAGTTATATTTACAAAAAAATGATGTTGACTATATTAAGTATATTAGGGATAATGAATTTGTAGAATTTCATTATATTTGCATGATTCATATAGTGATCTGAAATTATATGCTTATAAGGTCATGTATTTGTAGAATTTCATGAAAAAAAAGAAATGGGAAAGATAGATAACTTGGTAGGAGACCTTTTCTTTCAATATCAAACAAAAATCATGTGTAAAGCATAAATTTGAGCTCTACGGAAGAAATGGAGTTGAGTGAATTTGTAAATACTTGAAAAAAAATGAAGTTGAGCCAAAATGGAGTCGAGTTCTGTTGGCCAAACAATTTTAGAAGTTGGGAACTTGCCTGGGGAAGAAGGAAATAGCCAATAAGATTATAGGAACCGAGCAGCAGAGGCGTAGAGCTCTCATCGTCTTCTCGACAGAG
Organism: Platanthera zijinensis; assembly: GCA_039513925.1. Classification (NCBI taxonomy): domain Eukaryota; kingdom Viridiplantae; phylum Streptophyta; class Magnoliopsida; order Asparagales; family Orchidaceae; genus Platanthera; species Platanthera zijinensis. Next base: position 99,642,254 of record CM077084.1, read on the forward strand.
GCTCGTCGGCGACTTGTCTTCGAAGTGTCGAACAGAGCGCTCGGCGGCGTCGTCACTGAAGAAGAGATGAGGCTGCAGCATCGCAGTCGGGATCCACAAAAATAGGGCCATGACTAGAGCTGTCACGGTTCCGGTTCGGTTCCGGTTCTACTAAAATCATGAACGGAACCACTAAGGTAACGGTTCTTCAAATTAGAACCAAAATCTTATTTGGTTTGACCGATTCCGGTTCTGATTCCGGTTCCAGTTTAATTTTTGGAACCGTCGTGTCAACGGTTCCGGTTACAGTTCAACAAGAATCAAAACTAAATCGGTCACTAATGGTTCGGTCCGGTTCCATGCGGTTCAGTCCGGTTCCAATCGGTTCTAACTAAAACCAAAATAAAACTTGGCGGAATGAAATAAAAGCGGGTTTTAAATAATAAAACTCAAAGTAACATCGAAATAGAAATAATTATGTTGCGCACTTCTCGACGGTGTTTTCCACGATCGATGGGATAGTATCAATCGTCTTTCTACGCATGTAGACTTGCCACGACTTCTAGTTAGCTTGTGCACGTCTTGTCGGCATGCTCAACTGTAACAACCAACTATAATTAGTTATCTTTCATGATTACTAATAAATAGTAGTTGTATATCTTCTATATTTTTGAAATAAAATATTTCAAAAAAATATGTAAGTAAAATTGAAAATATATTATATAACTGTATAAAAATAAAAAGTGCACTGCAAAAATTGACTCCAAACCGCACCAATGTCAAACCATACCACACGGTTTTTATGTGGTGAAGTTTTGTTCGGTCCAAAATCGACTCCCTTTAGTGCGATTGTGGTTTGGGTTCAAACTGCACTAGCTTCACTCGTGATAGTAAGTATAAATATTATAGATAAATTATAAAATAATAACAATATAATAATAATAATAATAAACGGGTTGCGGTTCGGTTTTACTTCATTCCGGTTCGAATCGGGTCTAAAAATCTTAAAATCACTTGAGACTTGTATGTTGCGGTTCTGGTTCCGGTTCCGGTCCGGATAATAAAATGTAAGAACCACACCCGGACCAATGTTGTTCACGGTTCCAAAATTCAAACTGGAACTCGAATAATTTGCGAACGGTTCGGTCTGAATATTTGCGGTTCCGGTTCGGTTTGCGATTTTCGGTTTAACTGTCAGCTCTAGCCATGACCAATGAAGAATAAACCAAGGCGAGGGCAAGTGGGGTTCGCGGGATTGGGACTCGGGAGAAATGTAAGCGAGATCCTAATAGGAGATTTGATGCAGCCATGCGGGCTAGTGGGGTTTTAAAAATAACTGAAATATGAAGTCATAAATGAAAAACATAAGCCTAGTTATTTCTTTTTTTTTTGAGTGTGAGCGGCCGCACACGATGGGCCTATGTTAGGTCCGCCCATGACCATAAAAATATTAAATGGGAGAATATGAGGTGGTGGAGGGAGAGATTCGAAAGTGGTGATTTTTTATAAAATAAAAGTGGTGATTTTAATAAAGCTGGCTATTTTATTTATGAGGAGTTTAGTTTGGTGACTGTTATTAGCACTGCACTTTTGGATATTCGCACTTTTTTTACTCTTAATTTTTCGCGCCTTTTGAAAATACTCCTTGTACATGCATTTTTAGGAAAAGTGTTCAACACAAAAGTTGTAGATCTCGACGAGATCTACAACTTTCGTGTTGAACACTTTTCCTAAAAATGCATGTACAAAGAGTATTTTCAAAAGGCGCGAAATCTGAGCGTATTTCTAGAAATACGCTTTATACATGCATTTTTAGGAAAAGTGTTCAACACGAAAGTTGTAGATCTCGTCGAGATCTACAACTTTCGTGTTGAACACTTTTCCTAAAAATACATGTACAAGAAGTATTTTCAAAAGGCGCGAAAAATTAAGAGTAAAAAAAGTGCGAATATCCAAAAGTGCAGTGCTAATAACAATCACCTTTAGTTTTTGAGAGAGAATGAATGACAAGCAGCTCCAAAGAGTTTCAAGTGAATGAATGAATGGGGTTCGGCGGGAATGAATGGGGTTCGGCCATGCGTGGAGATGACGTGGCAATATTATTTTTTATTTAGTATGACTGGAATTTGCTGGCAATGACATTTGCATGGGAGAAATATTTTGAAAGGGTGCGGCCATGTTGAGAGTTGGTGAAGATTGTGTGGCGGCATAAAATTATTTGGATGAGTAACGAGCGCGATTAACGTGGCAACTCAAGCAAATACGTCAATTTTAAACATCATGAGCGCGGTCGCGACATTAAACCTACAAAAAAAAATAAAAAAAAAATTAGTGAACAAAATATAAAGCAAGGGATTTATAAATGAAAATATAAAATATATTATCAATTTATATTAAATATTATACTAAAATATATACTAAAAATAAGTATAAATCCTACAAAAATAAATAAACTTAAATTATCAAATAAATATTAAAAAGATACTATTTATTAAACAAAATACATAAAATATGATTAATTAATACTAAATACTATAGTAAAAATATGCATAAATACTACTTATCAGCGACCGGTACACTTGTCGTTAGTGCATCAGCGCACGATTGAGGATATAGATTGCCGTCGTGACAACACCCCAAAATCTTTCTAGCATCCCCTTGGACATGAGCATACTCCTGGCAATTGCAACCACTATCTGGTTTCACCGCTCGATGATGTCATTTTGTTGTGGCGAGTATGGAGTTGTAAGGAACCTCTTTATGTCATGGTCCGCACAGTGCTCCCTAAACTCTGTCGACATGAGCTTACCACCTCTATCAGTGTGGAGGTCCCACAACATGTGGCCCGCTTCTACCTCATCACTCACGTGGAGATGTTTGATGGCTGCCGCCACTTTGTCTTTAGACTCCAAGAGTGTCAACCACATATAACGACTAAGATCACCTACTAAAAGTATAACATTTCGTCTCCTGGAGTGGCTAGTGTGATGGGACCGTATTTATCGTTGTGACCTAAGTCCAGTACATTTTGTGCGCGACAATGAGTTCCCTTTAGGAACGCTGTTTATCGTTGCAAGCCCATGAGGCAACCATCATTGATTTGAACCTGATCAATCTGTGGTATCCCACAAACCATATTATGTTGCACCAGTTTGTGGAGTGCTTTGAAATTCAAGTGTCTATAGCACGTGCCAACGCCAAGCATGTTCGCTACACTTTGTCGCCAAACACATAGGTTGTGTTATATCATGGTTAAGCACATAAACGTGGTTCTTGGTTCTTCTTACCTTGACAAGTTCTTGTTGTTGTCAATCGCGCATCGACAATACTCCTTCCTCGATGAGCATTTTGCAGCTGTGTTCATTGAGCAGCTGCCTGAGGCCCACTATGTTATTGCGGAGTTGTGGGATGTAAAGACGTTCGTCAGCGTGTGGTGCTCGCTGTTGTGATAGTTGAAAACACCGATCCATTCCCACAAATATCGACAACTGAGCCATCCCCAAACTTTACTGAGCCCTTGATTCTGGTGTCTAGCTCAGTAAAATTAGTACAAAACTTTGTCGTGGTGCTCTTCCTCTCGACCAAGGTGTACTTGCGTGTGAACCTCGTTGAGCATGATACCACCGGTCAATTCTTTTATGGTCTCCGTGAGTGCGCAGACATTTGCCATCAGTAGCGCGAGCTCGTCGTCCTTGGTCAGTGTGAGATTCACCTGCTCTTTGTATTCTCGCCGTGGCTTGCAGCACTCACTTGAATAGTGTCAAGGATGCTGCAGTTGAAGAACTTGATCTTTGACTTGCCACGTTTGCTTCCAGACACAACGTTCTCCTTGCCATCGTGATCACCTTTGTAGCATCTATTCTGCTTTGCTTGACCATGATTTTGCTTCCTGCTAGTACTTTTGCCAACAGTCTTGTTGCTACCCGAGAAAACCTCCCCCAACTCCTTGTGGCGTGCTGGCTACTCTTCCTCCGTGAGAAGCAAACGACTGTCGTCTCAAACAATGTTTCAAAATTCATAACGCTCCTCAACAGTTTTTGAATGGTCGGTGAGCTCTTCAATGGACAAGATATTCATGTCAAGTAGCTGCTTAATTGAGATGACGATTTGCATGTACCTGGGCAGAACAACACGAAGGAATTTTTGACTACTTTCTCATCTTCCATCGTGTTCCCAAGCGCGTGGATGTCATGGACGATGTTGTTGAGCTAGACGGTGAAGTCATCCACTTACTCACTTTCCTTCATGTTGATCGCCTCAAACTCGTTGCGGAGTGTTTGTGATTTTGCCTCCCTAACTTGCTCGACACTCATGTGCATTGTTCGCATAGTGTCCCATCCCTGCTTGGCGGAGTCCTTCACCCCGAACTTGGATATCATATCTGATGGTACGACATGGAGGATGGCTGCCAATGCCATCCTATTGAGTAGTTACTTGGGATTATCCTGTTCGATCGCCTCCCAGACTCCTTGGGCTTGCAGATCTCTCATCAAGAGCCCAATTCGTGTAGTTTGTACGTGTGAACATCGGGTAACGCAGCGTTCCCCCCGTCCCCCTTGCTTGATGCACTACTAATGATCGTCTACCACTGCTAGAGGAGTCGTCGACATCATCTCTTTACGCCTTTGCGTAGGATTTTGATCCCGACATCATAGTACAATTAATGTGAGCATTGATCCCAAATGTTAGAAAAACAAATGAATGACAACACACTCTGTAAGACCCCCCTTTTTTTCTTTTTAAAACCCGGGGTCTTAGGCCCAGATTCGCCGCTTTACGGTGACATCTTCACGTCCTGAAGGGTCATCACCACAAGGCGCCGATTCTGCCGGCCAATTCGATCACAGAAAGGTAGCACAATAATTGAAGTAAGAGCAAGTCCACAGAAAGTAAATCACATATATAAAATAAAATCTCCACGAAGGGAGTGTCCACAGAATAACAATAATCAGAGTACTATAAATACGGGCTTATGCCCGATACATCATGTCCTCACTACAATCTCTCATGCGGAAGCTAAAACAGAAACTACTCAGGGTCGAGACTCACGGTCCCGGCTGTATGAACTCCGGAGCTAGACTGCCCCATCTCCAAGCGCACCGGTCTCTGGGGCCGCTCCTCCATGCTGGGCTCCACGATCCCCTAAATGATGCGGTTCGAAAACCGTTAGTCATAAAGACTAAGCCCTATCATCCCCTACCCCTTCCCCCATGGCTCCTAAGTACCGAGCGGAGAGGAAGAAAGGGAAGGACATGAAGGTGGAGATTTAATAAAAAAACAAATGGCAGCGGAACTAATCTAACAATTCTATAATAATATGACAGAAACAGAAAGTAAGAAAGGTAACCTTAACTTATGTGCGGAAGCGCATAAGCCAAGGGATCTTCTGCAAGGCTCCCATCGTATAGAGTGTCTCATACCACTTATACGTTGGGGTATCGGTTATCAAACAACAGCATGTATATATATTGAAATTAACCTTTGATTTATAAACTTGCCCACACAAGCTTATAGACCAAGGGGCCGTTTTGCAGGTCCTAACATATAAGCGTCCCATAGCACTTATACTTTAGGTTTCAGGGTTAAATGAATCGATTATGCTATGACATGCAAGTGGGTATGATGAAACATGCAAGTGCAACTCACACACCCGACTCTGTGTACACAGACCTTTAGTTCCCCCTTTCAGAGCCGTTACCTCCCGGGATACCTCCGTAGTGGCAGACGGAAGCGGTGGGTTGGGCCTCGCCCACCTCTAAACCAGTAAAGCACTACCGGTCAGACCTATCGTACGCCTCAACACTTGGTGCACTAAGCGGACGCCTGCGTACTCTTGCCGGCTGGCGCACCGGACTTCTGTTGGCAAAGTGCTAACCACACTTGCCGAGTCAGCGTATTGGCGTCGGTGCATCGACCCTCCAATACCGAAAACCCACCACCTTAATTTTCATTCCTTTTTATGCACATGCAAGTTTAATCGTAAACACACAAAAGCCGAGTCGAAGCTCCCCGGACCAAAACGTCCGTCTCCAAACCAACCGAGCCGAAGCTCCCCGGACCATCCCGTCCGTCTCTTAACCAACCGAGCCGAAGCTCTCATCAATCTTCCTGTGCCAACAGTGTTTGTGAAGGGTGCAGCCCTAGTTACTAAGTTACTCTTGTCGGTTTGTTATTACAGTTTACGTTATCCCAGGACTGCCCCCGGCATACCCCGTGAAGGGCTCTCAAGGGGTACTAGGAACCAAGACGGCGGCATTACTGCCCGAAGTTCCCTTTCGCAAGGCACTTATTATTATTGGTTGATCTCCCTTAACCCGATCCCCTTTTAGTTACTTTAGATCTAACCCTAGAGTATTAAGACTCTTCCATTCCCATCGGGGTGGACGATCTTTCGCCGTACCCGAGCACCTCTTATCTCTAGCTACCACTACTTCTCTCTACTCTTCATATCTTCCTATTGTGATTTCCTCCACAATTGTCCACCCAGACAAAATGATTAACTCCAATGACTTTCTCGGATCATGTCCTACTGCAATTCACAAATTTGTTATATGCAGACCGACCTAGACTATATGACGAACTGGTTATGCAACGATCCCAAACTTATCCAAATGCCCTTAATTATTTACTGGAGACTTATCAGGATATAAATGGCCTAAATCCAGAATGTGGTAATTTTCCTAATTTATCTGTCATTTAATTAATTTTCCCAAAAATCCCAAGGGCTACCAGTTTGAACATGAACTACCCTAAGTTCTCATGCAAGATGTCCAGCAAATTTTATAATAATTAGTAGGTTATCTCAATAGGGCAAATCCAAAATATCATAATTTTTCTATCATCAAAAGGGCACTAAAACTATTTTAGCAATAATTACTATCTCCCATTATTTATGAACCAAGTACAAAAAATATTCTTCCAAAAATTATAAATAATTTATGACATGCAGATAAAGGCCTAAAATTAGCACTGGCCCAGTTTCATAATTTTTCAGTAATAAAATCATCCCTAAATAATTTTTCAAGCATACACCCCTTTTTAACTTTTGTGAAGGAAGTACTGAATGTACTCAACTAAAAATTATATAAAAATTCAGGGGTAATCATTCCGTCCTAAAATATATATTTCCAAGATTTCATGAGATTCTCTTGAACAGAAAGGTACAAATAATCAAAACATCAATAGGGGTTAAAATCAACTTTACAAACGAAGTGATGGAAATAAACCTCATAAAATTCCAGTAAAATTTTCTATAAACTCTACCCACTTCAAAACTAACTCTACCCGAGTTTCACAGCCTTTAGATAATTATTAGTGATGGAAGGTGCATAATTAGTATTTTAACCTAAAGCTAAGATTAAGGTTTTGAGGCATCTACTTGTCTCCAAATTCTCCAAGGTTCCATCCAGACGATTATTATCGTGCTAATATCAACTCTACAGAGTTTCAAGGTAATACAAGAGCAATTGCCCCCATATCCTTCACAACCCTCAAAACCCTCCATCTAGGGTTTGAGTTTGGATCCTAGGGTAAACCAACTCTCAGCCACACCATTTTCTCCAAGTGGGTTATAATAACCCTTACAAGTCAGTGGTCAAGATATCAGCCTCAGTAGAGGTGATATGACCATTCTAACCTCTCGTGCACTTTTTACTTAAAAATGTCTCACTTTGCCTAGTTAAGAATAGGTGACTCCCTATCCAAAACTCATCCAAATGAGCTGAAAATTTGTACAGAGTAAAGTTTTATAACCAGGGACCACTCCCCAAAATTTGGGAGGGTTTGGAGGTCATTTAACTACTTAAATAAATTCCTCTAAGATTATTAAATTAAAACAAAAACTTTCGGCAAAGTATCTCCAAAAATTCCCATTTTTGGTCTGCCTTTAGGTATAGCTAAGGTTAACCCCCTGCCCAAATTTCAGGTCATTTGGACAAGGAACGAAGAGTGGGCATCCATTTTAATTTCTACCCAACTCTAGGTACAGCCTTCACTAAAACGGGTTCTGCGGTCAAACCGCTTACCCAAACGAGTTAAAATCAATTTTAAATTAAACTAGACTCAAAGGGCTACAACTTTCGTGACTGGTCATTTTTTCTAAAACGGCATCTAAGTGCCTCGTTTTGCAGCATCAAAATGTGCTCATCTAAGTATATTTTCCTTATAAATTATTTACATAATTTATATATTATAAATAGCTTTTACTGTTCATCTTCTACAGAACCCGAAAACCAGAACACAGAAACTCTTATTTCTTGTAGCTCTTTCGCGATCCGTCACCGGTCGCCCGGTCACTTCCCTGGCCAGCCACCACCACCACCACCTCCGTTGAGGCGATGGCTAGCGGTCGGCGGTGGTTTGGCCGCCGGAGGTGGCGGTTTCCGGCGAACTCGAAAATACATTTTTCATGGTTTTCCATGAAAACGAGAGATAGGTCCGGCTCCGTTGAGCACGAACTTCCTTTCTAAGAATCCTAAGATCTACCCATGAAAGAAGAAGCAGAGGAGGACCTTGTTCGCAGTTTGGAGGCGAGATGAACGATGGGGTGCCATGGCGCGGTGGTAGCGTTGCTGAACTTCTCCTGCAGCAAGGTACAAAGATCTGAGTCCGTTTGGTCAAGAGTGTAACCTTCTCATCTTGCTCTAAGGGGTCTTTTATAAGTCAGCAAGTGGGGAGGTGAAAGGGTAAAGCCTTAATGGTCATGAAGGCTCCACTTAATAACCTTTCGGTTACAGTGAAGGGATAAGAAACGGTGGAAGATAAATAGGTGTTTGCCAGGTGGCGATTCCTATTGGACCAACACTTCCTCCTTTATTATATAATTACAGAATGAAAAACGGCCCGTAATTACTCCTGGTGTAACTTCCCACACCAGCATTTATTACCACGCGTGTTAGAATAATTTCGGGCCTGAATCGTCGTTTCGGTCAATGTCACGGGCGTGACACATAGGTCACGGGCGTGATAGGCCCGGGTGGCCAATTATGGGGTCGATGATCGTCGAACTGAGATCGACGGTCGTCGAAGGGTGGTCACGCCCTAGGTCACGGGCGTGACACCTTGGTCACGGGCGTGACATGCCCGAATGGCAAATTCTGAGGTCGACGATCGTCGAACTGATATCGACAGTCGTCGAAGGGTGGTCACGCCCTAGGTCACGGGCGTGACACCTTGGTCACGGGCGTGACAGGACCGAATGACAAATTCTGAGGTCGACGATCGTCGAACTGGGATCGACGGTCGTCGAAGGGTGGTCACGCCCTAGGTCACGGGCGTGACAGGGCCGGGTTGAAAATTCTGCGCCCGACGATCGTCTCCCTGAGATCGACCAACGTCGAAGGAGTCACGCCCTAGGTCACGGGCGTGACAGGTCGGTCACGGGCGTGACCAACCCGTGACCCGAAATCTCGGTCGATTTATTTCAATTTTTGGGCTTCCTAGGGTTCTGTCACGACCAACCGACTCCTAGGAGTCTAGCCGGAAATGGGATGTTACAAATCCCAATGAACAAAACAAAAATTTCGTCCCCGAAATTGAGGTTGAGCCTACGGGGATTTCTATCGGAATAAATTAAACTTGTAACATCCCATACGATTTTTCTATTGGGTTCAAGCGACTACTTGTTTGATAAACGAAGACAATCTCCCCAATAAACAAAAGATTAGCCCCTACTTTCCTGCGCATGCCTAGGTTCTCAATTTTCCTTATCTAATCTTACCGGTTTTGTACAAGAAGGTAATTTATAGTATACCAAGAGGTGGTGAGGTATACCTGACTGAACAACTCCGGGTATTTTTGTCTCATCAGGTCCTGCGATTCCCAGGTGTGCTCCTCCTGACCGTGGTTTCTCCACAGAACCTTGACTAAGGGGATCTTCTTGCGGTGCAAGATCCGTACTCCTTTGTCGTCGATCCGGACCGGCTCCAAGTGAACAGATCGGTCTGAAGCTACCGGCCCTTCGGTGGTCAAAATCTGCTGCTCCGGGCGTAGTAGAGCCCTTCTCAGCGAAGAAATGTGGAAGACATCGTGTAGAGCTGCCAGCTCTGGTGGCAACTCAAACCTGTAGGCTAGGGGTCCGATCCGCTCCAGGATCCGGTAAGGGCCCATATATCTAGGGCTGAGCTTCTTCCTCCGACCGCGCACTCGTGAGACTCCGTGCATGGGCCGGATCTTCAAGAACACTCGGTCCCCTACCTGAAACTCCACCTGACGATGTCGGGCGTCATAGTACTTAGCTTGTCTGCTCTGCGCCTCCAACATCCTATCTCTGATCAGTCTCACCTGTGCCTCGGTGTCTTCAACAAAATCCGATCCCAACACCTTCGGGTCCTCGTCTTGAACCCAAGAAAGCAGGGTCCTACATTTTCTTCCATACAAGGCTTCATAAGGCGCCATCCTGATGCTGGATTGGTAGCTATTGTTATAGGAGAACTCGACCAACGGTAACATCTTCTCCCACGGCTCCCCTCGGTCTAGTATACACAGTCGTAGTAAATCCTCCAAGGTCTGGTTGGTGCGCTCTGTCTGCCCGTCCGTCTGAGGGTGGAAGGTCGTGCTAAAAGTCAATCGGGTGCCCAAATATGCCTGCACTGACCGCCACTCCCTGGATGTAAACCGTCCATCGCGGTCCGACACTATCGTCCGGGGCACGCCATGATATCGGACATACTGCTCCACGAACTTCCGTACCAGCACTCCGACCGAGTCATCTTTCCTAATTGGTATAAAGCGGGCCACCTTCGTCAACCGATCAACAATCACCCAGATCGAGTCGTTCCCCGTCCGAGACCGGGGAAGACCATGTATAAAATCCATAGCTATATCGTCAAACTTCCACTCCGGCACCGGGAGTGGCTGCAACAATCCTGTGGGGTTCCTGTACTCCGCCTTCACCAACTAACACGCCTCGCAATGGGTCACGAAGTACGTAATGTCCTTCTTCATGCCCGGCCAAAACATCGTCTTCTTCAGATCATCGGTCATCTTTGTGATCCCCGGGTGCACAGAGTACCGGCTGTAATACGCCTCCGTCATAATATCCTCTCGGATCTGGCCTCCTGCGGGTATATATACTCTGCCTCTGAAATGTAGCAGTCCATCTCTCAGGGAATAATCTCCTGTCGAACCCTCCTCCAAGGCTCGGAACATCGGCTCTGCCCACGCATCTGTCCTATGTCCGTCCCGAATGCGATCCCGAATATCGTCTATGGCCACCATCGATGTCAGATACTCCCTATACAGCTCTGGATCATCCTCGGACACTAGGGATATCTGCATATCTCTGAATGACCGTACTAGCTCCATGGACATAACCTGGGGCCCAGCTTCGGAAGTGGCAGCTCTCCGGCTCAACGCGTCGGCCACCACGTTTGCCTTCCCTGGATGGTAGTGCATCTCATACTGATAATCTGCTAAGAACTCCACCCAGCGCCTCTGCCTGATATTCATCTCCTTTTGTGTGTCCACGTATTTCAGGTTCTTGTGGTCGGAGTAGATGTCGCAGTGGACTCCATAAAGATAATGGCGCCAGACCTTCAGAGCAAAAACGACCGCTCCCATCTCAAGGTCGTGCACTGGGTAGTTCTTCTCATGGGTCTTCAGCTGGCGGGAGGCATATGCTATGACGTGTCCATTCTGCATCAGCACTGCTCCCATCCCCTGGTATGATGCGTCGGTATACACCTGGAATCCTTCCTTTCCAAATGGTAGGGCCAGAATAGGGGCTGAGATGAGTCGGTCCTTCAGCTCCTGGAAAGCCGCCTGGCACTGCGGGGTCCAAACGAAAGGTGCCTCCTTTTTCGTCAAAGACGTGAGTGGGAGGGAAATTTGAGAGAATCCCTCCACGAACTTCCGGTAATACCCGGCAAGTCCCAAGAAACTTCGTACATCGGTGGCTGTCTTTAACTGCGGCCAATCACGGACTGCCTGAATCTTTGCTGGATCCACCGCCAACCCGGCTCCGCTGATAATGTGGCTTAGGAAAGCCACCTCCTTCAACCAAAACTGACACTTGCTGAATTTCGCATAAAGGCGATGCTCCCGCAACCTTTCCAAAGTCAGTGTCAGATGCCGAGTGTGCTCCTCCTCCGTCCTAGAGTAGATCAGGATGTCGTCTATGAATACTATGGCGAACACATCCAGGTAGGCCTTGGAAACCCGGTTCATGAGACTCATGAACGCCGACGGAGCATTCGTGAGCCCGAAGGGCATCACGGTGAACTCATACAGGCCATATCTACTACTGAAGGCCGTCTTCGGGATATCCTCCTCCTGGATCCGTAGCTGGTAGTATCCTGACCTCAAGTCCAGCTTCGAGAAATAATGGGCTCCCTCCAGCTGGTCGAACAATTCGTCTATCCGTGGGAGTGGGTAGGTATTCCGGACGGTCAGTCTGTTTAGTGCTCGATAATCGATACACAGGCGAAGTGTCCCATCCTTCTTCTTCACGAATAGGACCGGGGCTCCCCATGGCGAGGAACTCGGTCTAACAAATCCTGCCTCAACCAATTCCTGCAACTGAGTCCGAAACTCTGCCAACTCCTTCGGGGCCATCCGATAAGGGGCCCTAGATGCCGGCTTGGCCCCCGGCACAAGCTGTATCTGAAAGTCCTGCTCTCGGTGTGGAGGTAGTCCTGGCAGTTTCTCTGGAAATATGTCAGCGAAATCTCGGACCACCGGAATGTCTGTCACTGACTCCTTAACTTCCGCCATCTCAAAAAGAATCTGATAGACCTCCTCTCCCTGCAGATGGGCCTTAACGGCCTGTACCGAAGATAAGAGTATACGAGAGGCAGATCTTATACCTTCGATGACAATGAAAGAGTCCCCGTGTCTCACGGTGATCCTCTTTGCCTGGCAGTCAATCTAGGCATGGTTCCAGTGCAGCCATACCATGCCCAGGATTAGGTCGTAGTCTGTCAGCTTCAAAATCGTCGTTGGAGCCTCGAATGCTTTTCCACCAATTTCTGCCTCCATATTGCAGTGATCCGTGGTAAGGAGCTCAGATCCATCCGGTAGTCGCACCCTCATCCTCGAGCCTGTGAATCGCTCCACGCCTTCCAGTCCTTCTACGAACGTCTCCGACACAAAGGAGTGAGTAGCTCCAGTATCGAACAGCGTGCGAGCCGGCATGCAACTAATGAAGACTATACCTGGGGTGATTAGATGTTTTAGGGTTCTATAGTGAGTTTTACTTTCCTTGCTAATCTATCTAGTGCGATTCAAAGTTTTAACCATTTAAAGGGAAATTCTATGAAAATAAAGAAGCATTGCGGCTTACCTGCTATGACCTGCTCCGGATTCCGAGGCTGCACAAGGTCCAAAGCATATACCTGCTCTCTTCCCTGTCTACGGTCTCCCTCCTGGTATCCTCGACCGCGGCCGCATCCTCGGCCTCCGTAATGCTGAGCTGGGGGGCCGCCCTGTGGTGCTGGAGGTGGTGCCCCCCTCATGGGGCAGTTCCTCCGAATGTGCCCAATCTGATGACAAAGGAAGCACTCTGGTGGGGGATACGCCATTCCCCCGGGTCTCGGCATCTCCTGCATCCGAAGAGGTTGAGGGGCCAATGTCACATGTTCCCTCGGCTCCTGCCTCACGTCCTGACGAGGCTGGTCCTCTGTCCTCCTCCCCTCTGGTACATCACCTCACCGCTGGTCATTTCTACCTCTCCGTCCCTGATCCTCTGCTGGCCGCTTCCGGCCCCGGGTGGCGTGCCAATCTGCCTCAATCCTTTTTGCCATCTCCAAAATCCGGGAGATAGGCCCGTCAGATACAAACAACAAATCCTCCCTCAAGTCCTCCCGCAGGCCCTTATAGAACCTCCTGATATACCCTGCTTCGTCCAGCTGGTAGGAATCTGCGTAACGAGCCAGATGGTCGAACTCCCGATGGTACTCCACCACCGTCCGGGTGCCCTGCTTCAGCTGTAAAAACCGCTCCTCCAACTCATCCCTGGCCGACTGCGGAACGAAATGCTCCAGCAGCGCGGCCCTGAACTCCTCCCAGGTAACCTCCGCAACCTCCCTATCGGCAAATGTCGTGTCCAACAGCGTCTTCACCCACCTCTTTGCATGGGACTCCAGGAAAGAGACAACCAGAGCCACCCTCTCCTCCCAGGGACACCGTATCCCGATCAGCATCTCGTACATGATATCCAGCCACTCTTCCGTCCGAACTGCCGACTCTGTCCCTAAATAGGACGGGGGAGAAAGACCCCGGAAGATGCTCAGCTAGTTGGTCCCCGGATTTGGCTGCGGGACCGGAACCTGCTAGGCCCTGAAAGCCTCTAGGATGGCAGTCAGAGTCTGTCCCATGTCTGACTGAAGGAAAGGAGTGGGGACCGGTGGGGGTGGTGCAACCTCCTGAGCCTGTTGAACTCCACCTTGTGGCGTAGGCTGTGCTGGAGGCTGCGTAACAAAAACACATACTGAGAAAACGTTCAAATATTACATAAAGGTGGACAATTTATATGTGATCCCCATATGGGCACACCACTGCTTCCGCTGCTTAGTTTGTCCCCAAACTAAACTCGCGCAGGGGTGACCCAGGGTTTGTGGACTGGTACTTTCTTCTGATCGATGTTTTCCTCTAATACCACTTGTAAGACCCCCTTTTTTTCTTTTTAAAACCCGGGGTCTTAGGCCCAGAGTCGCCGCTTTGTGGTGACATCTTCACGTCCTGAAGGGTCATCACCACAAGGCGCCGATTCTGCCGCCCAATTCGATCACAGAAAGGTAGCACAATAATTGAAGTAAGAGCAAGTCCACAGAAAGTAAATCACATATATAAAATAAAATCTCCACGAAGGGAGTGTCCACAGAATAACAATAATCAGAGTACTATAAATGCGAGCTTATGCCCGATACATCATGTCCTCACTACAATCTCTCATGTGGAAGCTAAAACAGAAACTACTCAGGGTCGAGACTCACGGTCCCGGCTGTATGAACTCCGGAGCTAGACTGCCCCATCTCCAAGCGCACCGGTCTCTGGGGCCACTCCTCCATGCTAGGCTCCACGATCCCCTAAATGATGCGGTTCGAAAACCGTTAGTCATAAAGACTAAGCCCTATCATCCCCTACCCCTTCCCCCATGGCTCCTAAGTACTGAGCGGAGAGGAAGAAAGGGAAGGACATGAAGGTGGAGATTTAATCAAGAAATAAATGGCAGCGGAACTAATCTAACAATTCTATAATAATATGACAGAAACAGAAAGTAAGAAAGGTAACCTTAACTTATGTGCGGAAGCGCATAAGCCAAGGGATCTTCTGCAAGGCTCCCATCGTATAGAGTGTCCCATACCACTTATACGTTGGGGTGTCGGTTATCAAACAACAACATGTATATATATTGAAATTAACCTTTGATTTATAAACTTGCCCACACAAGCTTATAGACCAAGGGGTCGTTTTGCAGGTCCTAACGTATAAGCGTCCCATACCACTTATATTTTAGATGTCAGGATTAAATGAATCGATTATGCTATGACATGCAAGTGGGTATGATGAAACATGCAAGTGCAACTCACACACCTGACTCTGTGCACACAGATCTTTAGTTCCCCCTTTCGGAGCCGTTACCTCCCAGGATACCTCCGTAGTGGCAGACGGAAGCGGTGGGTTGGGCCTCGCCCACCTCTAAACCAGTAAAGCACTACCGGTCAGACCTATCGTACGCCTCAATGCTTGGTGCACTAAGAGTACGCCTGCGTACTCTTGCCGGCTGGCGCACCAGACTTTTGTTGGCAAAGTGCTAACCACACTTGCCGAGTCAGCGTATTGGCGTCGGTGCATCGACCCTCCAATACCGAAGACCCACCACCTTAATTTTCATTCCTTTTTATGCACATGCAAGTTTAATCGTAAACACACAAAAGCCGAGCCGAAGCTCCCCGGACCAAAACTTCCGTCTCCAAACCAACCGAGCCGAAGCTCCCCGGACCATCCCGTCCGTCTCTTAACCAACCGAGCCGAAGCTCTCATCAATCTTCCTGTGCCAACAGTGTTTGTGAAGGGTACAGCCCTAGTTACTAAGTTACTCTTGCCGGTTTGTTATTACAGTTTACGTTAGCCCAGGACTGCCCCCGGCATACCCCGTGAAGGGCTCTCAAGGGGCACTAGGAACCAAGACGGCGGCATTACGACCCGAAGTTCCCTTTCGCAAGGCACTTATTGTAATTGGGTGATCTCCCTTAACCCGATCCCCTTTTAGTTACTTTAGATCTAACCCTAGAGTATTAAGACTCTTCCATTCCCACCGGGGTGGACGATCTTTCGTCGTACCCGAGCACCTCTTATCTCTAGCTACCACTACTTCTCTCTACTCTTCATATCTTCCTATTGTGATTTCCTCCACAATTGTCCACCCAGTCAAAATGATTAACTCCAATGACTTTCTCGGATCATATCCTACTGCAATTCACAAATTTGCTATATGCAGACCGACCTACACTATATGACGAACTGGTTATGCAACGATCCCAAACTTATCCAAATGCCCTTAATTATTTACTGGAGACTTATCAGGATATAAATGGCCTAAATCCAGAATGTGATAATTTTCCTAATTTATCTGACATTTAATTAATTTTCCCAAAAATCCCAAGGGCTACTAGTTTGAACATGAACTACCCTAAGTTCTCATGCAAGATGTCCAGCAAATTTTATAATAATTAGTAGGTTATCTTAATAGGGTAAATCCAAAGTATCATAATTTTTATATCATCAAAAAGGCACTAAAACTATTTTAGCAATAATTACTATCTCCCATTATTTATGAACCAAGTACAGGAAATATTCTTCCAAAAATTATAAATAATTTATGACATGCAGATAAAGGGCTAAAATTAGCAGTGGCCCAGTTTCATAATTTTTCAGTAATAAAATCATCCCTAAATAATTTTTCAAGCATAGACCCCTTTTTAACTTTTGTGAAGGAAGTACTGAATGTACTCAATTAAAAATTATATAAAAATTCAGAAGTAATCATTCTGTCCTAAATAATATATTTCCAAGATTTCATGAGATTCTCTTGAACATAAAGGTACAAATAATCAAAACATCAATAGGGGTTAAAATCAACTTTACAAACAAAGTGATGGAAATAAACCACATAAAATTCCAGTAAAATTTCTATAAACTCTACCCATTTCAAAACTAACTCTACCCGAGTTTCACAGCCTTTAGATAATTATTAATGATGGAAGGTGCTTAATTAGTATTTTAACCTAAAGCTAAGATTAAGGTTTTGAGGCATCTACTTGTCTCCAAATTCTCCAAGGTTCCATCCAAACGATTATTATCGTGCTAATATCAACTCTACAGAGTTTCAAGGTAATACAAGAGCAATTGCCACCATATCCTTCACAACCCTCAAAACCCTCCATCTAGGGTTTGAGTTTGGATCCTAGGGTAAACCAACCCTAAACCACACCATTTTCTTCAAGTGGGTTATAATAACCCTTACAAGTCAGTGGTCAAGATATCAGCCTCAGTAGAGGTGATATGACCATTCTAACCTCTCGTGCACTTTTTACTCAAAAATGCCTCACTTTGCCTAGTTAAGAATAGGTGACTCCCTATCCAAAACTCATCCAAATGAGCTGAAAATTTGTACAGAGTAAAGTTTTATAGCCAGGGACCACTCACCAAAATTTGGGAGGGTTTGGAGGTCATTTAACTACTTAAATAAATTCCTCTAAGATTATTAAATTAAAACAAAAACTTTAGGCAAAGTATCTCCAAAAATTCCCATTTTTGGTCTTCCTTTAGGTATAGCTAAGGTTAACCCCCTACCCGAATTTCAGGTCATTTGGACAAGGGACGAAGAGTGGGCATCCATTTTAATTTCTACCCAACTCTAGGTACAGCCTCCACTAAAACAAATTCTGCGGTCAAACCGCTTACCCAAACGAGTTAAAATCAATTTTAAATTAAACTAGACTCAAAGGGCTACAACTTTTGTGACTGGTCATTTTTTCTAAAACGGCCTCTAAGTGCCTCGTTTTGTAGCATCAAAATGTGCTCATCTAAGTATATTTTCCTTATAAATTATTTACATAATTTATATATTATAAACAGCTTTTACTGTTCATCTTCTACAGAACCCGAAAACCAGAACACAGAAACTCTTATTTCCTGTAGCTCTTTCGCGATCCGTCACCGGTCGCCCGGTCACTTCCCTGGCCAGCCACCACCACCACCACCACCTCCGTTGAGGCGATGGCTAGCGGTCGGCGGTGGTTTGGCCGCCGGAGGTGGCGGTTTCCGGCGAACTCGAAAATACATTTTTCATGGTTTTCCATGAAAACGAGAGATAGGTCCGGCTCCGTTGAGCACGAACTTCCTTTCTAAGAATCCTAAGATCTACCCATGAAAGAAGAAACAGATGAGGACCTTGTTCGCGGTTTGGAGGCGAGATGAACGACGGGGTGCCATGGCGCGGTGGTGGCGTTGTTGAACTTCTCCTGCAGCAAGGTACAAAGATCTGAGTCCGTTTGGTCAAGAGTGTAACCTTCTCATCTTGCTCTAAGGGGTCTTTTATAAGTCAGCAAGTGGGGAGGTGAAAGGGTAAAGCCTTAATGGTCATGAAGGCTCCACTTAATAACCTTTCGGTTACAGTGAAGGGATAAAAAACGGTGGAAGATAAATAGGTGTTTGCCAGGTGGCGATTCCTATTGGACCAACACTTTTTCCTTTATTATATAATTACAGAAGGAAAAACGGCCCGTAATTACTCCTGGTGTAACTTCCCACACCAGCATTTATTACCACGCGTGTTAGAATAATTTCGGGCCTGAACCATCGTTTCGGTCAATATCACGGGCGTGACAGGCCCGGGTGGCCAATTCTGGGGTCGATGATCGTCGAACTGAGATCGACGGTCGTCGAAGGGTGGTCACGCCCTAGGTCACAGGCGTGACACCTTGGTCACGGGCGTGATATGCCCGAATGGCAAATTTTTAGGTCGACGATCGTCGAACTGAGATCGACGGTCGTCGAAGGGTGGTCACGCCCTAGGTCACGAGCGTGACACCTTGGTCACGGGCGTGACAGGACCGAATGGCAAATTCTGAGGTCGACGATCGTCGAACTGGGATCGACGGTTGTCGAAGGGTGGTCACGCCCTAGGTCACGGGCGTGACACCGTGGTCACAGGCGTGACAGGGCCAGGTTGAAAATTCTGCGCCCGACGATCGTCTCCCTGAGATCGACCATCGTCGAAGGAGTCATGCCCTAGGTCACGGGCGTGACGGGTCGGTCACGGGCGTGACCAACCCGTGACCCGAAATCTCGGTCGATTTATTTCAATTTTTAGGCTTCCTAGGGTTCTGTCACGACCAACCGACTCCTAGGGGTCTAGCCGGAAATGGGATGTTACACACTCTCACGTTCAAGACCGGAGGAAAAGACTCTTGATAAAGTAAATTGAAATTATTTTTTTCCTTTTTGGGGATTTTCAACCTCCAACTGCTGGTTATTTATAACCAATATATCATGAGAAGGAAATGTTGTGTCGCTCGAAGCATCCGGATGGGGATCAAAGTGGAATCCCGTACCCGTTGCCCCTAGGTGGGTATAAATAAGCAAACCCTTAGGAGTTACTACGGGTATGGGTTAACCGTGTACCCGACACGACCCGTTATGCCTCTGAACCCGTTAATTGTCCAAATATACACTAACAATCTCCTCCTATATTTGTGACAAATAGCATATACGTTTCGGAGTGTAGAAAGTGGAGAATATTAAAAAGCAAGTTTCCGACTTTATACATTTCCATAAGAGTTAGCACAGTTTTTAAAGAAAAACATAAACATGAATTTTAAAAAATAATAACATAATACATCAAAAGAAAAATGTGTTACTCAACAATAAATAAGTCTGGAAAACAAAAAATGACTACAAATAAACGTATAACAATTCTACTTAGAGAGTAGATCATCATCATCTATGTCAAAATCTACTTTCTCTCCTCCATATTCACTAGTGCCTGCAAGGAATTTCATGAGTCAGACTCTATGAATTCATAAATATATGCAGTGATGTATCAAAGTAGATTAGCTCTACCTAAATGAGCATAGTACTTGTAACAGTAGTGAAGTAACACTGTCAGCATCTCTATCCAGTCTAGCTAGGACACGTCAAGTTTTGATTTTAATAAATCAACGTTGTTATTTTACTCATTAGTGACCACTATGTACCTCATCATATGACTTGGCACACCGTCATTTGCAACATTATCAAATGTGGAATAATGTGCTATGATCACTAATGTTTGATTAACTCGTATAACGAATTTCTATTCCCAGTTGAATAATTCTCAAATTAACTTACAATGAGAAAGATGTTAAGTCATCAGGTGTGGAATGACTAGCATCTAACCATCTTGGGCTTTTATCAAAAAATTATTTGGGGTTTTCAGTCTGTTATTAGATACTTGAATGTTGTGACTATAGGTTCTTGCTATCAAAACATAAACATAGGAGGAAGTTTCATATTTCTATGAACTTTAATCTCATCTCCCCCTATGTTTTAATTGCGTGAACTCTATTCAAGCCTTTTGTCAAGGCGTCTGCAACATTATCTTTTGACCTTACATCAACGAGGTTCACAATCCCTCGACTCGTAAGGGAGGTCAATCAGGCTTGTTTCATTTGTAGTTGCCTTCTTTTGCTATTAACAAAGTGTTCGTAGCAATCGTTTTAGTAGCCTGATTATCGCAGTAAACTGCAATATAACTCAACTTCAGGCTCGTCAATGGAATGTCCATCACCAAATCTCTTATCCACTCTGCTTCTTCTCCCGCTGAAGCTAGAGCGTAGAGTTCGGATTCCATAGAAGATAGTGCAATACATGATTGCCTCCTGGACTTCCAAGCTACAGCTGCTCCTCCTAGGGTGAATATGAACCCACTAATGGACTTGCTGTCATTTAATTCTGAGCACCCTGATGTATCAAAATATCCTTCCAGAATTGGAGGATGACCATGATAACATAAAGCATACTTGTGGGTGTGCTTTAGGTATTGCATCAGCCTATCGAGGGTATCCCAATGATCTTGGCTAGGATTACTAGTGAATCTGCTCAAAATGCCGACCGTAAAGGCTATGTCAGGTCTTATGCAGACCATAACATACATGAGACTACCAATCAATTTAGCATAATCTAACTGTCTTATCGCAACTCCATCATTGGGCTTGAAGCGATTATTGTAATCATAAGGTGTCTCCACTACTCTACGTTCACTGTATCCCCACGTGTCCATCATGGACTTTATGTAGTAGCTTTGACTTAGGGAAATGTCATTTTTCCTAAAGCTCACTTGCATGCCTAGTATAATCTCGGCTACACCTAGGTCTTTAATGTTAAGCTCCTTCATTAGTTCCGAATTAACGTCATCCACTACGGATTGATCAGAACCAAGAATCAAAATATCATTCACATACAGACATATTATAGGGACTTTGTTTGATCTATGACGTATGTAAAGACATTGTCCGAGAGACTCGACATGAATCTCATGTTCCTTACACTATAGTCAAACTTCTCATGCCATAATTTTGCTGCTTGTTTTAGTCCGTATAACGACTTGATTAACTTACAGACCTTATTTAATTTTGTGATCATCTACTATGAAACCTTCAGGTTGGCTCATGTATATTTCTTCAGTCAGATCTCCGTTCAAGAACGCAGTCTTAACATCCATTTGGTGAACAATAAAGTTCTCAATAGACGCGATAATAAGTAGGATCCTAATGGTTGCTAAGTGACACACTGGTGAATATACATCAAAATAATCCACCCTACTAACTTGTGTGAAACCTTTAGCTACCAAGCGTGCTTTATACTTAGCTACGCTACCATCAGGATTGAGCTTCTTTTTCAGAACTCACTTACACCCTATAGTTTTAGCCCCTCTTGGCTTATCAACCAACATCCATGTGTTGTTCTGAAGCAAAGAGTTCATCTCTTTATCAATGGCTTCTTTTCAGAGCAGTGAATCCTTTGATCTCATCGCGTCCTTATAGGTGGATGGATAGGCCTCAACGTGGTACGTTACAAAGTCACTACCAAAGGTTCTGGGAGTTCGCCCTCTCACCGAAGTCCGTCTAAACTCTAAGACATTATTATCTACTAGAATAGAATAGGAAGTGCTCGGTACTGATTTAGGATCTTCCTCAGTAATAGTTGCTTGCATACCTGGGATTTTCATGTTCTTATCCTTAAGGAACTTATCCTCAAAGAACATAGCATCACTAGATTCAATAATTATATTATTAGACAGGTCTAAGAATCTATCTGCAGCACTATCTTCAGCATAACCTAAGTAGACACAAGTGTTGGTCCTAGGTCCAAGTTTAGACCGTCTAGGGTCAAAGACCCTGACATAGGCTATGCAGCCCCAGGTCTTAAGTCTAGTTAAAGACGGGGGTCTTTTAAAGCAAAGCCCGTAGGGTGTGACGTCTAACTTAGCATCAAGAACTTTATTTAGAATATTGTTTGCAGTTAAAACTACTTCTCCCCAATAGGCAGTAGGCATGCCAGCAGTGAGAAGCATAGAATTTAACATCTCTGTTAACGTTCTATTCTTTCTCTCGGCTATACCATTCGATTGGGGTGAGTAAGGAGCAGTGGTTTCTGCTATGATCCCTTGAGAGGCAAGGAAACCTCGAAACTCATTGGACATATATTCTTCTTCTCTATCACTTCTAAATTTCTTAATCGTCATGTCTAGTTGATTTTCTACCCTGGTTTTGAAAAGACAAAACTTTTCAAACGCTTCATCTTTAGTTTTAAGAAGATTGATATGACAAAACTTAGAGCAGTCATTTATAAATGTGATTATATACTTCTGTCCTCCTCTGGTGACAAAACTTTTAAAGTCACATATATCGGAATGTATAAGCTCTAGGGGTGTTGTGCTCCTAGTAACTGCACTAAAAGGTTTCTTAGTGATCTTAGTCTGAGCACACACGTCACATTTCTCAGGCGGTGACTTAGTGTCTAATGTGTTTGGTGAGTTCTAGCTATTTGGAACATTTTCCTTTAGTTCATATATCCTAGTCTCTCATGTAGAGTCTTAGGGCTAACTAAGTTTGTTTGAACTTGTTGAACTAACTCGTTTGCTAGACTTAGTCGGTACATCCTATTTTGGACGTATGCACATCCAAAATAGTGTGAGTTTACTGATAGTGTTACTCTACCGCTACAAAAAACTAAAAGACATACCAGCATCACATAATAGATTTATAGACACTAAGTTAGCAGCTAATGAAGGAATATGAAAGTGAAGGGATAGATACTACTCTAGAGGGGGGGTGAATAGAGTTATCAAATTTTGCACAGACAAAATTTAATAGTCTACCCAACTCCCTTGGAGTGAAGTGCGGAATGAAAAGATTATAGATATTGATTTAACCTTAAAGCCTAACACAAGTGATGTGTATAAACACAAGCTAACTGTAATTACAGTTAAGCTTGGAAAAACCTAATTAGCAACTAGCAGCCTAGTTATATCTAATCACAGCCACAATGCAGGAATTAAACAATTGAATCCAGACGACACAAGGAGATTTATAGTGGTTCCCCAAACAACTTGGGTACGTCCACTCTTCTACCCACACGGTAGGAATCCACTCAGGTTTTTGATCAGGTGCCCTGCCACCAACAGAATCTGATTCAGGTAGATTCAGAAACCCTTTAGACTTTTGATCAGGTGTCTAAAAACCAAGCACAGGTTTTTGATCAGGTGCCCTGCCACCAAGGGATACTTTTGAAGGGAGTAATAACCCTGTACAGGAGGGGGAAGAAGGTTAAGATGTCTTCTCTATTTTACAATAGATTAGAGAAGCACAAAAACTTGCACTGAGCTAGAATGCTCTAAAAAATCAAGGCTCCCCCTGGCTCAAAGATGTCCAGGTGAAGTCTTGCTTCAGTGCAGAAAACTCTTCAGAAAATTCTGAAGGAAAAGCTACAGGAAGAAAATAAATGACAAAAAGAAATCTCTTCAAGCAGCTATTCTTCTTCTTCTTCTTCTTCAAAGAATCTCTGAGTTTGAACTTCCTGAAAGCAGGAGAACTCAGGTTGAAGAAGAGATGAGGATCTTAACACTTCTCAGATAGATGGAGTTTGCTGAGAGCAGAAAGCTTGAATGAACTCTGGTTGGCTATTAGCTTCTGTTGACTAGCTTGAATCCTTCAGCAAAGGGTTCTTTTTATAATCATCATCAAGCAACGGCTCTCTTCCATTTGAATTATTTGTCTTCTTCTGAGCCTTGAGACCTGGGCTGTAAATATCAAAGAAGACAGAAATATCTCTGCAGCAAAACATTCTATAAAAAGGAATAAACCTCTTTCTAAGAAGCTGCAGGCTTAAATCAAATAATCAGAAGGACTAAATAAAGTCACATCAGAAATAATCTCTTTATAGCAAAGAAGAAGACTTTTCAGTCCAACGGCTATAAAGGGCTGTCAGCAGATAAAGTAAATTAAAGAGACAGCTAATAAGACAAACAACTTTATCTTAAAAGATTTGAACTCAGGCAAAAAGAATAGAGCAAATAATGCCTGGAAACTTTATCATACAGCTTGAAATAATGTGCCAGAAAATGTATTAAATTAATTAAATATAATAAATAAATACAAAATACAAAGGCAGGCAGAAAGCGTCGAACGACCTTCGGAGATCGTCGACCGACGCACGGAGATCGTCGATCTATCGGGCAGATAGTCGAACGATCCAGATAGTCGACCTATCGAAGAAGATAGTCGAACTACCCCGGCAGATAGTCGACCTATCAGAACAGATAGTCGAACTATCAGATAGTCGATCTATCTAGGACAGATAGTCGAACTATCAAGCGCACAGAGATAGTCGACCTATCAAGCAGATAGTCGACCTACCTCAGAAAACAGATAGTCGACCTATCAACAGATAGTCGACCTATCAACGCAGAACAGATAGTCGACCTATCAACAGATAGTCGAACTATCAGCGCAGAACAGATAGTCGACCTATCAACAGATAGTCGACCTATCAGCGCAGAACAGATAGTCGACCTATCAAGCAGATAGTC
The DNA here is from genome assembly GCA_039513925.1 of Platanthera zijinensis. Taxonomy (NCBI): domain Eukaryota; kingdom Viridiplantae; phylum Streptophyta; class Magnoliopsida; order Asparagales; family Orchidaceae; genus Platanthera; species Platanthera zijinensis. Next base: position 99,667,305 of record CM077084.1, read on the forward strand.
GAACTATCAGTGCAGACCAAAGCGTCGACCAACTGATAGACGATCGTCGATCAGTCGATAGACGATGGTCGAATGGCGTTCGACTATAGTCGAACGAAAAACCTACTTAACCAAATTCTCAATTTGGAAAAGCGAGGACTCTACAGCTAGACTCCTAACCATTGACCATAGATATTTCTTGGGTCAAGGAGCACAAAGGAGAGGACTAAACTCAAATCAAACTAGGGTACCAACAATCTCCCCCTATTTGAGTTAAGTCTCTCAAAAACTAAAAACAGCTAGCAATAGAATACTAAAAATAATTTCAGCAAATAGATAACAATAAACTGGCAGATTATCAATCAAATAGATAAATATAGCACAGCAGTTAATTAAACTATTTAAGAATCTTTAGAGTCTGGTAAAGGATCAGAAGAACTAGAAACAAAAGAAATTTTTCTTAGATGGTCATCTGATTCTTTCTTCGACATCTTTAGGTCCTGCGCACCAATGATCTTCAGTTCTGTAGCCCTAGGGACAACAGCTTCAGGGTGCTTTTCCATGTACTTTGACGGGTCAAACATCTCAGGATTTACCTGGAACTTTTCAAATTCTTTCTTTCTATAAGCTGACATGGTAGTAAAACCAGTTATATCTTTTCCTTCAGCTCTTGCTTTTCTTATCTGAGCTGCTCCTACAAGTTCTTGAAAGCGAGCCATCCTAAAGTTAGGATCGAGCTCAGGATTTTCATATACGGGCTCAGGAGAAGCAGCATCAGCTATTTTATCTAGATAAGACATTAAAGAATACTTAGCAGATAGGTTCTTGCTAGATATTTTTAAAACAAAATAAACTATTTACCTTTTGATACAATTTCCTCAGTCTGTACTGGAGAAGGAGATGAAATTCTCTTCTTTGGAGAAGGAGGTGGGGAAAAGGTTGGTCTTTGTGCCACAGTCTCCTTCATTTGTCTTTGAGAACCATGAAATGATTTGCCTTGAGAGCTTTGATAACCTTGCCTTGGTTGGGGCTGAACAGACGCAGATTTTCCAGAGGAGGCAGTAGGATGAGCTGAAAGGTTCCCAGAGGCTCCTGCACCTGGAGGAGGAGGAGGACCTCTGGGAGTCCATCTTGAGACAGGACTATCATACCTCTTGGTTCTTTTCCTTTCTTTTTGCTGATTCTTCGAAAACCACATCCAATGCTTAAAATCCTTGGATTTAGGGTCAATGCCCTTCAAAATGTAATACGGAGTATCATTTTCCTTGCTAGGAGGTGGAGGAGGAGCAGCTTTTCTTTTCTTTGCAGCAGATTTCTTTTTCTTTGACTTTTCAGAAACATCAGAATCATCATCATCATCAGAATGGGATGATGGAGGGTTCTCATAAGGATCATAGGCTTCTGAGACAGCCTTTTCTTTAAGCTTTGAAGCAGATTTCTCTTTTTCTTCTTCTATGGCATCCAAAGCCAGAAGGGAGTCTAAATCTAAACCTGGAGAGTCATCCCAGATGGATGACTTCTCAACTTGCAAATCTTTCTCTTTCTCTTTTAAAGATAGAACTCTTAAATTCCATGCTGCTCTTGCTTGAGCTTCTTCCAAACTCAGAACAGGAGAGTTGTAACACCCCTATCCGTCACATGGCATATAGCAGTAGGTCCGGCCGGGGCCCGACGCCATATACCGCAGACAGACCGTGGAGTTACGCATCGCATTATCATACTCACAATTTGAAAGACAACGTCCTACGCAACACCTAGCGGAAGCATTTTAGGTTATTAAAAAGAACCCAACAAAAAGCATGAATGTCCACTAATGATAAAACCCATAGGAATGAAACGACTAAAAATACACAAAACAGTCCTCGGCCTTAAGGCCTTACAAACATTGTTCTCTTAACCAAATAGTGTCTTTCATACATCGGCGCGCAGGCCGGCCAAACATGAATATGAAAAACAAAACTAAATCTTCAGCCTTCATGGGCTAGCGCTGCAACTTGGGCTTTAGCCTGCTATTTGCCGCTCGGCTCCGCAGCAGCACCTGTAAGAAGCAATCCACCGAAGAGGTGGCAATTTACACGAGTAACCGGTCAGCAATGCTGACCAAATTATAACGACCCCGCCCCGCAATTGCGGGACGGCGGTGCTCCTTCCCTGCATAACAACTAACATAGCAATATATAAATCTATATAACTATTCGCCACAAGTGTCGGCACGCACGGCCGTACACCCCGTGCTCTCAGGGCACTAAATGGTGAATCCGGTCCGGACCCGGTCCGTTCCCGCGATTCCACCGTCGTCTCGTGGACGACAATTCTCGTGAGCAAATAGCCCTTTCAGCCGAAGCCTAGGCCCGTTTCCAGCCCCCCGGGAAGTCCCATGTACTTTAGGTCGCTTCTACCGAGACCACTTGGAATGGGTAGAGTTCCACCCGCCCGTTGCTCACTTCACCACGGCCATTTAGCCATCGGTGCGGGCCAAGTTTCTCCTCATTCCCACAATCGATCAAAACACGCACATAACCCCGTTATGTACCGATTTGCCCTCCAAGGCAACATCGTGGCGGCAATGCGATTCCGCCCAAGCTTTCCGGGTGCGCCTCGAGGTTAATCCCCAAGGATCCCTGTATGCAATCTACCGCGTAGAAATTTCGGAAAACTGAAATCATCGGTGCGGAGTCTTCTCCGACCATGCAATGCAACAACACCGATTCGGGCTAAACCCGAATAGGCTTCACACACAATGCCTACGCCCGTACTTCGATTCCGGGCTCTAACAACGGGGACTTTACATATCTACCCGAAGGGATTCCGCTCCTCGACGCTTACTCGCGAGAGGGGGATTTCCCCATGCAAAGGAAGAAGGGCGACTACACATGCCCTATGAAGAGGATCGTTACCCTCGTAGATTTTCGCGCGCCCGTCATGAAGAAGTAGACGGTTGAAAAGCTTCGCCTCGCTCTTGCCGTCGAGGATCCGGTCTCGGATCGAGATTCGGTGCTCCGGTGCTCCGCCGACGGCCGGATCTCCTCTTCTCCTTCCTTGCTCTCCCTTCTCTCTAAACTTTTAGAAAGAGAGTCTAGGGTTTGAAATGAGGGTTTAGAACCCTTCAACCCTAAATTAAATGTTTGGGCGGACCATCCTAGGCCGTTAGATGAGATTTGATGGAAAATCGGACGGCCACGGAGTCATTTTACGGATTCTGCACCCGTCCGCACGACCAGTGGCGCACGGTCAGTGGTCGTGCGCCCTATGTCAGTGATCGTGCGTTTTCGTTAAACAGGGATTTGGCATTATATTTTCTTTATGCACGACCAGTGGCGCACGGTCAGTGGTCGTGCGCCCTGTGGTCAGTGATCGTGCGCTAAGGGAAAAACTGCACAGTTCAACGCCCTTCCGCCGACGGTTACTCTACCGCGAGGCGTTAACTCCCACCGACTCCAGGACTGAACATGGGGTGTTACAACTCTCCCCCCCTTAAAAGAATTTCGTCCCGAAATTACGAATAGCAAGTAAACAACTTAAACTTAAACGGTACCTGAGTTGAAGAGTTCGGGGTACTCCTCGAGCATGGTTTGCTCTCGTTCCCACGATAGCTCCTCACGACCGCAACTGTCCCAACGGACTTTCACCATCCTGATTTCTTTGTTCCGAAGCCGCTTGACCTCGAAATCTTCGATAGAAATGGGCTTGACCTTGGTCGTCAACCCTTCCTCAACCGGTACTTGATCAACCGCTAACACTTGCGACGGCTCTTGCACCGCCTTCCGCAATACTGAGATGTGGAATACGTCATGCAAACAACTCAGTTCCACAGATAATCTCAACCGGTAGGCCGCTTCTCCGATCCGTTCTAGAATCTCGAATGGCCCAAGGTATCTCGGACTCAACTTTTTCAAGCGTCGAACCCGTGACACCCCCTTGAACGGTTTGATCTTCAGGTATACCCATTCGCCAACATTGAACTCCACGTTCCTATGTTTGGCATTAAAATACTTAGCCTGCCTGTCCTGAGCTATAAGCAAGCGCTCTCGTATCGTTTGCACCAAAGAAGTCGCATCTTCGATCTCCTGACGATTGTAAAGTTTCGACTCACCCGTCTCCAACCATGACAACGGCGTGCGACACTTTCTCCCATAAAGAGCTTCGAACGGTGCCATCTGGATACTTGCTTGGTAACTGTTATTGTACGCAAACTCGACCAAGTATAAGTGATCCTCCCACCGTTTTCCGAAGTCCAACGCACACATGCGAAGCATGTCTTCCAATGTCCTGTTGACTCGCTCGGTCTGGCCATCCGTCTGCGGATGAAACGCCGTGCTAAACTTCAGTTTCGAGCCCAACATCTGATGTACTAGCCTCCAGTCATTGGACGTGAAGCGTCCATCGCGATCACTCACAATGCTGCGGGGCACTCCGTGCATTCGCACAATATTATCCACGTAGAGTTTTGCTAACTTCTCCACCGGATCATCCTTCCTCATCGGAATGAAACGCGACACTTTTGTCAATCTGTCCACGATCACCCAGATGGCGTCGTTTCCCTTCTGCGATCTTGGCAATCCATGCACAAAATCCATAGATATGTCGTCGAATTTCCACTCCGGAATGGGTAAGGACTTCAAGAAACCTCCCGGCTTTTGACATTCCGCCTTCACTAGGGCGCAGGTTTGACACCTCGCCACATAAAGCGCTACATCTTTCTTCAGTCCTGGCCACCAGAATAGTTTCTTCACGTCTTTGTACATTTTTGTACTCCCCGGGTGGATTGAGTACTTGGTATAGTGAGCCTCGTACAACAATTCCTCCCGCAGATTACCCACGTTGGGGACGCACAACCGATCGTCCTTTCTGAGCAATCCGTCCTCCAACATAAATTGGGAATTTGACCCATCCAAAACACCATCCATGAGTTGCTTCATAACATCATCCACAGCTAAAGCCTGCCGAATCCTATCAGCCAGGTCATACTGCACCTCTGTCCAACTCAAACGCGCTTCGGCGCCCGTTTGTCTATCTACACAGAAGATCTCCAAGTCCTCTAACTCTTGAATCAATCGCGCATCATGCACCAACAGCCAACTAGCACGTGCGGGAGTTCTGCGACTCAACGCATCTGCCACCGCATTGCCCTTCCCCGGCACATAATGAATTTTGAAGGTGTAGTCCCCCAGGAACTCCATCCACCTCCTTTGCCGCATATTCAAGTCCTTCTGATCCAGCAAGTACTTCAAGCTCTTGTGGTCGGTGTAGATATCAACTTTCACACCGTAAAGGTAGTGTCTCCACAGCTTCAGTGCATGTATCACGGCCGCTAACTCCAAGTCATGGACCGGATAATTCCTCTCGTGTACCTTCAGCTGCCGCGAGCCGTAGGCAATCACACTCCCACGCTGTAGTAGTACACATCCCAAGCCACTCCCCGAAGCATCACTGTAGATTTCGAATCCCTCGGTCCCACTCGGCGAACATAAGATTGGCGCCGTGGTCAACCGACCCTTTAACTCCTCAAAAGCTTGTGCGCACTCCGGCGACCACACAAACCTTTGATCCTTTCTTGTCAACGATGTGAGAGGTAACGCTATCCGCGAGAAGTTCTCTACGAAGCGCCTGTAGTAGCCGGCAAGTCCTAGGAAACTTCGGACTTCCGCTACCGAGGAAAGAACAGGCCACTCCCGTATCGCCACTATCTTCGCCGGATCTACCGCAATCCCTGCTCCACTAATGATGTGGCCAAGGAAAGCCACCGAGGATAACCAGAACTCGCATTTGGAGAACTTAGCATAGAGCTGGTTCCTCCTCAGTGTCTCCAACACCATGTGCAGATGTTTGTAGTGATCATCTTCGCTCTGAGAGTATACCAGGATGTCGTCGATAAACACGATCACAAACCGATCCAAGTACTCTCTGAATGTTCTGTTCATCAGATCCATAAATACGGACGGCGCATTTGTCAGTCCAAACGGCATAACCGTGAACTCGTAATGCCCATAACGCGTGCTGAACGCCGTTTTAGGGATATCACTCTCCCTGATCTTCAACTGGTAGTACCCAGACTTCAGATCCAACTTCGAATAAACTGTAGATCCCACTAGCTGGTCAAACAGATCGTCGATCCTCGGAATCGGGTATTTGTTCTTCTCGGTGAGCTTGTTCAACTCTCGGTAGTCGATACACAGCCTCAGACTTCCATCCTTCTTCTTGACGAAGAGGACCGGTGCACTCCAAGGTGACGAGCTTGGACGCACGTACCCCTGTTCCAACAGTTCTTGCAATTGGACCTTCAGCTCTGCCATCTCCTTCGGCGCTAGCCGATAAGGTGAGCGGGACACAGGTTTGGCACCTGGCACCAGCTCTATTGTGAAATCAATCTCTCTTTGGGGTGGAGCCCCAGGGAGATCATCGGGAAACACGTCAGGATACTCCGAAACCACTGGGATACTATCCAGACTCGTCTTAGGCTTTGCGGCCTCCACTAACGCGAAAAACAGCTCTGCTCCAGCACGAACCGCCTTGACCACCTGAAGAGCAGACATCAGTGTCTTGCTCGCCCCTTTAATGCCCTCGAACGTAGTCTCGCGACTAGTATTTGCCCCCAGTTTAACTTCCTTCCGACTGCAGTCAATATAGGCTCGCTGCTCCGAGAGCCAATCCATCCCAAGGATCACGTCAAACTCCACTAGCGGAAGTAACGACGCCTGCAGATCGAATTCCTGATCCCCAATCTGAATCTTCACGAGGCATACTCTATCTACGCGCATAGAGCATCCATTGGGGAGTAGCACATCCAGTTTGTCCTTAGCCATCGAAGAAGGGACTCCGATGCGCGATACGAATTCTTCGGACATAAAGGAGTGCGACGCTCCCGTATCAAATAATGCCCTTGCTGGGCTATCGGATATCAAAACGAAGCCTGTCACCACGTCAGCCTGTTTGATGGCTTCTTGAAGGCCAAGGTTGTACACCCTGGGCTGAGCTGGAGTATGGTGAGATGCGGATGACTCCGCCATCTTCCCTTTCTCCTCATAAGTTGCTCCTGGCTTTCTCTCGGACTTTGGACGTCCGCTCCAACAATCACGGGCAAAGTGCCCTGGCCTCCCACAGTTATAACAAGCACCTGGGGTGCGCGCTGTCGTTGCTCCCGAGGCACCAGAAGAGGGGGCTTGACTTGACGTCTTGGCCCTCTTATTCCACCTCTGAAACTTTGACTTCGTAGCGTTCGGCACCTTGAACTCGGGCTTCTGCACACCCAGCTCTTTCTTTCCAGAGATTCTTGCCAACTCTCGCTCCAACGATCGAGCCGAGCCGACCAAGGTTAGAAATCCTTGCGTCAACGGCCCTGATAGAAGTACCTTGAGATCATCTCGCAGTCCTTCATAGAAACGGTTCGTCTTCCGTTCCTCATCGCCAAAAGTAGGAGCTGCATAACGACCCAGCCTTGTGAACTCATGCAGATAATCATCCACATTTTGACTCCCTTGTTGCAGTCTGAGGAATTGATTTTCCAGTTCTATCTTCTCGGTCGACGGTAGGTACCGCGCCATGAACATTCTCGAGAATTCTTCAATAGAAACCTCTTCCAACTGTCTTTCGACTAGATGGTGTTGCTCCACACCGTCCCACCACAGCCTTGCCTCGCCATCCAATAAGAAAGTGGCTATGGCGGTTTTCTGATCCGCTTCGGTTCTGGTTGTCGAAAGGATCCGCTTAACGCGTGATAGCCAATCCTCCGCTTGCGATGGGGTTCCACCCCCCGAGAATATTGGCGGATTGAAGCTCATCACGTGCTTCAGCTGACAATCCGTCGTACGCCTTGGTGGTCTAGGCTCCTCAGCCACCACAGGCACTGTCGCTCTCGCAGGTTCTTGCTCAATCTCCGGTGCTGGACGTTGTACCTGCCCTGCAGGTTGGGCATTTAGTGCGGCAAGCACCGCCTCGGTAACCAGCCGAATAGTTTCAGCAGATGGAGGTGTTACAGGCGCCTCGCTTGGTGCCCTACTCTCCGCTGAACGTGTACGGGTTGACTGCCCTGCCCCACTCCTAGTCACCTAGATAAACAAAACCGACAAATAAGCGACATGCACATTGCTAAAAAGCAATCATTTGAACATTTAACTTGTTCAAAACTGTGTATTTTCATTCCTAAGTGGACATTCATGGGTTCTTTTTTTCATGTTATAACGATGACGCACGTGATAGTGCTCACCACCCCTTAAAAGAATTCGTCCGCGAATTCTAATAAGCAAGACCGAAACCGTTAGTCTGATACCAATTTGTAACACCCCTATCCGTCACATGGCATATAGCAGTAGGTCCGGCCGGGGCCCGACGCCATATACCGCAGACAGACCGTGGAGTTACGCATCGCATTATCATACTCACAATTTGAAAGACAACGTCCTACGCAACACCTAGCGGAAGCATTTTAGGTTATTAAAAAGAACCCAACAATAAGCATGAATGTCCACTAATGATAAAACCCATAGGAATGAAACGACTAAAAATACACAAAACAGTCCTCGGCCTTAAGGCCTTACAAACATTGTTCTCTTAACCAAATAGTGTCTTTCATACATCGGCGCGCAGGCCGGCCAAACATGAATATGAAAAACAAAACTAAATCTTCAGCCTTCATGGGCTAGCGCTGCAACTTGGGCTTTAGCCTGCTATTTGCCGCTCGGCTCCGCAGCAGCACCTGTAAGAAGCAATCCACCGAAGAGGTGGCAATTTACACGAGTAACCGGTCAGCAATGCTGACCAAATTATAACGACCCCGCCCCGCAATTGCGGGACGGCGGTGCTCCTTCCCTGCATAACAACTAACATAGCAATATATAAATCTATATAACTATTCGCCACAAGTGTCGGCACGCACGGCCGTACACCCCGTGCTCTCAGGGCACTAAATGGTGAATCCGGTCCGGACCCGGTCCGTTCCCGCGATTCCACCGTCGTCTCGTGGACGACAATTCTCGTGAGCAAATAGCCCTTTCAGCCGAAGCCTAGGCCCGTTTCCAGCCCCCCGGGAAGTCCCATGTACTTTAGGTCGCTTCTACCGAGACCACTTGGAATGGGTAGAGTTCCACCCGCCCGTTGCTCACTTCACCACGGCCATTTAGCCATCGGTGCGGGCCAAGTTTCTCCTCATTCCCACAATCGATCAAAACACGCACATAACCCCGTTATGTACCGATTTGCCCTCCAAGGCAACATCGTGGCGGCAATGCGATTCCGCCCAAGCTTTCCGGGTGCGCCTCGAGGTTAATCCCCAAGGATCCCTGTATGCAATCTACCGCGTAGAAATTTCGGAAAACTGAAATCATCGGTGCGGAGTCTTCTCCGACCATGCAATGCAACAACACCGATTCGGGCTAAACCCGAATAGGCTTCACACACAATGCCTACGCCCGTACTTCGATTCCGGGCTCTAACAACGGGGACTTTACATATCTACCCGAAGGGATTCCGCTCCTCGACGCTTACTCGCGAGAGGGGGATTTCCCCATGCAAAGGAAGAAGGGCGACTACACATGCCCTATGAAGAGGATCGTTACCCTCGTAGATTTTCGCGCGCCCGTCATGAAGAAGTAGACGGTTGAAAAGCTTCGCCTCGCTCTTGCCGTCGAGGATCCGGTCTCGGATCGAGATTCGGTGCTCCGGTGCTCCGCCGGCGGCCGGATCTCCTCTTCTCCTTCCTTGCTCTCCCTTCTCTCTAAACTTTTAGAAAGAGAGTCTAGGGTTTGAAATGAGGGTTTAGAACCCTTCAACCCTAAATTAAATGTTTGGGCGGACCATCCTAGGCCGTTAGATGAGATTTGATGGAAAATCGGACGGCCACGGAGTCATTTTACGGATTCTGCACCCGTCCGCACGACCAGTGGCGCACGGTCAGTGGTCGTGCGCCCTATGTCAGTGATCGTGCGTTTTCGTTAAACAGGGATTTGGCATTATATTTTCTTTATGCACGACCAGTGGCGCACGGTCAGTGGTCGTGTGCCCTGTGGTCAGTGATCGTGCGCTAAGGGAAAAACTGCACAGTTCAACGCCCTTCCGCCGACGGTTACTCTACCGCGAGGCGTTAACTCCCACCGACTCCAGGACTGAACATGGGGTGTTACAAGAGTCAACTTTGACTTCCTCTTTCTCAGACTCATCTTCTTTATTATCTAAAAAGGATTCCAACTCAGGGTCTACTTGAGTAGCAAGAATACTTGGGTCAGCCTCAGAAACAACTGCTATGATTTGAGCAGCTAAATCTTCTTTAATAATATCTGAAAAATTATGAATATAGATCTGCTAAATAAACAGAGATCATTCCTTCAAGGTATTCACAGACTATCAAATTAATAGACTCATCAACAAAACGAATGAAAGAGTTACCTTCATATTTAACCATCTCCCAGCAGTCATTCAGATAAGAAGTTATAATTCCTTCCAGGAATCTAACTATCACAGGAGAGGTTAGATCTTCTAAGCAGACTTTAACTGCAATCTCAGATAATAATATTCCATCTGCTATTTCTTTCTCAGACAAAACTGGAGCTAATTCTATCTCAGTCATTACAACATCTGGAGCTATTTCTATTTCAGCTGGAGGAGAGGCAGGAAGGACTGAGACATCTTCATGGAACATCTCCCCCTGCCTGATTTCAGTAGCTACTGAAACCAGGCCCCTAGAGGAAGATGGCTCAGCAGATTTTGAAATGGATTGGATGGAGGCAGTCAAACGGTCAATGGAGGCTGCAAGGGGAGCGATTGCCTCGTCAATCATGGTTTTGATTGACGGGGTAATCAGCTCCACAATGCGGGAGATAATCTCTGGAGAGATTTCAAAAGATGATGGATGAGAGGTGGATGGAGCAGCAGCAGATATGGTAGGGGTGCTGGGATGAGAAATAATGGGGACAGGGGATCGAACTGGAGATACAGCAAGAGAGTTAACAGGAGAATGAATAGGAGAATGAATTGGGGAATGAACGGGAGATACATGAGGAGTAGGAATTCTCTCTGATCCTAACAAATCGAAGCTAGGAGCAGATATCCTAGCCAGATATGTAGGTAGAGGAGAGGCTGGAGGGGAAGAAGGAACAACCGTAGTTGTTTCAGGGGCAGCAGAGGAAGAAAGTCTTACTTCACCTGAAGTTGATGGTACTTCAGCTGAGGCAGACGGCAATGCAGAGGAGGAGGAAGGAAGAGCTGAGCCAGCTTCAATAGGTTGAGGAGCGACTGATGCAGTCCTTGTGTCCTCAGATGGTGCTGGAGCAGATTTCACGAACGTCCTCTTCCACTTTGAGAATAGATGGGGATCCATCTTCTTGCTGGCATTGATGGTTGTTGCAGTAGAACTCAGCAGCTGGGGATATCTTTCCTTCAGGAAAATACCTATAACCCTTCCTAGGGTAACTTCCTTCTTTCCATTCTTTTTCCTGATTAAATCAAACAGAATTGCAGCCCAATTGATCCTTTTCCGATTAACAATTGCACACATAAGTGCGAATTGCTGCCTTGTTATGTTATCATGGGCAGAGTGCTTGCCCAGAAGCACTTTTCCAACTATCTCAGCCAAAAACTTGATTTTGAAAGGAAAGTTTACCTTGAGCAGCTTGGTGGGAATGCCCTCGGCATGTCCCAGCTCAACAAGCATCCTTCCGAACTCCTGAGCATCTTGCTCATAATCTTCGTCACCAATAACTAATCCAAACACATCAGATAGAACGGCCGGAGTCAGGATAACTTCTTCTCCGCCTATGGTACCAATCATCGATTCGTCTGAGGAAGACGACGTGAAAGCCCATTCTTTAATTTCTGGAATGTTAATCTTAATTCTTTCAGACATTAACTTTTCTAAACCTTGATCCCTGCAGAGCTGGAGAACTTCCACTATTCCGGCACCGCAGCTACTGAAAGCTTCAAAATCCACACTGAATCCTGCATCAAACTTGACGACGGCTAGAACAGCTGGGGAAACCGCCATTGAATCGCTGGAGAAACGCGAGAAGGAGGAGGAAGACGAAGGGGACGAAACTGCAGAAAATCGCAAGCGGGAAAGCAGAATGCGAAAGGGCACGCTCCGTCGACGATAAAGCAAAAGATCTTTTGACCTAGGTCGACTATCGGCTTTATATCTGACCGGATATAGTCGGTCTATTAAAAAGATCTTGACCCGATGGTCGAACGATCGTTCGACGATCGGCTCAGAAGCAGAGTAGTCGGACAATCGTTCGACTATTTCTGGCTTCTCAAACAACAGGCTATCGTCATCCAGAGATCGACGATGAGCCCAACCTGTTCGACGATGGTCGAACGTCGATCGACGATCTTCAAACAGATAAGCTATCATTAACCAGAGGTCGACGATAGGCTTAAACCGTTCGACTATCTTCGAACGTCGTTCGACTATCTTCAAACAGATTTCAACATAGGCAGATAAAGTCACACTTAGTCTCGTCCATTGATCATGCCTAGTTGAACTAAAAAGAACAGATGCTTCTGTTCATCTAAAGGCTTGGTGAATATATCACCTCTCTGAAACTCAGTGGATATGAACTCAAGACAGATCTTGTTCTTTTCCACACAATCTCTCAGGAAATGGTGCCTAATCTCAATGTGCTTCGTTCTAGAGTGGTGCACTGGATTTTGTGCAATTGAGATAGCACTGGTACTATCACACATGATCTTGGTGTTCTTGTGTGAGTAACCATAATCCACAAGCTGGTTTTGAATCCACAGGATCTGTGAACAACAACTAGCAGCAGCTATATATTCAGCCTCTGCAGTTGAAGTTGAGACAGAAGCCTGCTTCTTACAGAACCAAGAGACCAATCTCTCTCCCAGGAACTGACAAGTTCCTGAGGTGCTCTTCCTGTCAACTCTGCAACCAGCATAATCAGAATCAGAATATCCAATTAATTCAAACTCTGACTCAGCTGGGTACCAAAGTCCTAGATCTGGACATCCCTTCAGGTATCTCAGGATTCTCTTTAGAAGAATCAGATGAGATTCCTTGGGGTTGACCTGGAATCTAGCACAAAGGCATGTAGCAAACATTATATCTGGCCTACTTGCAGTTAGATATAATAGGGAACCAACAATGGCCCTATAATTCTTTTGATCAACTGGCTTGCCGTGATCATCAGAATCAATAACTACATTAGTAGCCATGGGTGTAGGCATTGCTGAAGCATCAGCCATCCCAAATTTCTTTACCAATTCCTTGGCATATTTGGATTGGGAGATGAAGATACCATCAGCATCTTGCTTAACTTGGAGACCAAGAAAGTAAGACAGCACACCCATACTACTCATCTCAAACTTAGAGTGCATCAGGTCAGAGAACCTTTTGCAAAGTTTGGGATCAGTGGAGCCAAAAATAATATCATCTACATACACCTGAACTAACAGGATTGTGTCCTTGTGATGCTTAACGAACAGGGTTCTATCAACTACTCCCCTAGTGAAGTTGTGCTCTAACAGGAAACTAGCTAAGGTCTCATACCAGGCCCTAGGAGCTTGCTTTAGTCCATAAAGAGCTTTCTGTAACTTAAAAACATAAGAAGGCTGAGTTGAAGAAACAAACCCTGGTGGTTGTTCAACAAACACCTCTTCCTTAAGCTCACCATTCAGGAATGCACTTTTGACATCCATTTGGAACACCTTAAACTTCATGAAGGCTGCATAGGCCAAGAAGATCCTTATTGCTTCTAGCCTTGCAACAGGAGCAAAGGTTTGGTCATAGTCTATACCTTCCTCCTGTCTGTAGCCCTGAGCTACAAGCCTAGCTTTATTCCTTACTATTATTCCATTTGCATCTAACTTGTTTCTATACACCCACTTGGTGCCTATGATCAGTTGGCCTTTAGGTCTTGGAACCAAGGTCCAAACTTTACATCTCTCAAACTGATTGAGCTCCTCTTGCATTGCAATGATCCAGTGAGGATCTAGCTCTGCATCTTTAAAGGTGAGGGGTTCAACCTGTGAGAGGAAACAAGCATGCATCACATCCTGTCTTAATTGATGTCTTGTTTGCACACCAGCTGATATGTCTCCAATCACTTGAGATGTGGGGTGATCTCTAAGTGTGACAATATCAGCAGGTGGGATGTGATCTTCAGCAACAGTTGGGATTAATTCCTCAGGAGGAATTTGGTCTACTGTTGGTGGAACAACAACAGCTTCAACAGCTTCAGCAATGTCTTCATCACTGTCTGATTCAGTGATCTGAAGAGTTGAAAGATGAAGGATTTCTTGAGGGGCATCATGTACCTGCAAAGAACTGGAGGAAGGAGAATTTTCTTTCTCCTTGTAAAACATCTGATGCTCATCAAATGATACATGCACAGATTCTTCTATCTTACAGGTTGATTTGTTATAAACCCTATAAGCTTTGCTTACTTGGGAATATCCAAGCATGATTCCCATTGAAGCTTTTGCTTCAAACTTTCTAATATATTCTTTATTATTATTATGAATATACACAATACAGCCAAAAACTCTAAAGTAATTAATTTTTGGTTTCTTTCCTTTAAGCAACTCATAAGGAGTTTTACACTTAAGTTTGTGTATCAAACTTCTATTCAAGACATAGTTGGCTGTACTAACAGCTTCTGCCCAATAGGATAGAGGCATGTTAGCATCTGCCAACAATGTGCTAGCAGCTTCAATTAGTGTTCTATTCTTCCTTTCAACTACCCCATTTTGTTGGGGAGTTCTAGGAGCTGAGAAGCTATGTTTGATACCTTCTCTCTCACAGAATTCTTGCATGAGAAGAGAGTCAAACTCAGTACCATGATCACTTCTGATCAAGGCCACATGAGTAGAGTACTCAGTCTGCACACAAAGTAGAAAGTCTGTAAGGGCTTTGAAGTTATCAGACTTAGTTCTCAAAAAGAAAACCCAACTGAACCTAGAGAAGTCATCTACAATTACTAATGTGTAATACTTCCCTCCTAAACTCTGTACATTTATTGGGCCAAAGAGGTCCAAATGTAATAAATACAGGATCCTAGGAGAATCACTTTTGTTTACAGATTTAAAAGAATTCTTGGTTTGCTTGTCTAGCTGACAGGCCTTGCAAAGGCTCTCCTTCTTGTAGGGGCAAGAAGGTAAACCTCTAACAAGGTTGTGCTTAGATAACCTAGATATATTTTTCAGGTTTACATGACTAAGCCTTTTATGCCATAGGGAATTATTATTAAGGGTTACTTCATTAAACAGGCAGATTTCAGATTGAGATGAATTAAAATCTACTAAATATATATTACCTATTCTAATACCTACTAAAACAACATTATTATTTAAAGTAATATTGCAAGAGAAATTAGAAAAAGAAACCTGGTAGCCAGCATCACATAGCTGGCTGACTGAAATCAGATTATGCTTTAGTCCATTGACATAAGCAACTCTCTTGAATGTAACTGCTCCAATGGTGATCTTGCCATAGCCTTCTGTCTGACCACAGCTGGAGTCTCCAAAGATAACCTTTGGGCCGAGCTTAGCTTTGAACTTTGACAGTAGATCTTTATTTCCTGTCATATGCTTAGAGCATCCACTATCCAAATACCACTTGTTTTGAGTGATTGGATAGGCCTTCACCTGCAAGACAATTATTTAGACAGAGTGGACCCAGGTAACCTTGGGTCCCTTGTTTTTCACATAAGAAAAACTGGAAATGTATGAAAATGCAGGCTGAGGGTGATAACCTAGTGGGTGAGATCTCCTAGGTGGGATTCTCCATGCTGATGATGGGTCAACAAACCTAGGGTTTCTATTCTCATTTAGGTTTCTATGGAATTGATTATAATTTTGAAAATCATATTGAAAACGTCGATCGACGTTCGACGATGGGTGCTCAGATCGTCGACCTTCGTTCGACCATGGAGCTTCCGATCGTCGAGCTGCGTTCGACGCTTTTTGCATTTCTTTGAAAAACTTCTTTCTCTTTTCTCTCTTAGCCTTATTTAATGTTTTATTTACCAGATTTACTTGCTCAGTGTTCTTCTTTCCACTAGCTGAAATGAAGTTCACTGGAGTTGAAAGGTTATTTTTAAGAAGGACTGGGGGTTCACTGGGAGAAGCTCCTAAGCCTAGTTTATCATTACCTGACCTAGTGTTAGTCATGCTGGTAATTTCTAACAGCTTAAGGCTTCTACCATTAAGGGATTCTTCTAATCTCTTAGACTTAGCTAACTCTATTTTAAGAAATTTGATTTCTTCACTACAAGTAGTGAGTTCTTCCTTTAACCTAACATTTTCAGAGGCTATTGATTCAGAGTCAACTAACCTATTTCTAAGTTCTTTTATTTCCTTCTCTGAGCTAATTAAATCTAAACATAAAGATTTAAATTCTACTTTAAATTCTTCTGAAGAAAAATCATAAGAAGAAAGTACCTCATCTTCTGTAGGCATCTCTTCATCAGAATCAGAACTCTCTGCAGCAGAGTGGTTGCTGCAGGCATCTATTGCCATTAGGCAAATTTCTTTTGCCTTCTTCTCTTCCTCATCTTCACTGGAGCTTGATGAGGAGGATTCTTCATCAGAATCACTCCAGGTTTCAGCAATGAAATCTCTCTCCTTCTTCTTGTTTTTGTAGGAGGATGGCTTGGAGTGCTTCCTGTGTTGTTCTTTGTCTTTTATCTTTTCCTTGTTCTTCTCCTCTGGACACTCTGGCAAGATGTGTCCAGGCTTCCTGCAACCATAACATATAATTTCTTTAGCAGGAGAGCGATCATACCTTGGTTTGTCTTCATAACGTGAAGACTTCTTTCTGAACTCCTTTCTCCCCATCTTGAGAAACCTTTTGGCAAACAGTGCCATAAGTTCCTCATTAGATTGGCTGCTTTCAGAAACATCTGCAGCCTTAAGAGCTAGAGATTGCTCTTTTCTTGTAGGAGTGGGGGTCTTGGCTTCAGCTTCTGCTTCTCTGGTCTTCAGCACTTGCTCAAAAGACTTGAGTTTGCCGAGGAGAGCTTCAGTTGAGATCTCATTTGTACTTCTGGCTTCTTTGATGGGCCAGATTCTTAGATCCCATGTGCTAGGGAAGCACATAAGAATCTTATCATTGACCTCTGTCAATGATATGTCCTTGTCCAGGGTCCTCAGCTCATTGATGATTGAGCTGAGCCTGGTGTACATAGCTTCAACTGATTCAGCATCAGTTTTCTTGAAGTTCTCGTACTGTGAGATCAGGTTGGACCTTCTGTCCTTCCTTTCATCAGCTGAACCAGCTACAATCTGGTTCAGTGTGTCCCACATGGCCTTTGCTGAGGAGCAGTCAGCAACCTTCTGGAACACCTCATCAGACATAGTCTGAGCCAGTATGTTCATTGCTTTGGCATCAGCAATTTTGGCCTTCTTGTATTCATCATTATAATCTGGAGGAGGCACTGCACTCATATCAGATGATGAGGCAGTGGCAGCAGCAGGTGCTCTTGGGGGACCTGACAAAATAGAAGCAAAAATACTTTCATCAATAGAATTCATATAAAGTTTGATCCTTGCCTTCCAGATGCCAAACTTTGCTAAGTTGCATGCTGGAGGTCTGGTGCTTCACTACAAGAAAACATGGTTTTAGTGACCAAATTTTAGTGACGAAATATATTTCATCACTAAATATGTGATTTTAGTGTCAAAAAAAATTTCAGTCATTATAGATACATCTTCAGTGACGACAATAATGTCGGTCACTAAAGAGACGTCCTTAGTGACAAAATAAATATACAGTCACTAAAAACATGGCTATAGTGACAAAATTAAAGATCGGTCACTAAATGTACCTATTCATTAATTTTGTGATAAAATATATTTCGTCACTAAATGCATGTTTTTTAGTGAGACACAAATTTTTCACCATAACTCAATATTTAATGATAATTTTTTGGTTACAAAATAATTTACTTAGTAACCAAAATACTTAGAGACATAATATATATCTTTTCTAATTTATAAAAAAGTTACCGTGTCTATAATTAAAAATATATGAGTACTAGACAATTGTTTTCACTTTCTCAAGCAAAAAGCTTTAACTTTGTCATAATTTAGGTTACGACCGAACAACTCCAGTGACGTGCTGACGAATGATGCATCGACGTGTTAGGGGCATTTCACGAGTCCTTTCTCTCCATGCCACCAGCTTTGATCAGTCACCCCCAAAATATAATATTTAATCTTAATTATATTTAATTATATTTAATTACATCTGATTTTAACAGACCATGACGAGTATGCCAGGAGAGATCTTAGCTTCTACAGAAAGATTGGTGTTATATAAATGGAATTTGACGGGGGCGGGGTGATGAGGAGGTGGACGAAGAAGCTACTTTGCAGACGAGGATGAAGTTAATTGAGGGCTCTAAACACATTGCCGCGACTGTATAATTTACAGTAATGTGTTTTAAAAAATAAGACACATTAACTAATCTTGAATTTTTAACATTAATTTAATTTAGATAAGACCCAACAATTTTACTTTGTATGATTTGATCGCCCAGCAATTTTATTGCACAAAATTCTCACTCTCACGATACTAACACCTCATCCCACTAATTAACTTTTAACTTCCACTAACACACGAACAGCACATCATCTCCCATAACTTCCTAAATCCCGACCGGCACCGGCAATTAGCAGATGCAGAAACCCTCCTCAGAAAATTTTCGCAACTCCTGGTCATCCCCTTCGTTTCTCCTACATCGACGGCTAGCCACCACTCGAAGTCCCGGCCGCTGCCACTCCTCCTTCACTACACCCACCGCCGTCGCTCCTTTTACGGGAAACCCTAGCACCTCGCACCTCGCACCTCGCTCGCGCTTCTCCTGCATCCGTCGTCCACCACTCGAAGCCGCCATCGCTCGAAGCCGCCGTCGCTCGAAGCCGCCGTCGCTCGAAGCCGCCATCGCTCGAAGCCGCCGTCGCTCGAAGCCCCGTCGCTCTAAAGCCCCCGCCGCTCTAAAGCCCCCGCCGCTCATCTTCCTCTTCCAGGTATTTCTCAATCATTTTGGAAATTTTTTCATTCAGGCTCACCTCTCTTTCTCCAGGCTCACCTATCTTTCTATTGATTCCAGTATTTTCTCCAGGCTCGTCTTCCTTTTTCTTGCTTGTTTCTACATTCACTGTTTATTAGGAAGCTTCAATATAGAGTGAAAAAAATCTTAGCAGCTTCCACATTTATCTCTGTTTTTTTTAATCATGATTATAGTTTCCTACTATCTGAATTTTTCCTTGTTTGGCTTCTCTTTCAATTGACAGTCGGCAGTCCCTCCTTGACCACGTAACAGTTCAGATAGCACCTCGGGCTGCAGATGAAATATGGCATGGTGAGAATCGGGTATGACAATATATATTTTTTAAGTACAATCTTCTTTGACATCCATTCTGTAATTGCGGTGTTAAGCTGATATGCTCCTCATAATTACTTGGTTATTAAACTTCTACTTAGATTTTGACAAGCTGTGTTTTTTTAATAATTTTCTAGACATATGATATAACCCGGAAATACCAATACTTATACTGAATAAAATTTTCAATAATTTAAATTAAGCGGAACTAATTAGACTCGTCGAAAAGTAAAGTGGGATATTCAAAAGTTCAACAATTAATAGGTTGTGCACTTAACTATGAACCAAAAGTTTAAAATATGCTGATTTAAATTTAAATATTATTTATTTCAAAAAAAATTTATAGATATGCTCACAATTAATATAAGTTAAACATTAACCGTTTGCTTCACTTAGCTATTCGAAGGCCAAAAAAGTTTAGGGCAATGTTAATAGCACCCCTGAAGTCGCTATTAGCAGCCATTTCAATGTGTTATTTTGGCTTTTTTGGGGTGCTATTAGCCAATAGAGGGGTGCTATTAACATTACCCAAATTTTATCAATGACCACGAACTCAGCATTCTACACTACACTTGATGGTGCAGGAGTTGCATATAACAACTATTATGCATGAAAGACAACCTATTAATTGTACCACTAGCCGGATATATTCCTCAATCTAGCAGCATTCTTTTATACAAAGGAAAATTGCAAAGTAATTTAAAACTGCAAACCGCAAAAAACGTTAGTACCCGCACATATTTCTAAACCGAACTGTTTAATTTATGTGCAATATAGGCTTAGGCTCCGTTTGGCGGGACTTATTTTCAACGGTAGTCAAGTGGTTACGAGAACATGTACCAGACGTTAATTAAGGCTCGGTACATGCGGTCGTAACCGCTTGACCGGTGAAAAAAAGTCCCCCCCCCCAAACGGAGCCTTAGTTAGGTGCAATGTATTAGCTGCAATGAGTTCCGTCAAAAAACTCATTATCATAGAATATAAGTTTGGCAAGACAGAGGTTTTGAATACTATCAAGAAAATAAACCAATGTTGAGCGTAAAATGCATGCATGATTTTTTAGGTTAGGCCGACGATAGTTCATGACCACTGCCATTTATATATTAATGCTCACAAATTAATCGCCGGTTCATGACCACTGCCATTTATATATTAATGCTCACAAATTAATCGCCTGCCATTTATATATTAATGCTCACTAATTAATCGCCTGCTTATTTGTCAAGGTGATTTATAATTCTATTGTCCTTCTATATAATTAGTGCATGAGTATAGAACTGAATTATTAGTTAAGTCAATGACTTTTATTGCTATGCCCATAATGCTTTCAACACAAAAACTCTCAAGTGTGATGCTCTCACAACCTCATGAAGCTCACCTCCTCTAATATTTGTTGTGGAAGAGGGGGAGCAGCCGACACTTTTCCGCCGAAGAAGATGGCCGCCAGAGATTGGTCTATCGGCTTGGAGCAGTTCTGTAATGGCAAGTGGAGCATGAGCACTAACACTGCTACTACTTCTACAGCACCGCAGCAGTTTAGTTTATGGAGACGACGACGGGGTCGTCTTCGGCTCATCAAAGACTATTCCCGCTGCAGTATCTTGGCTGCAAACACATCGTCGTCTGTGGGGAACACATCGTCGTTGTTCAGGCAAAGACATGATGGAGAAACATCGTCGTGATGCACTATATAGTGGAATCAGAATTGCTATTGGTAAGTTAGTTGTTATGTCGCATCCTCTTTTTTTATTAAACAGTATGATTATGAAAATGAATGATTAAATTACCTTGTTTTGGTTAGATTCAAAGAGATGTTTTTTAAATATAACTTTGTTTTGGTTGTTCCCGTAGCTTGCTCAGATAGTTTGTTTTTACTAAGCAACAGTGTAGTGCATCCTTGTGACTTCCAATTACATGTGTACATGGTATAGTTCAGAATCGTAGTGGTAAAACAATGGCAACATTGTTTGGTAAGTGGGATGACAGTATGCATTATGTGACCGCAGTAAACCGCAGTAAAATCTGACCCGATACAACCTTACAGGTTTTGCAATTACACTTGAGGAGCTCACCCCTGGTTTGAAGGTTAGTATTAGCAAGTTAATATGTTTAAAAGTTACATAAAAATAAAATCTGCTAGGCTAGCCCTCTTACTTCTTTGACGTTATCAAATAATCAAGAACTACAGCCGCCCACTGATTCAAGGCTAAGACCCGATCAAAGATGCTTAGAAAATGGGGAGTTTGATATGGAAAATTCTGAGAAGTCAAGATTGGAGCAGAGGCAGCGTCAGGTATATTCTAACTACCTGATTTGGATTCCTCATAACCTGGTTAAAAAGTTTTACTGCAATATGTAGATTATCTGGTTAAGTAAATGTGGCTTTACCTTTGCGCTATAAATGTTCCAGCCAAATTTCACATTGTTATTTTAATATCCTTAAATCACGTCTATTTACATATTTAACACCCAAATCTCCTTGTTTATTCAATCACATCGAAATATTTAGTACATCAAAATCACATCTCCCTTAATATGTTTTTACTTGTCATCTTTATTAGGGAGCATGAGCCAACAGCCGATAGAAGTTTGGATGGTCAACAAATTTTCAACCTGTAGAAGTGCATGAAAAACAAAGAGAAATATAATTGCATTAGATATGGCAGCCCAATTGACATCCAAGGATGCTGATCTCTGGAGACGAATTTGTGCTGATTAGTACATGAAATGCTCTGTAATTGAATGTTACGAGTCTTTTAAGCTTGTGTTATGATTGTAGAAAGCTATTATTATGGTTATGAGTCTTTTAAGCTCTGTGAAATTGTTTAGTTTAATTATGGTTTAAAACTATTATTCTGTATTGAGAGATTTAGGATATCTCTAACTTTTTTTCTTTATTAATAAAATAATGATGAATAAACTTCTGTTATGATTGTGTATTAAATTTTTTTCTTGTGTTTGAATGTCTTAATAATGAATTATAAGGAATAAAAAAATGAAAGTATATGGTATTTTTTGAGAAATTGAATAGCATTTATTGATTAAAAATATTATATCATGTTGTCTCTTTAGTGACCACATATTTCGTCATTGAAATTACACATCCGGTGACGAAATAAATTGGTCACCAAAATATTATTTAGTGACTTAATCAATCTAGTCACTAAAGAATTATTTAGTGATCAAAATGGATTGGTCACAAACAGTATTTCGTGGCCGGCTTAATGTAGTCACCAAAAATTTATTTAGTGAACAAATTTATTTGGTCACCAGAAAATATTTTGTGACCGAATCAATATGGTCACTAAATGTTCATTCAGTGACTGATTCAACATAATCACTAAAAATTAATTTAGTGAACAAATCAATTACGTCACAAAAGAATCTTTTGGTGACTATAGTTAATTCAGTCACTAAATATATACGATTAGTGATGTAACTCATTTTGGTCACTAAAAACATTTAGTGGCGGGGCATTCGTGACCGCTTGGTGATGGGCAATATTTGATCACTAAATATCTTTAGTGACTAAAATACAACTTTTAGTGACAAAATAATTCGTCTCTAAAAGTCAATTTTCTACTAGTGCTTGAATAATCCTTAGACTGGGCCATGATAGTGAATATCTATAAGCTCTTGGTATCTATCAGGATCTTGTGACTTAGGTGTTAGCCTATTCAGTCAGTCAACCTCCCTCTGATACCAATTGAAAGTGAAGGGATAGATACTACTCTAGAGGGGGGGTGAATAGAGTTATCAAATTTTGCACAGACAAAACTTAATAGTCTACCCAACTCCCTTGGAGTGAAGTGCGGAATGAAAAGATTATAGATATTGATTTAACCTTAAAGCCTAACACAAGTGATGTGTACAAACACAAGCTAACTGTAATTACAGTTAAGCTTGGAAAAACCTAATCAGCAACTAGCAGCCTAGTTATATCTAATCACAGCCACAATGCAGGAATTAAACAATTGAATTCAGACGACACAAGGAGATTTATAGTGGTTCCCCAAACAACTTGGGTACGTCCACTCTTCTACCCACACGGTAGGAATCCACTCAGGTTTTTGATCAGGTGCCCTGCCACCAACAGAATCTGATTCAGGTAGATTCAGAAACCCTTTAGACTTTTGATCAGGTGTCTAAAAACCAAGCACAGGTTTTTGATCAGGTGCCCTGCCACCAAGGGATACTTTTGAAGGGAGTAATAACCCTGTACAGGAGGGGGAAGAAGGTTAAGATGTCTTCTCTATTTTACAATAGATTAGAGAAGCACAAAAACTTGCACTGAGCTAGAATGCTCTAAAAAATCAAGGCTCCCCCTGGCTCAAAGATGTCCAGGTGAAGTCTTGCTTCAGTGCAGAAAACTCTTCAGAAAATTCTGAAGGAAAAGCTACAGGAAGAAAATAAATGACAAAAAGAAATCTCTTCAAGCAGCTATTCTTCTTCTTCTTCTTCTTCAAAGAATCTCTGAGTTTGAACTTCCTGAAAGCAGGAGAACTCAGGTTGAAGAAGAGATGAGGATCTTAACACTTCTCAGATAGATGGAGTTTGCTGAGAGCAGAAAGCTTGAATGAACTCTGGTTGGCTATTAGCTTCTGTTGACTAGCTTGAGTCCTTCAGCAAAGGGTTCTTTTTATAATCATCATCAAGCAACGGCTCTCTTCCATTTGAATTATTTGTCTTCTTCTGAGCCTTGAGACCTGGGCTGTAAATATCAAAGAAGACAGAAATATCTCTGCAGCAAAACATTCTATAAAAAGGAATAAACCTCTTTCTAAGAAGCTGCAGGCTTAAATCAAATAATCAGAAGGACTAAATAAAGTCACATCAGAAATAATCTCTTTATAGCAAAGAAGAAGACTTTTCAGTCCAACGGCTATAAAGGGCTGTCAGCAGATAAAGTAAATTAAAGAGACAGCTAATAAGACAAACAACTTTATCTTAAAAGATTTGAACTCAGGCAAAAAGAATAGAGCAAATAATGCCTGGAAACTTTATCATACAGCTTGAAATAATGTGCCAGAAAATGTATTAAATTAATTAAATATAATAAATAAATACAAAATACAAAGGCAGGCAGAAAGCGTCGAACGACCTTCGGAGATCGTCGACCGACGCACGGAGATCGTCGATCTATCGGGCAGATAGTCGAACGATCCAGATAGTCGACCTATCGAAGAAGATAGTCGAACTACCCCGGCAGATAGTCGACCTATCAGAACAGATAGTCGAACTATCAGATAGTCGATCTATCTAGGACAGATAGTCGAACTATCAAGCGCACAGAGATAGTCGACCTATCAAGCAGATAGTCGACCTACCTCAGAAAACAGATAGTCGACCTATCAACAGATAGTCGACCTATCAACGCAGAACAGATAGTCGACCTATCAACAGATAGTCGAACTATCAGCGCAGAACAGATAGTCGACCTATCAACAGATAGTCGACCTATCAGCGCAGAACAGATAGTCGACCTATCAAGCAGATAGTCGAACTATCAGGGCAGACCAAAGCGTCGACCAACTGATAGACGATCATCGATCAGTCGATAGACGATGGTCGAACGGCGTTCGACTATAGTCGAACGAAAAACCTACTTAACCAAATTCTCAATTTGGAAAAGCGAGGACTCTACAGCTAGACTCCTAACCATTGACCATAGATATTTCTTGGGTCAAGGAGCACAAAGGAGAGGACTAAACTCAAATCAAACTAGGGTACCAACAGAATAAATTTAACATTTTTTAGAGTTAGAGTCTTACCTGAGGATAGAAGCAGCGTTGCATTCCCCACCTTCAAGACGTCAACTGTCTCACCATTTGCAACTGTGACATACTCTTTTACAGTAGTGAGCCATGTCATAAGATCAGCATTATTGCAAAAGTGGCACGTCGCCCCCGAATCTAAGTACCACTCCGTGCTGGCCTTAACATTTTCGTCCATCACAAAAAAATCGGAAGGCTCAGTTAGGCTAACCATATTGGCTTGGTTGTCATCCTGTGGTGCTTTGGTTCTTTCTCGTTTAGGGAGTCTGCAATCAGATGCGCTGTGCCCCCACTTATTACAGTTAAAACACTTGCCCTTGAACTTTTTAGTGCGTTTGTTAGGGCCTGCAACCAGGGAGCTACCATGGGAGGGTCTGGTCCTCTTAGGATTTGGCACGCATTTAGAACTGAGAACCATGTTAGCCGCAACCTTTTGCTTGCTAACAGTTTCTAAAGTGTGTCGAGTCCTATTCTCATCCTCAATGCGAATAAATCGCTTGAGCTCATTAAGACCGACCTGCATCATCTTGCGGTACATATCAGTTTTAAAGTTGTACCACGTAGAGAGCAACTTATAAATAATCGTGCCAGTAACAAAGCTGTCTGGCAGGGTTATATTCTCACTATGTAAAGAATCTACTAAACCTTCAAAAGCCGATACCCGAGGGAGAATGACCTTCTCCTCGTCGAACATGAAGGAATAGAATTTTTCCACCAGGTGCGCTTTGGAAAGATCCTCCTCTTGCCTGAAATGCTCCTACAGTGCCTCCCAGATTTCCTTGACAGTCTTCATCTTGATGTACGTCTTCGCCAAGCTGGAGGACAGGCAGTTCAGCAGGTAGTCATGCCAGAAGTCCTCATCATCGATCCACTGGGCCTCCTCTTCAGTCTCCATAACGGCAGCACGATCAGACTGAACTGTATAGAATAAGTTCAGGTACTTCATCCCGAACTGGGTATTCAACTTCTAGTCGCTGAACTCTGTCGCCATGAATTTCTCTAACTTGATCATGGGAACCGGAGATGAAAAATTGTTGCCCTTCATCATTATATGTCCTGATATATATTAAACTTTGGTCTCTTAGGCGTGAAAAAAGAACTTTAGTAATGAAGGTTCTCGATCAATCTTTGGCCTGAGATTCAGATTGCCCTCCTCCTCCACTAGATCTTCTAACCAAAAAAATGAGATAGAAGGGATCTCACATACAACAGGAAGAAACAACTCCTCCTAGCATAATTTTTGGATCTAAGAAATTTTTACAAAAGTCAACAGAGAAGAGGCTCCTGTACATTAATTCTCAAGGCAGATTCTTTTTACGATCCAGAAAAAAAATCTAATGGAGAACAGGAAACGTTCAGCGGCGACAGTTATATTTCCCCTTTTTGTTTTTTCAGGCGGCGTCGTTCAAGGCAGATTCTTTTTACGATCCAGAAAAAAAATCTAATGGAGAACAGGAAACGTTCAGTGGCGACAGTTATATTTCCCCTTTTTGTTTTTTCAGGCGGCGTTGTTTCCGATTCCAAGCACAGGAAACGAAAACAAAAAAAATTTCTCCTTTCCGATCACTAAACAACGTCGGGATAGCGGCGGGATGCTTCTCCTTTTTTTTGCTTTCTCTTCACGAAAACCAGGCTTTGTGTTCCTGTTCCGGCGGGCTTCCTCACAGGTGGCAGAGCCTCGCAGAGATAGGGAGACTGGAAACAGAAACAGACCGACAATAAGCTTGTGCTTTTCCTTCCTCCTTCACGAAATCTGACGGCGACAGAACTACGACGGCCCTAAAACTGCTACCTTTTTTTTTCTTTTCCAATTTCTTCAATCGACCGAAACAGTGACGGTGGAACGGTGCAGCGACGGCCGAAACCGGAGCTTTTCCCTGTTTCTCCTTCCTGATTCACCGACGAAAATTGTTTTTTATTTTTATTTTGCCGAAAACGGAAGCGGTTATCGCGATAGGGCGGCGGAGAAAATTCGCGATTTCCTCGATCTGCAGCCCTAAGCGACGACGGGATGTGCGTGAGGAAGAAGCGGCGGCGACGTGTTCGAGAAAAGCGGATGGCGTGCCTTCTTCTTCGCGATCAAGCAGCGGAGCTCCTTCCCGATCTGCAATATCGGGAGCGTCAGAGGAGACAGTTACGGACGTGAGCGACAGGGGGCTTAAATTCGAGAATGTTGTGTCGCTCGAAGCATCCGGATGAGGATCAAAGTGGAATCCCCTACCCGTTGCCCCTAGGTGGGTATAAATAGGCAAACCCTTAGGAGTTACTATGAGTATGGGTTAACCGTGTACCCGACACGACCCGTTATGCCTCCGAACCCGTTAATTGTCCAAATATACACTAACAGAAAAAGCAAAGTTTGTCACTTAAAGCCTTCACTCATGACCAGGATGGTCTATCACATGTGAATCACAAAGCTAAAAAATATGTGAAATACAAGATTAATGTCAAGAAAGGATTCCCGCTCAACAGAGGCTCCCTATTGATGGACCGACGTGAGGACCCTTATATTTCTATTCTCTTCCATCCGTGAAATATTCTCCACTGTCGTTTTCGGCCACCTCCGATCACCCTGCCACTGGCTGAAACTTAGGCTCCATTTGGCACGGTAATGGCGGCCATAAACATGGGGGTTAAATTGGCATTCGTTAACACCCACCTAAACTTCGTCCATTTTTACGTTCAAACGGATGATATTTGTTAGGTGATTCTTAATGAATGACGGTTTTACCCATGCATTTACGACCGCCACCACCGTGCCAAACGGAGCCTAACAATGAACGGCGATGAGCTAGGAAGCCGCCTAACCCCACTTCCACAAATTAAGGTTCTCGATTTCCCCGAGGAGAGGAGGATGATGCTACTGGCCGGTGACTAATCCTAGCCATCCGAATATAGTTAATGTCTGTTCGGCGCGCATAAAATTGGTTTTAGGTTTCAGAAAACCAATTATGTTATTTGGCGCATAAGAATTGAGATGGTATTGACTTTCATACCAAAACCCATTGGTTTTTGGATTGGCCTAAAATCTAAAAACCCAATTCTTACCTCTCGACCCAGATTTTCCGCCAATCTTAGATATCGCGCCACACTCTCAATCCCTTGAAGCCCCGACAGCTTCTTCATCCCTCTCGTGTTACACTCACTGCCTTCTTCCGAGCGCTATTTCCCTCTCGTCGACGACAATATTCTTCTTGTAACCTCTCCAACCCTCTTCTTGCGGACGTCCAGAGGTCCGGCGATTCATCCTTTTCCCGATTCCTCCTGCTCCAAGAGCAACAGAAGCACGAAGTGTGAGGTTGGTCAGGCGACCGGATCCGGGATCTGGCTCGGGCAATTGAGCGGTTTGCTGAGGTCCTCGAGAAGGTGAAAGGCGACAATCAGCGGCAGAAGATCCAGTTGGAAAAACAGAAGATGGATTTCATCAAGGGCCTCGAGTTCCAACGCATGCAGATGTTTGTGGATACCCAAGTCCAGCTAGAGAAAATCAAGCGCACCAGGCGCATCTATGCAGGTGAGATAGGACTTTCTACAGTTCTTCCTTTTCTAATTTTATTTTCTGTACTGCCTCTTAGGTGATGATGTTTTTTTATTCAAGATGAATATTCAATCGAGGTTTCTATTAGTTTTGGAAAATGATTCCCGTGTTTATAAACGTCATGAAGAATTTTAATATAAGGAATTAATTCCTATGTAATTCCTGTGAATAAATTAATTCCCGTTTGATTTTAGTACACAATAGTTCCTGATTGATTCAGCATGTTTCTAGTTAGATTAGAAGAAAGAGTGGGCATTCACATGTGTTTTGAGCAATTTCAATTTTAATTTCAGAAAGTCAATGCTAATGTGAAGCTGAGCAATTTTTGTGTATCAATTTCAATTTTGTTCACTGAATTCCATGCTACAGTCGAACAACAAAATTAATTTTTTGAATAAAACTAATTCCTGCAGATATTGGTTGTTTGATCAAAGTCAATTCAAAAAAGTCAATTCCTGCGCGCCGAACAAACCGTAATTTTTTGAGACTGCGGCGCGGACACGAACGGGGCCAATGAAAATGCAAGAAGCGGTGAGGCCCACAATGCATATGTTTGTTGTGCACCACAGGACCTACTAAACTAGGACATTTCATGCATTTCCATTAGGTTCTGTTTGGGGGGACTTATTTTCACCGGTCAAGCGGTTACGACCGCATAAATCGGACCTTAATTAAGGACTGATTCATGCGGTCGTAACCGCTTGACCGGTGAAAATAAGTCCCCCCAAACGGAGCCTTAGTCTCAAACGCCATTAAAGTGACGTTTGGGACTCAAACCCAAAATTTTCCTCCATCCTATCCCATGCACGAGGCTACTTTCAGATGATTGCAGCCGCCGTTGAGATATTTTTCTTCCTGTCTTCCTGGTTTTATTCAAGTTGCTAATAACATTCCTTTTAGTAGTATTAATGTGCTAATAACATATCTTTTAGCAGTGTTTATTCTTAGTCCCGGTCGTGTTTTCATCAGTGCTAGTTACTTTAGGGCGTTGATATCCGCACTATAATTTTGACTATCCACACAAATTGCTATTCGCAAGTACTGTTTTTAAGACAATGACTATCTGCAAGCAAAACGTAATTTGCACCGCATTTTTTAACTTGAAAAAACAACAATTATGTATCTTTTCACTGTCAAAACAAGTTTAAAATTGTATTCAAAATATATATCCTGGGCACTCTTTTCCTCCTGCTGGAGATGATTCGTACAAATGATTTGGCTTCTCGATTCAATGGGCTTTGCCCAGATGTCTTAGACAGAGGTAGATTTCCTGTAGAGCTTGTTGCGGCATTTCCACAAATACCTAGTGGGCTGTTTGGTTTTACAGAAAACTGCAGCATGTTTGCATCCAGTAAAACGCCACCGATAACTTTTGAGGAAGAAGAATGGGAGGAGCAGGAGTTAGCATCTCCTCAGCATCACTTGAAGCTTTCCCAATTGAGCTGTACCCACAAGGGCACCAGCAAGAACCCCGCCAAAAGACCCAAAATGGATCTGACTGAAATAAACCCAGCATGGGTTAGAGGATTACTTGAGGAAGATCAACACCACGCCAGCGCCACCTAGGGCCGACCCCCACTCCACCTCGAACGCCGGATACTCCTTTTCACTTGTTCTCGCGAGTGTTATCTGGCCGTCGAAGGAGTGTCGCGGCCGCCGGAGGATGAAATTGCGGAAAAACCTAGGAGGAGGCGAGAAAGGGGTTTCGACGGGGTGCAGTGTGACAATTTTTCGTGAAAAGGGATTCCGCACTGCGCGTGCTGATAGGAAAAAAAGACGTAAAATGTATTACTTTTGAGTGTGAATACTGAATAGCTTACACTGTAATGTGGATATCAGCACCCAATTTTTATTATCTTTATATATACCGTTTTATAATCCCTATTCTAAAATAGGGCTTGTTTTAATATTTAATCACCCTGTTTTAATATCTGGGTAAAAACAAGGCTTTATTTGGGGGGAAATTTTTGGGTCCGAGCCCTGACGCCAGCTAGTGTTCGGGACTAATGAGACGCCTACAAAAGGGGTGGGGCTCACACATTTATGACTTCTGCCAAACACTTTTGCACGTGGCCCACACAGTTTTGACTTCTCATTGGACCCGGACCAAAGAAAAAATCTTATTTGGGAAGGTGAAAATAATTCAATTTAAGTTAATTAATTTATTTTTCATGTCAACTTTCATTTCACATTTCCATCCTTATATAATATATTTTACGGAATAATTAATAAATACCTATTTCAAATCATTAGTATAATTTAGGGATTAGTATTAAAAAAATTGAAGGATCAATTTCAAACCATCACTAAAATAGGGCGATGATATTAACATCGCAGTTTTGGCTATTAGCACTTTTGACTATCCACAAATATTATTTTTTAAAATTGGCTATCCGCAAGCATGAAAGTTATCCGCACTCAAAAATTGATAAAAGAGAGCAGCAGAGCAACACTCTGCCTGGAGGAGGAATGAGTGCATGAAAATTGTGGAATAGAGGAGCACCATCGCTAAGAGAAAAAGAGATCGTCGGATGTGGAAAAGATAGCCGTCAGATAATAGAGGAAAACGCGTCGGGATAAATAACGCCACCCGGGAAATGGAGGAACACCACTTGCCGGATTTGGAGCCCTTCGGGCCGGACGAAAAGAGAGGAGGAAGGGTCGCCGGCGGAATCACGATTTGAAGGGAAGACGAAAGCACGAGAGAGGCGAGTGTGAATAAGAAATAATTTTTATGCATTACTTGCTAATATGAATTCTAAAAGTCCCAAAAAACTTAAATTTTGAATGCGAATAACCAAAAATGTGATGTTAATATCATAAGTTGAGAGAATCAATAATCTTCTTTGTTTAGGATTACTGTATTTTCCAATTTAATTGTACACTTTTAATTCAATCTTAATCCGTTTATCATGACCATACCCAAAAAATGAATTTTTTAGTTGTTCAAATAAAATATTTACGATACTAAGTGTTCTTTTAATATTTGCTCCAAAATAATTATAAACAAAGTGAAACATATCTTTATATTTAATTTGTCTAATTAAAAAAAAATTAAAATAGTATTTTAAACAAAATCGAATGAAATATTGAGTAAAAAATGAATTTAAATAATATTTTAAACGAAATTGTAGGGATTACCTTTTGCAGGATCCCTTCCAGAAATTCTCAAGAGCCCAGGACAAGCCCAGGCCCAAGAGGGGGTTTGGAAATAGTTTTCAACCAGCAATAGACGCGACTCGGTTATAACCTCATTGCCTGCGTCATTGCCCCAAGCGCAAAGATGGTTTCAACCTTGGGAGCCATGCGTATTTATAGCTTAACAGTCCTGATTATTTGCATTACTGCCGGTGTGGGACAAACATGTGGTGGTAAACTGGTAATTTAATTTCACTCCGCCGTTCGAAAATTGCCAGACGTTGGTGCTGGATGTTAAAATAATTGCTTTTAATGTCGTTTTATATGAGATATAAATTTGTTATCTGATCCTTATATAAATGTAAATAAATGATTAAATGTGCTAATTAATATCAAAATTTCATTTTATTATTTGATTATTTGCCTACAATTCTTGATTGTCCTTTTTGCCCTCTGAGCATACAAAATAATCAATTATAGTAAGGCCACGTTCATTTCACAGATTTTGTAGGAAGGAATTGGTTTTGAGTTACCCAATTTTATTCACAGACGTTCGAATGGTAATTTATTGGAGGGAATTGGTTTTCCTCCTAAATCTATCAGGTCGGAAATGTCAAGGAAATAGGCTAGGGTGCAAACATTCCCCTTTTCATCGATTTTAGGGGAAACTTGCATCGACATTCTCTCCTGATCGCGACTCGCCCGCTCTTGCCTTCTTCGGCGTGTCGCCCTCTTTTTGGCGAGGCATATCTTCTCCCGCGACATCGATTTGGCATCCTTCTCCTCTCTGGCAATCGCGATTTGACTTCCTTCTCCTCTCCGACGACGGCGAGTTCGTTGTATTACTTCTTGAAAGATTGTTGTTGTTGTTGGTGGTAGTTTAACTCACCTAGAGGGGAGGTGAATAGGTGGACTAGCAACTTGTTGGTTTCTTTTTGTTTTCAGCAGTTATGAGAAATATAAAGCATAACCAATCAAGCACAACACACAACACATACCAATTTATAGTGGTCCCCCAAGGTATGGATACATCCACTGTCCCTCTGTGCATATCTAGTAGCGTGTTAGACTCAACAAACTTCTCCAATACTCAGCAACTTACAACACAGATTTCTCAGAATCTCTCATGTCTACTCTAAGACCCTACTTCAAGCTCAACAACCCTACCTCAGGCTCAATGTCCCTACAACTCAAAGTATACTAACTCTTACATCTCAGAGACACAGCTGGTATCCTATCTCAGATCTACACAGAGATCTTACTCCAGGCACAATAGCCCTACCTCAGGCAACAGACCTACCTCAAGCTAAACACCTCTACAACTCAGTCAATAACACTGCAACTCAGATCTATCACTAGATCCTATAGATAGAAGTTTGTAAATGAATACAACTAAAGACTCTATAAAATGGACCTTGATATTTTGAGTCTTCAGTTGTCTTTACTGTGAAAGAAATCTCCTTGAAGCAACTCCTGATTTGAGAAAGTATTCAGGTAGAGTAGATCTGAGGCTCTTCTTCTTGATCTTTTTTCTCCAGGAAGAAGACCAAATTGGAGTTGTGAAGCTTTGACTCCTCCTTGCTCTTTTAGAACTTCTTCAGAGAAAGCTTGCTTAGAAAAGACAAATTGCACTATCTCTGGTTTTTCACGATTCAGCAGGATCCTACCTCAGGCTCTACAACCCTACAACTCAAAGTATTCTAACTCCAACAGCTCAGAGACCCAGTTGGTCTACTACCTCATATTTACACAGAGATCCTACCTCAGACACAACAACCCTACCTCAAGTAATTGACCTACCTCAAACAATAGCCCTACAACTCAGATCTATTACTAGATCTTATAGATGGAAGTTTGTAAATAAATATAACTAAAGACTCTACAAAATGGAGCTCGATGTTTTTGAGTCTTCAGTTGTCTTCGTTGCGAAAGCAATCTCCTTGAAGCAGCCTCTGATTTGAGAAAATCTTGAGGTAGAGTAGATTTGGGGCTCTTCTTCTTAATCTTCTTCTCTAGGAAGAAGACCTAACTAGAGTTTTGAAGCTTGACTCTTTCTTGCTCTTTCAGAAATTCTTCAGAGAGAGCTTGCTTAGTAAAGACAGATTGCGTTGTTGCTTGTGTTTGACGATTTAACAAGATTGAGCAACAACGGGTAGCAACTCTCCTGTTTCATTGTTCTAACTCTTCTTTATATACCTTTAACATTTCTAACGGTCCTTTGATTAGAAAAAAGTCTTGTCAAAGTATGGACAGAAATAGAAAGAACTGGCAAGTCTTCATATGCCACTACCAAATTTGAAATCCCACCATTGCGCGTGCTCAGCGGAAATAAAACCCTATCAGCACGATTTCGTTGAGAAAATTCTTCTTTCTCAACAGTATCTCCCTTAGCGCTGAAATCTTCCTCTTTCTGTGGCTTCTCAATGATATCGTCTCAAAGCTTTCCACGATGGCGCTGATATCATGAAGAACAATATACTGATCTCAACGATATTCTCCATCTGCACAACTCTTCTCTAAACCTATTTTAGAGATAACAAATAATTCTTGCATAAATATAAAATAGATATGTCAGCAAATATAGTATGCACTTATTATTGCAAGTGATGCTTCTTCAGATCCTGAAATATTGAGGGCAATATTCCCAACACTTCTCCTCTCCGACGATGGTAAATTCACTGCCTTCCTTTTCCTCTTCGGCGATGGTGAGTTCGCTGCCTTCCTAAGGTTCCAGATCGTCATATTTGCCAACGTTCGCACAATCGAAGACAAAGTGTACATCAAACTCCAACGAATCAAACCGATTGATTACCTATTTTTTGTCACATTTACAGCTCAAAATGATCCATTTTTAGGTGAAATTGTCAGAAATATTGTTGAACTTTGATCGTTTATAGTTTTTGACAAACTACAGTTTGATTGCCTTTTAATCGTTATGTGGTGCCTTTCGGTCGTAGATATTGGAACCAGGAAAAGTCCAGTTCACAAGAGGCTCAGACTGAGATAGACCAAATACTACTTGCTTAGCGATTAGGTCGAGCAAGCAAAGACTAAGGAGAGTTGTGATAGACAGGTGCTTTTTAGATCGCATGTAAATAGGTGCCTACGAGTAGCCGTGAGGAGGTTCCTCAACATTCTCAGAAGTATATAGGAACTTCCTCTCCAAAATCTGAGGTAAGCTCGGCACGGGTGAAGCATAAAAAGGTTTTGGGGAACTGTTGGGTCCATTGATCACAATGTACCAGATTTGTAAGAAGTCAAACATGTCAATGATATACACATAGTTATATTTGATGTATGTTTAAGTTCATGAATGTAGGTTAGTCCTTATTATATTGATTGGACAAATGGTCACAAGATAGACAAGTGGAGAGACTGAAATTCTTTCTAAATCCACAGGCATTGAGTGAAGTAAGCTCACTCAACGCCAGATGCCTTAAGAAAGGAAGCTGGACCGAGAAATTACACTAAGTCCACAGGCGTTGAGTGAAACAAGCTCACTTAATTCCAGAAGTCAAGAAAAGATGATGGCAAAGACAGAAAAGCAGTTAAGTCCACAGGCATTGAGTGAAGCCAGTTCACTCAACACCATACAGCTAAAAAGCACTGAGACAGGTGTGGACAGTCAAAGACAAAGTTTCAGTAAGCAGGAAAATTGATTTAGGCAAAAAGCGTTGAGTGATGTCAACTGACTCAACGCCATGGAACATAATTCATCGAGTAAAGCTTCCACAGTCAAAGCCCCAGAGTTTCTAGCAAAGAAAAATATATTAACTCCAAAAGCGTTGAGTGAAACTTGGTCACTCAATGCCATGCAGTGTCTGTCAAAGCCACAACAAATATGTCAAAGAAATTTGACTAAGTTCAAAAGCATTGAGTGAATCCAGTTTACTTAACGCCATGCTGATTCAGTCAAAGCCTTGGAAGAAAGACAGAAAATTTTGTCTAAGTACAAATAACGTTGAGTGAAGTCAGCTCACTCAATGCCAAAGGAAGAAAGCGTTGAGTCATGCTACTGCTGTCAATGCCAAAGAAGAAAATGAATTTTGTCTAAGGCAGAAAGCATTGAGTAAAGCCAGTTCACTCAACGCCTAGTCAAATGTTGAGATTGAAGGAGAAAGCGTTGAGTGTAGTCAATACACTCAACGCCTTCATGTAGAGTAGAATTATTCTAAGTCTGGAATCGTTGAGTGAAGCCAATTCACTCTATGCTCTCAACACCATAGTTGTAGAAAGGGTTGAAGATCAAGCTAAGGCAAAAAACATTGAGTGAAGCTTATATAATCAACACTCTCAACGCCAAGAGTTGCAGAAGGATGCAGAATGTTGACTAAGTTAAAAGCGTTGAGTGGTGCTTACTCACTCAACGCCTAACATAGCAGGAAATTTTCATAGCCCAGATTCGTTAAGTAAAGCTTGTTCACTCAACGCACTCAACGCCTGGGTAGTTGTCTGAAATTTTCAAAGTCCAGAATGGTTGACGCCAGCAAAGTCAATAAAAGTCTACAAAATTCAAAATGATTAAGGAAGAGCTGTAATCCATTACTAACGTCGCCGTCAGCCTCATTATGTAAAACTAAGGATATAATCAACCGTTAAAGCAGCGACACGTGTCAATTAACTCGCTAGATGACGGTATTATAAATAGAAGATGAGATTTGGATCGAGACAAGTTTCTGAGGGATCAATTCATTACGAAAAAGTTGTGCGGGACTTCGTCTTCTTCCCCCGCCATTGTTGCAAAAATAAGAAGATCGTATCGACGATTCTGAAGGGTTTTTGAGTTAGCTGCGGCGATCAACATCTGCTACAGTAAGATCAGAGGATTTCTCTGAGGAAGAAGAACCAGTCTAGGTTAGCCCTAGCTAAAATTGCTTCAAGATCCAAGCTGGGCTGAATTTGAAGATCAATCTCTAGATCTGTGAAGAAGAGTAGAGCAGCCTGTATTCTTCAAAATAGCTTAGTTGATTGAAGATCGTTGTTCTCTCTCCTTTATCAGCAGAATCAGAATCAAGATTCTGTGTTAATTCCAACACAAGCAGTAGATTCTTGAAGATTTTTATTCTTATTGTTGTGAAGAAGATAAGGCTGAGATTCTCTCTTCTCAGGAAGCAATTGACTCAGAGATTAATTTCTCTTGAGTCAAATCAACATTACTATTCAATTTCTGTAGGATCTAGTTAAGATATGTGTTGTAAGCCTAAATTATAAAGGCTGAGGGGTAGGATTCAGTCTTGGATCTGTGTGATAGGTCTGTTTTCTTAGCCTGTGTTGTAGGGCATTTGTGCCTGTGGTAGGTGATCAGGTGATTACTGAGTGGTTGGGCTGTGTGCCTGTGTTGTAAGTCTCAGTGGAGCCTGAGTGATCCGATGGGATCGTGTTGTAATCTTTGAGGAGCAAAGTTATTGGAGAAGTGCCTTGTCTAACATTCTGTTAGAAAGACGGGAGTGACAGTGGATGTACCCATACACTGGGAAACTACTATAAAAGTATAGCGTATCATGTGTGAATTTCTTGAAAGCTAAATTAATCACTCACAACAAAGCCTAACTCAGTTAAAGGCTTAAAGAACTCAAAAGAGAATCATAAAGATCTTAATAACCTATTCACCCCCCTCAAGGTGATTATCTATGTTGGGTATTGTATCCACAATGTACCTGATTTGAAGAAGCCCCTGGACCAGCTAAGGTGAATTGACAATGTATTTGATCACTTGTCTTCAAGTTGTGCTTGCAGTTATTCCTCGCTAAGTACACACCAATGTCAGGGTGCAGTAGGTCAATATACACGGGTCTGTGCAACGTAATCCCTCGTTGAGCAGATCAGTGTGTTGGCTTACGTGTACTCTCTCTATTGGAGTGTACTTACTTTCAAGCACAGGGTTAAGAAAGATCATGAGTAGACAAGGAGGAAGGATGGGCCAAAGACCAGCTCAAGGGAAGAAAGGCGAAAATCGTCTAAGTAGAAATCGTCGAGAATCACTAAGTGATTCTCGCCGATTCGACGATTCTCGCCGAATCGACGAGAATCACTCGCTGATTCTTGCCGAATGCTGCCGGCTGTCTCGACGCCGCCCTGAATTCTACTAAGGCAGAATCGTCGAGAATCACGAAGTGATTCTCGCTGATTCGTCGAGAATGACTCTGCATTCTTGACGATTCAGCGAGAATAAATTGTGATTCCCGCTGATTCTCTCTGGCTTGCTATTTCTATGTAGCTATAATTCTGCTAAGTGGAATTCGGCGAGAATCGTAGGTGATTCTCGCCGATTCGTCGAGAATCACTTACGATTCTCGCCGAATTTGACTTAGGCAAATTTCTGCTATTCTCTAGACCGGTCCAAGTTAACACGCGCTGTTTGGAGCCGGACTTAGGGTTATTACTGGTGGGGCCCACAACGGTCATATTGGATCATGCTATTGTATAAATACATCGGTATGTTGAACAGTAAAAAGAACGAACTAAGAAGAAGGAAAGCCGAGCCGCCGACGTGACCTAGATCGCAAATCTCGCTCCGTCGCCGTCGCCGCTCGTGTTAGTTGGTCGCCGCCGCTGATCGTGGTTTCTTCTTGATCTCCCGGCGACAGAACCTCTGTCTCGCAACGCGTCTCACGAGTCCTTCTTGAGATCCTTTGTCTTTTGATTCGTAGATCGGGAATACCTTCCCTATCCGAATCGATTGAGACGATTGATCCAAGAAAGACTGTTGGTAGACCTTGCCGGCTTAGCTACGAAGTTTGGATCTACATAGCATCGCCGCCTCATTCTTTACCGCCGTTGATCTAGAGAAGATCCTTTCCAAGTGAGACCTAAGGTCGTGGACTCTTCGTCGTCTTCAAGAACACGTCATCGAACGAAGAGGGACACCTTATTCTCCATAAGTAGTTTGTATTTCTAATACACTCCATTTTCAATTTTGTTGTAAAGGAACGTTGGTTCCTAGTTGTAAGGGTTGGGTGCAACCCGTGGTGTAGGAGTGGTGACTCCTTCGTTTGGAAGGATTCCTTCTGTTAGTGTGAGGATTGGATTTCAGTCCTGTTTGTGAAGTGACCGAGTCGTCCCTGGTTGAGAGATAGGTCGAAGGGGGAGAGTGGACGTACCCAAATCGAGGAACCACTATAATTTGCATGTGTCTTTCTATGCTGTGTTGTTTGGTTTATTTGTGCAAGTACAATTTTAATTCCGCAAAAACGCTACAAGACACCTATTCTCCCCCCATAGGTGAAGGTAGTTGGCACTAGGTGGACTTTCAAGTGGTATCAGAGGGAGGTTACTCATCAAAGGGGTTAACACCTCGAGTAAGTTCCTGCATCTAGTGTCAACAAGAAGATCAGACTCAAGCATGGAGTTAGATTATGATGTCCCTCCTCTAAGACTCCCCTCATGTACAAAGGAGTACTATCCTATATGGAAGATGAGAGTATTATTTCATCTGGAGGCCATCAAACCTCGAGCAACACTCATTCTGGAAGAGGGTCCCTTCATTCCCATGAAGGATTCCAGCTCGAGGAAAGATCTCCAAATCCCCAAGTGTCCCAAAGAGATGTCGGAGACAGAGCTCTCACTGTTCAACCTGGACAAGGTGATTCGTCAGATCATCACTGATGTCTGGTCTGGACCATCTCGCTCTAAATTGGACAAGTGTAGGACGGCCATGTCCATGTGGCAAACCATCTCAGACCTCATGGAGGGATCAGAGAAAGAAGGGATCAGTGGTCAGCAAGAGGATGAAGCCTATGTGGGGGTCCTCATTTCTGAAGAGGAAGGGCATGATCAATCTGTCAGTATCAGGGCTCCTGTGTCCTTGTCAGAGACTGAAGAAAAAGTTGAGGAAAGCAGTTCTGATGAAGCTGACTCAACAGTCTCGGCCGATCTTGACGGTAACCCTGAACAGCAAAGCCATGAGCAGGTAACTTCTTCATCATGCCCCTCTCCTTTTGCAGTTCCTGAAGACAGGAATAGCTCAGAGGATTGTCCCTCTAGTGATGCAAGGGATATGGATAGCTTCAATCAGAAGATTGAAAATCTTGAATCCCTTTAGTGTGCTCTTCAGAAGAGCAACTTACTTGTTGAGGAGCAAGCTAAGGAGATTGCTTAGCTGAAGACCTTGATGGATATCCAATTGGAATCCATCAAGGTAAAGGACTCAAAGATCTCGGATCTAGAAAGTCATCTAGAGACCGAGAAGAGAATAGTTTCTAACTTTTCCGCGATAGATGCTATCAAGAGAAAATAAGAAAATGGGTGGATCTCCCGAATTCTTAATTCATGGAGAAATGGGGAGACTGTGTTCAGACCTCCCACCCCAACTAGGAAGGGCACTCATCATGCCTTCAGGTATGACCACAAGAACAACCGTGGTCACTGCAAGGATGACCAACCCTCATGTGGAAACACCCACAGTGCAAGGGCTGTCATGGCCACCCATGAGAGAATACCTAAGGCTCATCCTGAACCATTTGTATTCTCGGCCTCTGCCCCAACTCGTCATGAATCTGCCAGAACCAGCTCTCATGGCAGTACTGTCCACCCTAGGACATAGGAAAGGGGGGTCTGGAAAAATGTGGTAAGCTCCCGTTGGGCCTTTGGGAGCGTGCTGACTGAAAGGAAGACACCACCTCCCAGGCCTCATGACTCGCACCACATGCATTCTTTCCTCCCTCCCATGTATCAAGGTGGAAAAGGCAAAGTTGTGAGCAGAACCGGCTCTATCCTGTTTAGACTTGAGATCATGACTACCTCAGTCAGTAGGTCAGGTCTGAAAAGGCGATACAACATTCAAGAGTGTTGGTGTTGTGGCAAGGTGGGATACTTTGCCATAGATTGTTGGCACAACCCCTCTGTGTCAAGGGCAGGGGCATATCCACCTCCTCTGGGCAGAGTTAGCCTTCCTGACAGGATTCCTGTGGGAAGGCATTCAAGATTTTATGTTGACAAGAACCTAGGACCCAATACATATTGGGTTCCTAAGGACAAGTAATTCTTTTTTGCAGGATAGTCTAGGTACCCATGTACATGATGGGACCTAGACAAGAGATGTTCCAGGCTTACCATGGAATAAGATTAAGGGAAAAGAGATAATGCTAACTACGGTGCAAGGCTTGAACAGCTAAGTTCAGATGAGACTGCTAAAGGTACAACTCCCAAGTACGTCAAGGTTTCCACCTCGACGTCAGCTGGAAAAGTTGACGAGCAGGATGTAGAAAATCTTCCGGAAGAAGGAGAAGCCCGAGAAGATGTCAGAGCTCCAGAGGCCAGACTGCTAGAGCTTCGTCACGAAGCAGGGATGATCAAAAAATCACTTCCGGGACGTGTCAATTCCTCGGAAGAAGGCTTATATCATGGAATAGTAAGAAGCAGAATTGTGTTGCGCACAACTTCTATGGATCAGAAATCAGCCAGCAGACTATGACCTTCAGTTCAAAGAAGTACCAATATACTGCGACTCCTCAAGTGCTATAGCTATTGCGAACAATCCCGTCTCGCACAGCAGGACGAAGCATATGGAAGTGCGCTACCACTTCATTCGGGAGCATGTGGAAAACAAGGACATCTCTCTCTACTATGTCCTCACGAATAAACAGATTGCAGATATTATTTAAAGAGCCCCTAGATGAAGCCAAGTTCGGTCTCTTCAAAACTGAACTTGGTATGCTAAACCTTGAGGAATGAAGAATACAGAGGCTCCCGGCTCTTGGATCAAGGGGGAGCATCCGCAAGAAACTCAAGTGTAAGCCCAAATGCAAGAACTGAGGGGGAGCATTGTAGCAAGTGCTAAAGTCCCAGATTTGTAGAAGCCAAAAAGGGGGATGTTGGTACCCTAGTTTGATTTGAGTTCAGTCCTCTCCTTTGTGCCCCTTGACCCAAGAAATATCTATGGTCAATGGTTAGAAGTCTAGCTGTAGAGTCCTCGCTTTTCCAAATTGAGAATTTGGTTAAGTAGTTTTTTCGTTCGACTATAGTCGAACGCCGTTCGACTATCGTCTATCGGCTGATCGACGATCGTCTATCAGTTGGTCGACGCTGATAGTTCGACTATCTGTTGATAGCTCGACTATCTGTTCTACGCTGATAGTTCGACTATCTGTTGATAGCTCGACTATCTGTTCTGCGCTGATAGTTCGACTATCTGTTGATAGCTCGACTATCTGTTCTGCGCTGATAGTTCGACTATCTGTTGATAGGTCGACTATCTGTTCTGCGCTGGTAGTTCGACTATCTGTTGATAGGTCGACTATCTGTTCTGCGCTGGTAGTTCGACTATCGGTTGATAGGTCGACTATCTAGTTTGTTCTGATAGTTCGACTATCTGCTGATAGATCGACTATCTAGTTTGTTTTGATAGTTCGACTATCTTTTGATAGATCGACTATCTGTTTTCTGAGGTAGGTCGACTATCTGCTTGATAGGTCGACTATCTCTGTGCGCTTGATAGCTCGACTATCTGTCCTAGATAGATCGACTATCTGATAGTTCGACTATCTGTCCTGATAGTTCGACTATCTGCTGCGGTAGCTCGACTATCTGTTTGATAGCTCGACTATCTGGATCGTTCGACTATCTGCCCGATAGTTCGACGATCTTCGTGCGTCGTTCGACGATCTTCGAAGGTCGTTCGACGTTTTCTGTCTGCCTTTGTATTTTGTATTTATTTATTATATTTAATTAATTAATACATTTTCTGGCACTCTATTTTAAGCTGTATGATAAAGTTTCTAGGCATTATTTGCTCTATTCTTATTGCCTGAGTTAAAATCTTTTAAGATAAAGTTGTTTGTCTTATTAGCTGTCTCTTTAAATTACTTTATCTGCTGACAGCCCTTTATAGCCGTTAGACTGAAAAGTCTTCTTTTGCTATAAAGAGATTGTTTCTGATGTGACTTTATTTAGTCCTTCTGTTATCTGATTTAAGCCTGCAGCTTCTTAGAAAGTGATTTATTCCCTTTATAGAATGTTTTGCTGCAGAGATATTTCTGTCTTCTTGATATTTACAGCCCAGGTCTCAAGGCTTAGAAGAAGACAAATAATTCAAATGGAAGAGAGTCGTTGCTTGCTGATAATATTTAAAGGACCCTTTGAAGAAGGATTGAAGCTAGTGTTACACACATATTCTCAAGCACTCAAGCCTTCATCAAGCTCAAGCTTCCTGCTCTCAGCAATCTCCATCTAACTGAGAAGTGTTAAGATCTTCATCTCTTCTTCACCTGAGTTCTCCTACTTTTAGGAAGTTCAACTCAGAGTTCCTTTGAAGAAGAAGAAGAAGAAGATAGCTGCTTGAAGAATTTTGTTTTTATTATTTACTTTCTTCCTGTAGCTTTTCCTTCAGAATTTTCTGAAGAGTTTTTCTGCACTGAAGCAAGACTTCACCTAGACATCTTTGAGCCAGGGGGAGCCTTGATTCTTTAGAGCATTCTAGCTCAGTGCAAGCTTTTTGTGCTTCTCTAATCTATTGTAAAATAGAGAAGACATCTTAACCTTCTTCCCCCTCCTGTACAGGGTTATTACTCCCTTCAAAAGTATCCCTTGGTGGCAGGGCACCTGATCAAAAACCTGTGCTTGGTTTTTAGACACCTGATCAAAAGTCTAAAGGGTTTCTGAATCTACCTGAATCAGATTCTGTTGGTGGCAGGGCACCTGATCAAAAACCTGAGTGGATTCCTACCGTGTGGGTAGAAGAGTGGACGTACCCAAGTTGTTTGGGGAACCACTATAAATTTCCTTGTGTCGTCTGGATTCTTTTTGTTTAATTCCTGCATTGTGGCTGTGATTAGATATAACTAGGTTGCTAGTTGCTGATTAGGTTTTCCAAGCTTAACTGTAATTACAGTTAGCTTGTGTTTGTACACATCACTTGTGTTAGGCTTTAAGGTTAAATCAATATCTATAATCTTTTCATTCCGCACTTCACTCCAAGGGAGTTGGGTAGAATATTAAGTTTTGTTTGTGCAAAATTTGATAACTCTATTCACCCCCCCTCTAGAGTAGTATCTATCCCTTCACTTTCAATTGGTATCAGAGGGAGGTTGACTGACTGTATAGGCTAACACCTAAGTCACAAGATCCTGATAGATACCAAGAGCTTATAGATATTCACTATCATGGCCCAGTCCAAGGATTACTCTAGCACCAGACCTCCAGCATGCAACTTAGCAAAGTTTGGCATCTGGAAGACAAGGATTAAATTATATATGAACTCTATTGATGAGAGTATTTTTGCTTCTATTTTGTCAGGTCCCCCAAGAGCACCTGCTGCAGCCACTGCCTCATCATCTGATATGAGTGCAGTG
Organism: Platanthera zijinensis; assembly: GCA_039513925.1. Classification (NCBI taxonomy): domain Eukaryota; kingdom Viridiplantae; phylum Streptophyta; class Magnoliopsida; order Asparagales; family Orchidaceae; genus Platanthera; species Platanthera zijinensis. The sequence continues at coordinate 99,711,349 of CM077084.1, forward strand.
CCTCCTCCAGACTATAATGATGAATACAAGAAGGCCAAAATTGCTGATGCCAAGGCAATGAACATACTGGCTCAGACAATGTCTGATGAGGTGTTCCAGAAGGTGGCTGACTGCTCCTCAGCTAAGGCCATGTGGGACACACTGAACCAGATTGTAGCTGGTTCAGCTGATGAAAGGAAGGACAGGAGGTCCAACCTTATCTCACAGTATGAGAACTTCAAGAAGACTGATGCTGTATCAGTTGAAGCTATGTACACCAGGCTCAGCTCAATCATCAATGAGCTGAGGACCCTGGACAAGGACATATCATTGACAGAGGTCAATGATAAGATTCTTATGTGCTTCCCTAGCACATGGGATCTAAGAATCTGGCCCATCAAAGAAGCCAGAAGTACCAATGAGATCTCAACTGAAGCTCTCCTCGACAAGCTCAAGTCTTTTGAGCAAGTGCTGAAGACCAGAGAAGCAGAAGCTGAAGCCAAGACCCCCACTCCAACAAGAAAAGAGCAATCTCTAGCTCTTAAGGCTGCAGATGTTTCTGAAGGCAGCCAATCCAATGAGGAACTTATGGCACTGTTTGCCAAGAGGTTTCTCAAGATGGGGAGAAAGGAGTTCAGAAAGAAGTCTTCACGCTATGAAGACAAACCAAGGTATGATCGCTCTCCTGCTAAAGAAATTATTTGCTATGGTTGCAGGAAGCCTGGACACATCTTGCCAGAGTGTCCAGAGGAGAAGAACAAGGAAAAGAGAAAAGACAAAGAACAACACAGGAAGCACTCCAAGCCATCCTCCTACAAAAACAAGAAGAAGGAGAGAGGTTTCATTGCTGAAACCTGGAGTGATTCTGATGAAGAATCCTCCTCATCAAGCTCCAGTGAAGATGAGGAAGAGAAGAAGGCCAAAGAAATTTGCCTAATGGCAATAGATGCCTGCAGCAACCACTCTGCTGCAGAGAGTTCTGATTCTGATGAAGAGATGCCTACTGAAGATGAGGTACTTTCATCTTATGATTTTACTTCAGAAGAGTTTAAGTTAGAATTTAAATCTTTGTGTTTAGATTTAATTAGTTCAGAAAAAGAAATAAAAGAACTTAGAAATAGGTTAGCTGACTCAGATTCAATAGCCTCTGAAAACATTAGGTTAAAGGAAGATCTCACTACTTGTAGTGAAGAAATTAAATTTCTCAAAATAGAATTAGCTAAGTCTAAGAGATTAGAAGAATCCCTTAATGGTAGAAGCCTTAAGCTGTTAGAAATTACCAGCATGACTAACACTAGGTCAGGTAATGATAAACTAGGCTTAGGAGCTTCTCCCAGTGAACCCCCAGTCTTGCTTAAAAATAATCTTTCAACTCTAGTGAACTTCATTTCAGCTAGTGGAAAGAAGAACACTGAGCAAGTAAACCTTGTAAATAAAACCCTAAATAAAGCTAAGAGAGAAAAGAGAAAGAAGTTTTTCAAAGAAATGCAAAGAGCGTCGAACGCCGCTCGACGATCGGATGCTCCATGGTCGAACGAAGCTCGACGATCTGAGCGCCCATCGTTGAACGTCGATCGACGATTTCAATATGATTTTCAAAATCATAATCCATTCCATAGAAACCTAAATGAGAATAGAAACCCTAGGTTTGTTGACCCATCATCAGCATGGAGAATCCCACCTAGGAGATCTCACCCACTAGGCTATCACCCTCAGCCTGCATTCTCTTATATTTCCAGTTTTTCTTATGTGAAAAACAAGGGACCCAAGGTTACCTGGGTCCACTCTGTCTAAATAATTGTCTTGCAGGTGAAGGCCTATCCAATCACTCAAAATAAGTGGTATTTGGATAGTGGATGCTCTAAGCATATGACAGGAAATAAAGATATACTGTCAAAATTCAAAGCTAAGCTCGGCCCAAAGGTTATCTTTGGAGACTCCAGCTGTGGTCAGACAGAAGGCTATGGCAAGATCACCATTGGAGCAGTTACATTCAAGAGAGTTGCTTATGTCAATGGACTGAAGCATAATCTGATTTCAGTCAGCCAGCTATGTGATGCTGGCTACCAGGTTTCATTTTCTAATTTCTCTTGCAATATTACTTTGAATAATAATGTTGTTTTAATAGGTATTAGAATAGGTAATATCTATTTAGTAGATTTTAATTCATCTCACTCTGAAATCTGTCTGTTTAATGAAGTAACCCTTAATAATAATTCCCTTTGGCATAAAAGGCTTAGTCATGTAAACCTTAAAAATATATCTAGGTTATCTAAGCACAACCTTGTTAGAGGTCTACCTTCTTGCCCCTACAAGAAGGAGAGCCTATGCAAGGCTTGTCAGCTAGGCAAGCAAACCAAGAATTCATTTAAATCTGTAAATAAAAGTGATTCTCCTAGAATCCTGTATTTATTGCATTTGGACCTTTTTGGCCCAATAAATGTACAGAGTTTAGGAGGGAAGTATTACACATTAGTAATTGTAGATGACTTCTCTAGGTTCAGTTGGGTTTTCTTTTTGAGAACTAAGTCTGATAACTTCAAAGCCCTTACAGACTTTCTACTTTGTGTGCAGACTGAGTACTCTACTCATGTGGCCTTGATCAGAAGTGATCATGGTACTGAGTTTGACTCTCTTCTCATGCAAGAATTCTGTGAGAGAGAAGGTATCAAACATAGCTTCTCAGCTCCTAGAACTCCCCAACAAAATGGGGTAGTTGAAAGGAAGAATAGAACACTAATTGAAGCTGCTAGCACATTGTTGGCAGATGCTAACATGCCTCTATCCTATTGGGCAGAAGCTGTTAGTACAGCCAACTATGTCTTGAATAGAAGTTTGATACACAAACTTAAGTGTAAAACTCCTTATGAGTTGCTTAAAGGAAAGAAACCAAAAATTAATTACTTTAGAGTTTTTGGTTGTATTGTTTATATTCATAACAATAATAAAGAATATATTAGAAAATTTGAAGCAAAAGCTTCAATGGGAATTATGCTTGGATATTCCCAAGTAAGCAAAGCTTATAGGGTTTATAACAAATCAACCTGTAAGATAGAAGAATCTGTGCATGTATCATTTGATGAGCATCAGATGTTTTACAAGGAGAAAGAAAATTCTCCTTCCTCCAGTTCTTTGCAGGTACCTGATGCTCCTCAAGAGATTCTCCAACTATCAACTCTTCAGATCACTGAATCAGACAGTGATGAAGACTTTGCTGAAGCTGTTGAAGCTGTTGTTGTACCACCAACAGTAGATCAAATTCCTCCTGAGGAATTAATCCCAACTGTTGCTGAAGATCACATCCCACCTGCTGACATTGTCACACTTAGAGATCACCCCACATCTCAAGTGATTGGAGACATATCAGCTGGTGTACAAACAAGACACCAATTAAGACAGGATGTGATGCATGCTTGTTTCCTCTCACAGGTTGAGCCCCTCACCTTTAAAGATGCAGAGCTAGATCCCCACTGGATCATTGCAATGCAAGAGGAGCTCAATCAGTTTGAGAGATGTAAAGTTTGGACTTTGGTTCCAAGACCTAAAGGCCAACTGATCATAGGCACCAAGTGGGTGTATAGAAACAAGTTAGATGCAAATGGAATAATAGTAAGGAATAAAGCTAGGCTTGTAGCTCAGGGCTACAGACAGGAGGAAGGTATAGACTATGACCAAACCTTTGCTCCTGTTGCAAGGCTAGAAGTAATAAGGATCTTCTTGGCCTATGCAGCCTTCATGAAGTTTAAGGTGTTCCAAATGGATGTCAAAAGTGCATTCCTAAATGGTGAGCTTAAGGAAGAGGTGTTTGTTGAACAACCACCAGGGTTTGTTTCTTCAACTCAGCCTTCTCATGTTTTTAAGTTGCAGAAAGCTCTTTATGGACTAAAGCAAGCTCCTAGGGCCTGGTATGAGACCTTAGCTAGTTTCCTGTTAGAGCACAACTTCACTAGGGGAGTAGTTGATAGAACCCTTTTCGTCAAGCATCACAAGGACACAATCCTGTTAGTTCAGGTGTATGTAGATGATATTATCTTTGGCTCCACTGATCCCAAACTGTGCAAAAAGTTTTCCAACTTGATGCATTCTAAGTTTGAGATGAGTAGTATGGGTGTGCTGTCTTACTTTCTTGGTCTCCAAGTTAAGCAAGATGCTGATGGTATCTTCATCTCCCAATCCAAATATGCCAAGGAATTGGTAAAGAAATTTGGGATGGCTGATGCTTCAGCAATGCCTACACCCATGGCTACTAATGTAGTTATTGATTCTGATGATCACGGCAAGCCAGTTGATCAAAAGAATTATAGAGCCATTGTTGGTTCCCTATTATATCTAACTGCAAGTAGGCCAGATATAATGTTTGCTACATGCCTTTGTGCTAGATTCCAGGTCAACCCCAAGGAATCTCATCTGATTCTTCTAAAGAGAATCCTGAGATACCTGAAAGGATGTCCAAATCTAGGACTTTGGTACCCAGCTGAGTCAGAGTTTGAATTAATTGGATATTCTGATTCTGACTATGCTGGTTGCAGAGTTGACAGGAAGAGCACCTCAGGAACTTGCCAGTTCCTGAGAGAGAGATTGGTCTCTTGGTTCTGTAAGAAGCAGGCTTCTGTCTCAACTTCAACTGCAGAGGCTGAATATATAGCAGCTGCCAGTTGTTGTTCACAGATCCTGTGGATTCAAAACCAGCTTGTGGATTATGGTTACTCACACAAGAACACCAAGATCATGTGTGATAGTACCAGTGCTATTTCTATTGCACAAAATCCAGTGCACCACTCTAGAACCAAGCACATTGAGATTAGGCACCATTTCCTGAGAGATTGTGTGGAAAAGAACAAGATCTGTCTTGAGTTCATATCCACTGAGTTTCAGAGAGGTGATATATTCACCAAGCCTTTAGATGAACAGAAGCATCTGTTCTTTTTAGTTCAACTAGGCATGATTAATGGACGAGACTAAGTGTGACTATATCTGCCTTTGTTGAAATCTGCTTGAAGATCGTCGAACGATGATCGAAGATCGTCGAACGGATTGAGCCTATCGTCGACCTCTGGTTAATGGTAGCTTATCTGTTTGAGGATCGTCGATCGACGTTCGACCATCGTCGAACAGGTTGAGCTCATCGTCGATCTCTGAACGACGACAGCTTGTTGCGTGTGAAGCCAGAAATAGCCGAATGATGGTTCGACTACTCTGCTTCTGAGCCGATCGTCGAACGGTCGTTCGACTATCGGGTCAAGTATCTTTTTAATAGATCGACTATATCCGGTCCAATATAAAGCCGATAGTCGACCTAGGTTAAAAGATCTTGTGTCTTATCGTCGACGGAGCGTGCCCTTTCTCATTCTGCTTTCCCGCTTGCGATTTTCTGGCGCTTCGTCTTTCTCGTTCTCTCCCCAGCTTTCTCGTGCTTTCTCCGGCGAATCCATGGCGATTTCCCCAGCTGTTCTAGCCGTAGTAAAGTTTGATGCCGGATTCAGTGTGGATTTCGAAGCTTTCAGCAGTTGCGATGCCGGAATCGTGGAAGTTCTCCAGCTCTGCAGGGATCAAGGTTTGGAGAAGCTGATGTCTGAAAGGATTAAGATCAAAATTCCAGAGATAAAAGAATGGGCTTTCACGTCGTCTTCCTCAGACGAATCGATGACTGGTACCATAGGCGGAGAAGAAGCTATCCTGACTCCGGCCGTCTTATCTGATATTTTTGGTTTAGTTATTGGTGATGAGGATTATGAGCAAGACGCTCAGGAATTTGGAAGAATGCTGGTCGAGCTGGGACATGCTGAGGGCATTCCCACCAAGCTGCTCAAGGTAAACTTCCCCTTCAAGATCAAGTTCCTCGCTGAGGTAGTAGGAAAAGTGCTTCTGGGTAAGCATTCTGCTCATGACAATATAACAAGGCAGCAATTCGCACTCATGTGTGCAATTGTTAATCGAAAAAGGATAGATTGGGCAGCTGTTTTGTTTGATTTAATCAGGAAGAAGACTGGCAAGAAGGAAGTCACCCTAGGAAGGGTTATCGGTATTTTCCTTAAAGAGAAATATCCCCAGCTGCTGAGTTCCACTGCAACTACAATCAACGCCAGCAAGAAGATGGATCCCCACTTGTTCTCTAAGTGGAAGAGGACATTTGTGAAATCTGCTCCAGCAGCATCTGAGGGCACAAGGACTGTAACAGTCGCTCCTCAACCTGTTGAAGCTGGCTCAGCTCTCCCTTCCTCCTCCTCTGTTTTGCCGTCTGCCTCAGTTGAAGTACCCTCAACTTCTACTGAAGTACGACCTTCTTCCTCTGCTGCTCCAGAAACAACTATGGTTGTTCCTCCTTCTCCTCCAGCCTCTCCTCTACCTGCTCATCTGGCTAGGATATCTGCTCCTAGCTTTGATTTGTTAGGATCAGAGAGAATTCTTACTCCTCCTGAATCTCCAATTCATTCTCCAATTCATTCCCCAATAAACTCTCCTGCTCCATCTCCTGCTCGATCCCCTGTCCACACCATTCCTCATCCCAGCACCACTACCATATCTGCTGCAGCTTCATCCACCTCTCATCCTTCATCTTTTGAAATCTCTCCAGAGCTTATCTCCCGCATTGTGGAGCTGATTACCCCGTCAATCAAAACCATGATTGACGAGGCAATCGCTCCCCTTGCAGCTTCCATTGATCTTTTGTCTGCCTCCATCAAATCTCTTACTAAATCTGCTGAGCCATCTTCCTCTAGGGGCCTGGTTTCAGTTTCCACTGAAATCAGGCAGGGGGAGATGTTCAATGAAGATGCCTCAGATCATCCTGCTTCTCCTCCAGCTCTAAAAGATTCAGTAATGTCTGCTCAGGAAGAAATAGTTCCAGATGTTGTCATGACAGCTGAGAAAGAGATAGATCCAGCTGAGGAAGAAATAGCTCCAGCCCAGGAAGAAACAGCTCCTGCTGAGAAAGTTTTAGCTCCAGTTTTGTCTGAGAAGGAAATAGCAGATGGAATCCTGCTATCTGAGATTGCAGTTAAGGTTTGCTTAGAAGATCTTTCCACTCCTATGATTGCTAGATTCCTGGAAGGAATCATAACCTCTTATCTGAATGAATCATGGGAAATGGTTAAATATGAAGGTAACTCTTTCATTCGTTTTGTTGATGAGTCGATTAATTTGATAGTTTGTGAATACCTTGAAGGAATGATTCAAGCTTATTTAGCAGATATGTATTCATAATTTTACAGATATTATTAAAGAAGATTTAACTGCTCAAATCATAGCAGTAGTTTCTGAGGCTGACCCAAGTATTCCTGCTACTCAAGTAGACCCTGAGTTGGAATCCTTCTTAGATAATAAAGAAGATGAGTCTGAGAAAGAGGAAGTCAAAGTTGACTCTTCTGTTCTGAGTTTGGAAGAAGCTCAAGCTAGAGCAGCATGGAATTTAAGAGTTCAATCTTTAAAAGAGAAAGAGAAAGATTTGCAATTTGAAAAGTCATCCATCTGGGATGACTCTCCAGGTTTAGATTTAGACTCCCTTCTGGCTCTGGATGCCATGGAAGAGGAAAGGGAGAAATCTGCTTCAAAGCTTAAAGAAAAGGCTGTCTCAGAAGCCTACGATCCTTATGAGAACCCTCCATCATCCCATTCTGATGATGATGATTCTGATATGTCTGAGAAGTCAAAGAAAAAGAAATCTGCTGCAAAGAAAAGAAAAGCTGCTCCTCCTCCACCTCCAAATAAGGATAATGACACTCCCTATTACATTTTGAAGGGCATTGACCCCAAATCCAAGGATTTTAAGCATTGGATGTGGTTCTCGAAAAATCAGCAAAAAGAAAGAAAAAGAACCAAGAGGTATGACAGTCCTGTCTCAAGATGGACTCCCAGAGGTCCTCCTCCACCTCCTGGTGCAGGAGCCGCTGGGAACCTATCAGCTCATCCTTCTGCCTCCTCTGGAAAATCTGCGTCTGCTCAGCCCCAACCAAGACAAGATTATCAAAGTTCTCAAGGCAAATCATCTTATGGTTCTCAAAGACAAATGAAGGAGGTTGTGGCTCAAAGACCAACCTTTTCCCCACCTCCTTCACCAAAGAAGAGAATTACATCTCCATCTCCAGTTCAATCTGAGAAAAGTATTTCAAAAGGTAAATAGTTTATTTTGTTTTAAGATATCTAGCAAGAACCTCTCTGCTAAGAATATTCTAATGTCTTATCTAGATATAATAGCTGATGCTGCTTCTCCAGAGCCCGTATATGAAAATCCTGAGCTCGATCCTAATTTTAGGATGGCTCGCTTTCAAGAACTTGTAGGAGCAGCCCAAATAAGAAAAGCAAGAGCCGAAGGTAAAGATACGACTGGTTTTACTACCATGTCAACCTACAGAAAGAAAGAATTTGAAAAATTCCAAGTCAATCCTGAGATATTTGATCCAGCAAAGTACATGGAAAAACATCCTGAAGCTGTTGTCCCCAGAGCTACAGAACTAAAGATCATTGATGCTCAGGACCTGAAGATGTCAAAGAAAGAATCAGATGACCCTCTTAGAAAAATTTCTTTTGTTCCTAGTTCTTCTGATCCTTTACCAGACTCTAAAGATTCTTAATAGTTTGATTAAACTGCTGTGATATATTTGATTATTTGTTTATCTGATTGATAATCTACCAGTTTATTGTTAACTATTTGCTGAATTTATTTTTTAGTGTTTTATTGCTAGCTGTTTCAGTTTTTGAGAGACTTAACTCAAATAGGGGGAGATTGTTGGTACCCTAGTTTGATTTGAGTTTAGTCCTCTCCTTTGTGTCCCTTGACCCAAGAAATATCTATGGTCAATGGTTAGAAGTCTAGCTGTAGAGTCCTCGCTTTTCCAAATTGAGAATTTGGTTAAGTAGGTTTTTCGTTCGACTATAGTCGAACGCCGTTCGACTATCGTCTATCGGCTGATCGACGATCGTCTATCAGTTGGTCGACGCTGATAGTTCGACTATCTGTTGATAGCTCGACTATCTGTTCTGCGCTGATAGTTCGACTATCTGTTGATAGCTCGACTATCTGTTCTGCGCTGATAGTTCGACTATCTGTTGATAGCTCGACTATCTGTTCTGCGCTGATAGTTCGACTATCTGTTGATAGGTCGACTATCTGTTCTGCGCTGGTAGTTCGACTATCTGTTGATAGGTCGACTATCTGTTCTGCGCTGGTAGTTCGACTATCGGTTGATAGGTCGACTATCTAGTTTGTTCTGATAGTTCGACTATCTGCTGATAGATCGACTATCTAGTTTGTTTTGATAGTTCGACTATCTTTTGATAGATCGACTATCTGTCTTCTGAGGTAGGTCGACTATCTGCTTGATAGGTCGACTATCTCTGTGCGCTTGATAGCTCGACTATCTGTCCTAGATAGATCGACTATCTGATAGTTCGACTATCTGTCCTGATAGTTCGACTATCTGCTGCGGTAGCTCGACTATCTGTTTGATAGCTCGACTATCTGGATCGTTCGACTATCTGCCCGATAGTTCGACGATCTCCGTGCGTCGTTCGACGATCTTCGAAGGTCGTTCGACGTTTTCTGTCTGCCTTTGTATTTTGTATTTATTTATTATATTTAATTAATTAATACATTTTCTGGCACTCTATTTTAAGCTGTATGATAAAGTTTCCAGGCATTATTTGCTCTATTCTTATTGCCTGAGTTAAAATCTTTTAAGATAAAGTTGTTTGTCTTATTAGCTGTCTCTTTAAATTACTTTATCTGCTGACAGCCCTTTATAGCCGTTAGACTGAAAAGTCTTCTTTTGCTATAAAGAGATTGTTTCTGATGTGACTTTATTTAGTCCTTCTGTTATCTGATTTAAGCCTGCAGCTTCTTAGAAAGTGATTTATTCCCTTTATAGAATGTTTTGCTGCAGAGATATTTCTGTCTTCTTGATATTTACAGCCCAGGTCTCAAGGCTTAGAAGAAGACAAATAATTCAAATGGAAGAGAGCCGTTGCTTGCTGATAATATTTAAAGGACCCTTTAACGAAGGATTGAAGCTAGTGTTACACACATATTCTCAAGCACTCAAGCCTTCATCAAGCTCAAGCTTCCTGCTCTCAGCAATCTCCATCTAACTGAGAAGTGTTAAGATCTTCATCTCTTCTTCACCTGAGTTCTCCTGCTTTTAGGAAGTTCAACTCAGAGTTCCTTTGAAGAAGAAGAAGAAGAAGATAGCTGCTTGAAGAATTTTGTTTTTATTATTTACTTTCTTCCTGTAGCTTTTCCTTCAGAATTTTCTGAAGAGTTTTTCTGCACTGAAGCAAGACTTCACCTGGACATCTTTGAGCCAGGGGGAGCCTTGATTATTTAGAGCATTCTAGCTCAGTGCTACCTTTTTGTGCTTCTCTAATCTATTGTAAAATAGAGAAGACATCTTAACCTTCTTCCCCCCTCCTGTACAGGGTTATTACTCCCTTCAAAAGTATCCCTTGGTGGCAGGGCACCTGATCAAAAACCTGTGCTTGGTTTTTAGACACCTGATCAAAAGTCTAAAGGGTTTTTGAATCTACCTGAATCAGATTCTGTTGGTGGCAGGGCACCTGATCAAAAACCTGAGTGGATTCCTACCGTGTGGGTAGAAGAGTGGACGTACCCAAGTTGTTTGGGGAACCACTATAAATTTCCTTGTGTCGTCTGGATTCTTTTTGTTTAATTCCTGCATTGTGGCTGTGATTAGATATAACTAGGTTGCTAGTTGCTGATTAGGTTTTCCAAGCTTAACTGTAATTACAGTTAGCTTGTGTTTGTACACATCACTTGTGTTAGGCTTTAAGGTTAAATCAATATCTATAATCTTTTCATTCCGCACTTCACTCCAAGGGAGTTGGGTAGAATATTAAGTTTTGTCTGTGCAAAATTTGATAACTCTATTCACCCCCCCTCTAGAGTAGTATCTATCCCTTCACTTTCAGGGGAGATTGCCCTCTCGGCTAAGGTGCTAAGGGCTAAGGTGCTCTCGCAAAGTATGCTCCAAATGCTCTAAAGATAATGGTATGGAAATTCTTTCTCAACTGATTATTGAGTTTATGTTTTTCTTCCATCCGTTATATTCACCTTAGCTTGTAGGGTTTAGGCTTCTTCAAATAGGGGGAGATTGTTGGGTATTGTATCCACAATGTACCTGATTTGAAGAAGCCCCTGGACCAGCTAAGGTGAATTGACAATGTATTTGATCACTTGTCTTCAAGTTGTGCTTGCAGTTATTCCTCGCTAAGTACACACCAATGTCAGGGTGTAGTAGGTCAATATACACGGGTCTGTGCAACGTAATCCCTCGTTGAGCAGATCAGTGTGTTGGCTTACATGTACTCTCTCTATTGGAGTGTACTTACTTTCAAGCACAGGGTTAAGAAAGATCATGAGCAAACAAGGAGCAAGGATGAGCCAAAGACCAGCTCAAGGGAAGAAAGGCGAAAATTGTCTAAGTAGAAATCGTCGAGAATCACTAAGTGATTCTTGCCGATTCGACGATTCTCGCCGAATCGACGAGAATCACTCGCTGATTCTCGCCAAATGCTGCCGGCTGTCTCGACGCTGCCCTGAATTCTACTAAGCCAGAATCGTCGAGAATCACAAAGTGATTCTCGCCAATTCGTCGAGAATGACTCTGCATTCTCGACGATTCGGCGAGAATCAATTGTGATTCCCGCCGATTCTCTCCGGCTTGCTATTTCTATGTAGCATGCCGGAGAGAATCGGCGGGAATCACAATTGATTCTCGCCGAATCGTCGAGAATGCAGAGTCATTCTCGACGAATCGGCGAGAATCACTTCGTGATTCTCGACGATTCTGCCTTAGTAGAATTCAGGGCGGCGTCGAGACAGCCGACAGCATTTGGCGAGAATCAGCGAGTGATTCTCGTCGATTCGACGAGAATCACTAGTGATTCTCGACGATTTCTACTTAGACGATTTTCGCCTTTCTTCCCTTGAGCTGGTCTTTGGCCCATCCTTGCTCCTTGTCTGCTCATGATCTTTCTTAACCCTGTGCTTGAAAGTAAGTACACTCCAATAGAGAGAGTACACGTAAGCCAACATACTGATCTTCTCAACGAGGGATTACGTTGCACAGACCCGTGTATATTGACCTACTGCACCCTGACATTGGTGTGTACTTAGCGAGGAATAACTGCAAGCACAACTTGAAGACAAGTGATCAAATACATTGTCAATTCACCTTAGCTGGTCCAGGGGCTTCTTCAAATCAGGTATATTGTGGATACAATACCCAACAATCTCCTCCTATTTGAAGAAGCCTAAACCCTACAAGCTAAGGTGAATATAACGGATGGAAGAAAAACATAAACTGAATAATCAGTTGAGAAAGAATTTCCATACCATTATCTTTAGAGCATTTGAAGCATACTTTGCGAGAGCACCTTAGCCCTTAGCACCTTAGCCGAGAGGGCAATCTACCCTTGAATTCAAAGACCTTCAAGTGGTATCAGAGGGAGGTTGCTCAAGAAAGGCTTAACATTCTGAGTAGATCTCCAAGAGTAGCCGAAAAAGGATAAGTTTGGGTTTAGGAGAGAACTATAAGGAACTAGGTTCTATGAAGCTTCCTCTATGCAGGAAAGAAAATTTTAGAATTTGGAAAGAAAGGGTCAGATTGTTTATGGAAGCATCAGACCCTAGGATTTATGTTACAGTATAAGAAGAACCATTCATTCCCTTGAAGGTGTCTGTTCTTAATGCAAATGTCAAGAATCCTAAGAGTTATGCAGAAATGAATAAAGATGAAACCATCTTTGCTACAATCTATAAGAGGGCACAAAACAATATAGTTAGTGTCATAGATGACTCAACTTTTCAAAACCTGGTACACTGCAAAACCTCAAAGGAAATGCGGGACACTCTGGTGATATATATGGAGGGTACTGAGGAAGTTAGAGATGATAGGAAGTCTATGCTCAATCAAGAGTATGAGGCTTTCAGGCAGATCAAGGAGTAGACTATAACTTGCTGATATGAAAGGTTTTTCAGAACTGTAAATGAGCTAAGGACCTATGGTTGGGTCCTTAGTAACTATGAGCTAAATGATAAGTTCCTTAGGTCTCTTACTAGAGACTGGGACACTAAGATATGTGTCATTAGAAAAGTGGCAAAGCTGGCAGATACTCCACCATCCACACTTTTTGGTAAGTTGTTGTCATATGAAATGCAGCTAACTGGAAGGAAGGAGGAAGAGAAGACTAGCAAAGTGCAGGTCAAAGAATCAATTGTGGCCTTCAAGGAAGATAGTTCCAAGAGGAGCAAAGAGAAGAATCCTTCTCTCCCAAGAAGGCCGGCTGAGTCTGATGATTCAGATCAAGATACATCAGAATGCAATATGTCTGGTGAGAAATTTGTTGCTTTCTCAAGACAGTTCATGAAGCCGATGAAGAGGAAGGGGTGGAGGAGAAGACCTTCCTCCTCCTTACAAACCAAGGAGGAATACTACAAAACTAGGAAGAAACCTTCCAATAAAGGCAAGTATGACTCAAAACCTAGTAAATATATTTCTAATAAGATTATCTGTTTTTGCTGCAGCAAGCTAGAGCTTGTTGTGACTGAATGTCCTGTGAAGAAGAAGGAGGCTGATGAGAAAAATCATCATCATAAGAAGGGAAAGAAGGAGAAAATCTTCATTTCTAAGAAGGAGAAAAGCTAGACCGACTCATCCTCCTTAGAGTCGGATGATGAAGATGAAGCCTACATTGGGATGATGACTAGATTAGATGAGGAATCTTTCCTGGACCATCTAAGGTACACTCTCCATCTAGCTCATCATCTAAGTCAATTTATAAGACAAGTCCCAGTTCAGAAGCATCTTCATCCATGAATAAAGGTGATTCTGAGTTTGAGGAAGACATCAATCAAGTGATTGATAAGTATGGTGAACTTCTAGAAGCATTCAAAAGAAGTAAGCAACTAACTAAACAATAAACTCTGGAGATTGCATCTCCAAAGCTTGCATTATCCCAGCACTCTGAGACAGCAATCATGCTGGAATAAAAAATTAGGGAAGTCAGTCAGTTGAAGAATATTACTATTATATAGATAAACACCATAAAATACAAGAATGTCCTTATAAGGGATCTAGAAGAAAAGCTCCAAAGGGAGAAGAGGATTGTGGCTAGTTTTTCTAAGCCTAATTCTGTGTTATCTATTATTGAATCCTCCTATCAAAGAAACAAAAAAGGAGTAGGATTCAAGGGAAACACTAGAGCTTCCCCTTTCAAAGTAAATGGAAAAGCTCCAGCTCAGCCACCCATTGCATTTAAAAGGGTAATACTTCCTACTAACAGGTATGATCAGGACTCTATGTATGGTCACTAGAAGAATGAGAATTCTTCCTGGAAGGATACTAATGTTTCTTCTAATGTAAGGAGAAGAGGAATGAGAATGAGTGCCTTTAAGACTGCTCATGAGGAAATACAAATGGCCCATCCTGGACCATTTGTCTTTGATGTTCCAGCCCCCACTCTTAAGAATGGGGTAGTGAGCAAACATCAGACTCAATCAACAATGATTCAGACTAAAGGTCAGTCTTATAGTAAGCCTGATGTGGGTGTTTCTGATGCTATCAAGAGCACGATTTCTGTAAAGAAAATTGCTGTTGATGGAACTCAGAAAAAGCTAAATAAAGCTGCTGAAAGATTTTCCTTCAGCTAGATAATTATTGAAAGAAATTTGAAGAAGATCACTAATGTTCCTTCTGGAAAGATTGCTGCTATTAACACAGTCACTAGACCAGCTCAAAAAAGAAGGTATAACCTTCATGAGTACTGGTGTTGTGGCAAGATAGGGCATTTTGCCACTAATTGTTGGCATAATTCTAGTGTGTCCAGAGCTAAAGTAAGTCTACAAGTCAAAAAAATTGCTGGTAGACATGTTCAATTTGAGACTAACATCCACCTAGGGTCCAATAAATATTGTGATCCCAAGGTAAAATAAATATGTTTTGTAGGTTAGTCCAAGTTTTCATACCCCTATATGTTACTTGGACAGTGATTGTTCTAGGCACATGACTGGAACAAAGAGCTATTTGAGGGAGTTTATTCTAGTGAAGGATGGACCAAAGGTGAACTTTGGTAGATCAAACAAAGGGATTACTAGAGGTTATGGTAAGATCTCAAATGACTTAGTCACTTTCACAAAAGTAGCTTATGTGGAAGGGTTACAACACAACTTTTTAAGCATACACCAACTTTGTGATCTTGGCTATGACATTTCATTCCACAAGGATGAGTGCCACATAAAGAAGTCAAGTGACAAAGAGGTTATCTTGACAGGCACTAGGAGTGGGAAAGTGTAATGTTTAAATTTTCTTTGTGTAAATTCAGACTCTCCCATATGCCTAGTTGCAAATGAGAAAGCCTCACATTGTGTCAAATGACACCAGAGGCTCGCTCATTTGAACTATAAGACAATAGACAATCTCTTCAGTAAAGAGCTAATTAAAATAGTAATAAAATGGTATGCACTAAGGAAGACATTTGCTTTTCATGCCAAAAGGGCAAGCAGACTAAAGCTTCTTTTAAAAGCATTGGGACTAAAGACTCTGTGAGGTGTTTATACCTCCTATATATGGACTTATTTGGTCCTATGCCAGTTCATAGTCTTTGTAAGAAAGTCTATACCTTTGTGGTTGTTGATGACTTTTCCAGATTTACTTGGGTTTTCTTTTTAAGGAAAAAATCTGAAACCCCTGATGTCTTTAAGACATTTGTCAAACAAATACAAAATGAATTGAATAGTTCTGTGGTCAGAATCTGAAGTGATCATAGAACTGAGTTTCAATCTGAATGTATGACAAAATTTTGTGAAGAACTTTGGATTCATCAAGAGTTTTTCTCTCCAAAAACACCCTAGCAAAATGGGATTACTGAGAGGAAGAATAAGACTCTCATAAAAGCTGGTAGAACATTATTGAATGACGCAACTCTCCCAGAATATTTCTGGACTGAGGCAATGAACATTGCTTGTCATGTCCTCATTAGGGCTTCTATCACCAAGAGCCATAAAAAGACTCCTTATGAGATATTGAAGGGCAGAAAACCAAACCTTGCATATCTCAGAATTTTTAGGAGCAAATGTTATGTGCTTAATAATAGGAAATCCTATATAATTAAGTTTACTGCCAAGTTCTATAAAAGGATCTTTGTTGGGTACATCAATCATAGTAAGGCCTATAGGATCTACAACTTGACAAGTCAAGTTATAGAGGAGTTAGTTAATGTAGTGTTTGATGAATCGAACATGATTAACAATGAGCTGTCAAGCTCTTATTCTAGTCATGCATGCACAAAAGTGAACATGGACAAGCTGACTGTTAAGGAAGCTGAACCTATAGTCCAAGATAAAGATGAAAGTGTGGATTCCAGAGGAAGCACAAGACACACAGGAAGTGGATGATATTCAACATGATGGAGACTTTAGAGCACAGAATGCTGAAGGAAGACTGCCTCTAGCAGTCAGGCATTTGAAAGATAATCCAGACCACCAGATCATTGGTGATGCAAGTCAAGATGTAGTGACAAGGAGCAGATGTCTCAACACAATAATGTACTCCAGTTTCTTGTCACAAGTAGAGCCCAAAAAGTTTGAAGAGGCAAACATGGATCTGTTTTGGATTATAGCTATGCAAGAAGAATTGAACCAGTTTAAGAGGTGTAAAGTCTGGAAGCTGGTTCCCAAACCACAAGGACATAATGTCATTGGAACTAAGTGGATCTATAGGAATAAACTTGGTGGAAATTGTTGGTACCCTAGTTTGGATTTGAGTTAAGTCCTCTCAATTAGTTTCTTGACCCAAGAATTATCCATGGTCAAAGGTTAGTTTTAGGTTAGATCCTATTAGTTGCATAGAATTATTGTTTATCTATTTTTTGGTTAAGTGTTTTTTTAGTTCGACTATGGTCAAACGTCGCTCGACCATCGATAGTCAGCTGATCGACTATCTCCGAGTTTGTTCAACTCTGATAGTTCGACGATCTGTGGTCTCAGTATCGACGATCGTCGAGTCTTGCTCGACTTCTTCTGCCCAGACAGATATCTTGTAGGTCGACGATCTGCTCTGATAGTTCGACGATCTTTGTGATTCGTTCGACTATCTTTTGTCTGCATTTAGTGATTGTGTACTCTTTCTATTCTGTGATTTATTTCTTATATATCTGGCTTATTTTATTATAGATTATTTCTTTGACTTTATGCTTATATATCAAGGTAATCTTTGCCTCATTCTTTATGCATAAATCAAGTGCTATCTGACAAAGTCTTTTGTCCTATTAGTTGAATAATCTTTGTGCTTTATCTGCCATACTGTCTTTTATAGCCGTTAGACATATGTGTCTTTTTCTGGCTGTAAAGAGTTTGTTTTGATGTGACTTTCTCTAATACCTTTTGGACTTGTAGAATGGATAAACAGCTTCTAAGAAAGCTTTATTTCTTTATAGAATGTCCTTTCTGCAGGCTAGTTGTATTATGTTATTTACAGCACAGATCTCAGATCTCAGAAGAAGACAAGATTCAAATCAAGAGAAAGATAGAAGCCGTTACAAAGGCTGATATATAAAGAGCTAGTGAAAGAAGTTAAAACATACATATACACATATACACAGATTCGACACAACAAGAACAAGTGTAGAACAACTCTCTTCAGAGTTCTCTTCTTCAATCCTGAGTTCATCCTGCTTATAGGAACATTCATACTCAGAGCTTCAAGTAGTAGTAGAAGATGAAAGAAAAACTGTTGAAGAAGAACAACCATTCCATATCAAGAGTCTTCTTCAAGCTGCTCCTTTAAGAATCTCAAGACAACAGATCTTCTCTGTCAAGAGTTCTAAAGAGAACCTGCACCCTGAAGTAAGGCTTCTTCCTGGATATTCTCTAAGCCAGTGGGAGCTTTGATTCCTTCAGAGCTTTCTATAGCTCAGTGCAATCCACTAGCTTCTCTAATTTTATTTAACAATAGAGAAGACATTCTAACTCTCTCAACCTCCTGTACAAAGGGTTATTACTCCCTTCAAAAGTGAACCTTGGTGGTAGGGCACCTTAGCAAAAACCTGTGTTGGATTTTGGGCTCCTTATCAAAAGCTCAAAGGGTTTACTTGATCTACCTGAATCAGATCAGTTGGTGGCAGGGCACCTGAACAAAAACCTGTAGTGGATTCCTACCAGGGTGGTAGAAGAGTGGATGTACCTATTGAGAGGGAACCACTATAAATCTTCTTGTGTTGTCTGTGTTGCTTATTTTAATTACTGCACTGTGGCTGTGACTAGAACTACCTAGGATTGCTAGTTGCTGTGTTTGGACTAAAGATCAAACTATAATTACAGTTAGCTTTCCCTTGTGCACCTCACTTTGTGTTAGGCTCTAGGGTTTCATATATCTATTTACTTTTTCCGCAAATTAACTCTAAGGGAGTTGAGTAGATTCTCATATTTTTGAATACTCTATTCACCCCCCTCTAGAGTTGTATCTATCCTCACTTTTAATTGGTATCAGAGGAAGGTTGACTTACTGTACAAGCTAACCTGAGTCACAAGATCTAGATAGATACCAAGTTTATAGATATTCACTTCATGGCCCAGTACAAGGATTACTCTAGCACCAGACCTCCAGTATGCAACTTAGCTAAGTTCAGCATCTGGAAGGCAAAAATCAGACTGTATATGAATTCTATTGATGAAGATATCTTTTCTTCTATTTTGACAGGACCACCAACACCACCTGCTGTAACTACTGCTACAACTTCAACAAATCTGAGTGCAGTGCCACCTCCTGACTATAATGATGTTTACAAGAAAGAAAAGATAGCTGATGCAAAAGCTATGAACATTCTTGCTCAGACCATGTCTGATGAAACATTCCAGAAAGTGGCTGATTGCACCTCAACAAAAGCCATGTGGGACCCACTGAACCACATTGTAGCTAGTTCAGCTGATGAGAGGAAGGATAGAAGGTCCAACCTCACATCCCAATATGAGAATTTCAAGAAGACTGAAGCAGAATCATTTGATGCAATGTACACCAGGCTCAGCTCCATCATCAATGAGCTGAGAACCCTTGATAAAGAAATCACATTGACAGAAGTCAATGACAAAATATTGACGTGCTTCCCCAGCACATGGGATCTTAGGATCTGGCCAATCAAAGAGTCCAGAAGTACAACTGAGATTTCAACTGAAGCTCTCCTTGGCAAGCTCAAATTATTTGAGCAAGTACTGAAGACCAGGGAAGCTGAAGCTGAAGCCAAGACTCCCACTCATACCAGGAAAGAGCAAACTCTTGCTCTAAAGGCTGCTGATGCATCTGAAGGAAGCCAATCAAATGAGGAGCTAATGACACTCTTTGCCAAAAGATTTCTAATGGGCAGAAAGGACTTCAGAAAGAAGTCTTCCAGATATGAAGACAAGCCAAGGTATGATAGAACACCAGCTAAAGAACTTATATGCTATGGCTGTAGGAAACCTGGACACATTCTACCTGAGTGTCCAGAGGAAAAGAACAAGGAGAAGAGAAAAGACAAAGAGTATCAGAAGAACCATTCCAAGTCCTTCTCCTACAAAAACAAGAAGAAGGAGAAAGGATTTGTGGCTGAAACCTGGAGTGATACTGATGAGGAATCTTCCTCCTCAAGCTCCAGTGAAGATGAGGAAGAGAAGAAGGCAAAAGAAATTTGCCTAATGACAATTAATGCCTGTAGCAATCATTCAGCTGCAGAGAGTTCTGATGAAGAAGAAATGCCTATTGAAGATCAGGTGAAAACCTATCCAATTACTAAAGATAAATGGTATTTGGATAGTGGCTGTTCCAAACATATGACAAGGAACAAAGAAAATCTGTCAAGCTTCAAGGCCAAGCTTTGACCAAAGGTGATCTTTGGGGATTCCAGCTGTGGTCAAACAGAAGGATATGATAGGTTTACCATTGGAGGAGTGACATTCAAAAGGGTTGCATATGTAACTGGGCTGAAGCACAACTTAATCTCAGTAAGCCAGTTATGTGATGCAGGTTATCAGAGATCATTCACTGACACTCTTTGCAATATTACTTTAAATAGTAATGTAGTGTTAGTAGGCATTAGACAGGGTAACATTTACTTAGTAGATTTTAATTCAACTCAATCTGAAATATGTCTGTTTAATGAAGTAACCAATAATAACACCTTATGACATAAAAGGCTTAACCATGTTAACCTCAAGAATATATCTAGGTTATCTAAATACAACCTTATTAGAGGATTACCTTCTTGCCCCTACAAGAAGGAAGGTCTATGCAGAGCTTGTCAATTAGGCAAGCAAACCAAAAATTCTTTCAAATCTATAAATAAGAGTGATTCACCTAGAATCCTATATTTATTGTACTTGGACCTTTTTGGCCCAATAAAGGTACAGAGTCTAGGAGGGAAATTTTACACTTTAGTGATTGTAGATGATTTCTCTAGGTTCACTTGGGTGTTCTTTTTGAGAATTAAGGATGATAACTTCAAAGTTCTTATAGACTTTCTGCTATGTGTGCAGACTGAGTATTCTACTCATATTGCCTTGATCAGAAGTGATCATGGTACCGAGTTTGAGTCTCTTCTCATGCAAGAATTCTGTGAGAAAGAAGGTATCAAACATAGCTTCTTTGCTCCTAGAACTCCTCAACAAAATTGGGTAGTGGAAAGGAAAAATAGAACACTAATTGAAGCTGCAGGAACATTGTTGGCAGATGCTAACATGCCTCTCTCTTATTGGGCAGAAGCTGTTAGCACAGCTAATTATGTTCTGAACAGAAGTCTAATACATAAGCTTAAGGGCAAAACTCCTTATGAGTTACTTAAAGGAAAGAAACCTAAAATTAACTATTTTAGAGTCTTTGGTTGTGTAGTGTACATTCACAATAACAACAAAGAATACCTTAGAAAGTTTGAAGCAAAAGCTTCAATGGGAATTTTTCTTGGATATTCCCAAGTAAGCAAAGCTTATAGGGTGTTTAACAAATCAACTTTAAAAATAGAAGAATCTGTGCATGTTTCCTTTGATGAGTCAAAAATGTTTTACAAGGAGAAGGATACTTCTCCTTCCTCAAACTCATTGCAGGTACCTAAGTTATACAAGGATCTCACCCAAGAGATTCACCCTCTATCAACTCTTCATATCACTGATTCAGATAGTGATGAAGACACTGTGGAAGCAGTTGCTGTACCACCAACAGTTAATCCTATTCTACGAGAGGAATTAATCCAAACTGTTGTTGAAGATCACATCCCACCTACTGATCTTGTCACACTTAGAGATCATCCTACATCTCAAGTGATTGGTGACATATCATCTGGTGTGCAAACAAGACATAAATTAAGACAAGATGTGATGCATGCTTGTTTCCTTTCACAAATTGAGCCCCTCACCATAAAAGATGCTTAGCTAGATCCCCACTGGATCATTGCTATGCAAGAGGAGCTTAATTAATTTGAAAGATATAAAGTATGGACTTTGGTTCCAAGACCAAAAGACCAACTGATCATAGGCACCAAGTGGGTGTTCAGAAACAAGTTGGATGCCCAAGGAACTATTATAAGGAACAAAGCTAGGCTTGTAGCTCAATGCTACAGACAGGAGGAAGGTATAGACTATGACCAAACCTTTGCCCCTATTGCAAGGCTAGAGGCAATAAGGATCTTTCTAGCCTATGCAGCCTATATGAAGTTTAATGTTTTTCAAATGGATGTTAAAAGTTCATTCTTTAATGGTGAGTAAAGGAAGAGGTGTTTGTTGAACAACCATCTGGTTTTGTTTCTTCAACTCAACCCTCATTTATTTATAAGTTGCAAAAAGCTCTTTATGGACTTAAGCAAGCACCCAGAGCCTGGTATGAGACTCTAGCTAGTTTCCTTTTAGAGCACAACTTTGTTAGGGGAGTAGTTGATAGAACCCTTTTTGTTAAGCATCACAAGGACACAATCCTGTTAGTTCAAGTCTATGTGGATGACATTATCTTTGGTTCCACTGATCCCAAACTATGCAAAAGGTTCTCAGACCTGATGCACTCTAAGTTTGAGATGAGTAGTATGGGTGAGCTGTCTTACTTTCTTGGTCTCCAAGTGAAGCAAGATGCTGATGAAATCTTCATCTCCCAATCCAAATATGCCAAGGAATTGGTAAAGAAATTTGAGATGGCTGATGCTTCAGCAATGCATACACCCATGGCTACAAATGTAGTTATATATTCTGATGATAAGGGTAAGTCAGTTGATCAGAAAAACTATAGGGCCATTGTTGGTTCCCTATTGTATTTAACTGTAAGTAGACCAGACATAATGTTTGCCACATGCCTGTGTGCTAGATTCCAGGTCAACCCCAAGGAATCTCATTTGATTCTTCTCAAGAGAATTTTGAGATACCTGAAGGGATGTCCAAATTTAGGGCTGTGGTACCCAACTGAATCAAAATTTGAGTTAATTGGATACTCTGATTTTGACTATGCTGGTTGTAGAGTTGACAGGAAGAGTACCTTAGGGACATGTCAGTTCCTGGGAGAGAGATTAGTCACTTTGTTCTGTAAGAAACAGGCTTCTGTCTCAACTTCAACTGCAGAGGCTGAATATATAGCAGCTGCTAGTTGTTGTTCACAGATTCCGTGGATTCAAAACCAACTTATGGATTATGGGTACACACACAAGAACACAAAAATCATGTGTGACAGTACCAGTGCTATTCCCATAGCACAAAATCCTGTGCACCACTCTAGGACCAAGCACATTGAGATCAGACACCATTTTCTAAGAGATTGTGTGGAAAAGAACAAGATCAATCTTGAGTTCATATCCACAGACCTTCAGAGAGGTGATATTTTCACCAAACCCCTAGATGAACAGAAGCATCTATTCCTTTTGAATCAACTAGGCATGATAAATGAAATAGACCAAGTGTAAAATTCTGCCTATGTTGAAATCTGCTCGAATATGGTCGAATGACGTTCGACCATAGTCGAACAGGCTGAGCCTATCGTCGACCTATGTTTGATGACAGCTCGTTTGTTTGTGAAGACAGAGATGGTCGACTGATTGTTCGACTACTTTGCTTCAGGAAACGATCGTCGAACGATCGATCGACCATCGTTTCTAATATCTGTTGAAATAGGTCGATGATTGTTGTTTAAATCTAAACCGATGGTCGACCAAGGTCAATAGATCGTGCCTTTTATAGTCGACATAGCTCGTCGTTTCATATTCCTCATTCCTGCTTGAAAGGTTTGACTTGAGCTCTGCCCCGCGCTTTCTGCTTTCGTCTCTCTCGTCTTCCCCAACCGAATCAATGGCGATTGCTCCAGCATTGCTGACCGTGATGAAGTTTGATGTCGGCTTCAGCGTCGATTTCGAATCTTTCAGTGCCTGCAATGCCGACACTCTCGAGATGCTACAATTGTGTAAAGATCAAGGACTGGAGAAGCTGATGTCTACCAGGATTAAGATAAATGTTCCAGAAATCAAAGAATGGGTCTATACATCGTCTTCCAGTGACGAATCTATGACAGGAACTATCGGCGGCGAGGAGGTAATTTTGACTCTTGCCGTCTTGACCGAAATTTTTGGTTTGATTAATGGACAAGAAGAGTATGAACAAGATACTCAGGAATATAGCAGGATGCTATTAGAGCTAGGACATGCTGAAGGCATCCCTTCCAAATTGCTGAAGATAAGCTTCCCGATGAAGATTAAGTTCTTAGCAGAACTAGTAGGGAAAGTGTTGTTGGGAAAGCACTCTGCGCACGATAACATTACCAGGCAGCAGTTTGCCTTAATGTGTGCTATTGCTAATAGGAAAGCAATCAATTGAGCTGGAATAGTGTTTGAATTAATCAGGAGAAAGAACTCAAAGAAAGAGGTAACCCTTGGAAGGGTGATTGGGATATTTCTGAGAGAGAAATATCCTCAGCTGTTGGGAACAGTCTCAACCTCAATCAATGCAAGCAAGAACATGGACCCCACTCTGTTTCTCAAGTGGAGAAGGAATATCCAGAAGCCTTCACCTGCAGGGGTTGCTCCTGTTCCATCTGAGAACACAAGGACAGTAACAGTCACCCCCACCTACTTGAAGAAGGCTCTTCCATTCCATCTTCATCTGCATTGCCATCCACTTCTATTGCAGTACCATCTACATCCACTGTTATTCTCCATGCATCACCACCAGCATCTCTTACTCCCTCACACCTTGCTGGGATTTCAAATCTCAACATTGATCTTCATGTATCTGCATCTCCATCACCAGTTCACACTACATCTGCATCTATATCTTTTGAAATCTCACCAGCATTCATTGCAAGCATCATGGAGCTAATTACTCATTCAATCAAATCAATGATTGAAGCAGCAATTTCCCCTCTTGTTTCTTCCATTTCATCTCTTATATCCTCCATTGCATCCCTCTCAACTTCTGCTGAGCCCTCTTCACTTAGGGGCCTGAGTTCAGTAGCCACTGAAGTCAGGCAGGGGGAGATGTTCCATGAAGATGTCTCAGGACTCCCTCTGGTCATTCCAGATACAGCTGTAGTTCCAGAAGTTCAAGATTCAGAACAGAGGAAAGCTGAAGTTATAGCTGAAGCTGTACTTGCTTTTAGAGTTTGTCTTGAAGAGATATCTACTCCTGCTGTTGCCAAGTGTCTAGAAGGAGTTGTTACCTCCTACCTAGATGATTTATGGGAGTTAGAGGATTCTGCAGGTAACACCATTTCTCAATTCACTGACCTAATGACTAATATGTTAACTAGTGAATACCTTGAGGGGATGATTCTATACAATTTAGAAAACTTTTGTGTCCCTTTGGCTACATATCTAGTTCAAGGTGCTCAAGAAACTGCTGCAGAAAAACTGGTCCCCAAGACAGTTATAGATGATTCAGAAGAAAAATCAACCGTTTGGGATGATACTCCAGGATTAGACCTGGATTCCCTATTATCACAGGATGACTTAGAAGAGGAAAAAGAAAAGGCTGCTTTGAAAGCCAAAGAAAAAGCTTATCAAGATGTCATTGATCCATATGATCAACCTCAGTCATCATATTCTGATGATGAGGAGGACTCAGAGGATTCAGAAGGATCAAAGAAAAGGAAGATTGCTCAAAAGAAAAGGAAGGCTCCAGCTCCACATCCTTCCAACCCAGATAATGACATCCCTTACTACATCTTGAAAGAGATTGACCCTAAGTCCAAGGACTTCCAGCACTGGATGGGATTGTCTAGAAACTAGCAGAAGAAGAGGAAGAAGAGCAAGAGGTATGATACTCCAGCTCCTAAGTGGACTCCCAGAGGTCCTCCTCCTCCTCCTCCTAGTGCAGGGGCCTCAGGGAATGTAGCTTCTAATCCCTCAGCTCCTCCAGCCAGATTGATTCCTTCTCAGGCCTATCAGAGAAGAGGAAACTAAGGTTACCAAGGCAGACCCAATCAAGGCCAGCAAAGGCAAGAAACTGGACCTAAGGAGCAAGTGAAGGAGATGATTTACCAGAAACCCACATTTTCTCCCCCTCCTTCACCTAAAAGAAAAGTTTCACCTCCTAAGGAGAATAAAACTCCTTCCTACAGAAAGCCAGTTCAAAATAAACAAGTGGATTCAAAAGGAAAAAGAGTAATATACTCTGATATGTCTAGTAAGAAATTTGCAGAATTTGCTCCACCCTCCTCTCTTGTTATTCAAGAAGATATAGAACCAGCTGCAGGTCTGTTAGATCTTTCTACCAAGTTTAAAACTGTAAAGCCTCTAGACCCAGCTGATGAGAATGCATATGAAAGTCAAGAGCTTAATCCTGAGTTCAGGATGGCTAGATTTCTTTAATTAGTTGGATCGGCTCAAATAAGAAAAGCAAAAGCTGAAGAAAAAGACATAACAGGTTTAACAACAATGTCAAAATTCAGAGAGAAAGAACTAGACAGATTCCAAGTTAGACCAGAAGTTTTTGATGCCTCAAAATACATGGAAAAGCATCTAGAGGCTGTTTTGCCCAGAGCAGGAGAATCAAAGATCATTGGAGAACATGACCTGAAGATTTCAAAGAAGGATACACTTGATCCCAAGAGAATAATTTCCTTCCTTCGTGCTTCTTCTAATTCTAAACCAGATTCTGCTAATGAATAAATTTATTTGTATTGACAATCTGATATGCTTGATGATTGTTTGTGAATTTTTAAAATGAAATGCTGCTTAGTTGATATGATATGATACACTTTGATCCTAACAGGTTATTGTTGTTTTTATATCTATCTATAGCTTTCTTTTTGTTCTGAGAGACTTGAACCAAATAGGGGGAGATTGTTGGTACCCTAGTTTGGATTTCAGTTAAGTCCTCTCAATTAGTTTCTTGACCCAAGAATTATCCATAATCAAAGGTTAGTTTTAGGTTAGATCCTATTAGTTGTATAGAATTATTGTTTATCTATTTTCTAGTTAAGTGTTTTTTTTAGTTCGACTATGATCGAACGTCGCTCGACCATCGTCAGTCAGATGATCGACTATCTCTGAGTTTGTTCAACTCTGATAGTTCGACGATCTGTGGTCTCAGTATTGACGATCATCAAGTCTTGCTCAACTTCTTCTGCCCAGACAGATATCTTGTAGGTCGACGATCTGCTCTGATAGTTCGACGATTTTTGTGATTCGTTAGACTATCTTTTGTCTGCATTTAGTGATTGTGTACTCTTTCTATTCTGTGATTTATTTCTTATATATCTGGCTTATTTTATTATAGATTATTTCTTTGACTTTATGCTTATATATCAAGGTAATCTTTGCATCATTCTTTATGCATAAATCAAGTGCTATCTGACAAAGTCTTTTGTCCTATTAGTTGAATAATCTTTGTGCTTTATCTGCCATGCTTTCCTTTATAGCCGTTAGACACATGTGTCTTTTTCTGGCTGCAAAGAGTTTGTTTTGATGTGACTTTCTCTAATACCTTTTGGACTTGCAGAATGGATAAGCAGCTTCTAAGAAAGCTTTATTTCTTTATAGAATGTCCTTTCTGCAGGCTAGTTGTATTATGTTATTTACAGGACAGATCTCAGATCTCAGAAGAAGACAAGATTCAAATCAAGAGAAAGATAGAAGCCATTACAAAGGCTGATATATAAAGAGCTAGTGAAATAAGTTAAAACATACATATACATAGATACACAGATTCTACAAAACAAGAACAAGTGTAGAACAACTCTCTTCAGAGTTCTCTTCTTCAATCCTGAGTTCATCTTGCTTACAGGAACATTCATACTCAGAGCTTCAAGTAGTAGAAGAAGAAGAAAGAAAAGCCGTTGAAGAAGAACAACCATTCCATATCAAGAGTCTTCTTCAAGCTGCTCCTTCAAGAACCTCAAGACAACAGATCTTCTCTGTCAAGAGTTCTAAAGAGAACCTGCACCCTGAAGCAAGGCTTCTTCCTGGATATTCTCTAAGCCATGGGGAGCTTTGATTCCTTCAGAGCTTTCTATAGCTCAGTGCAATCCACTAGCTTCTCTAATTTTATTTAACAATAGAGAAGACATTCTAACTCTCTCAACCTCCTGTACAAAGGGTTATTACTCCCTTCAAAAGTGAACCTTGGTGGCAGGGCACCTTAGCAAAAACCTGTGTTGGATTTTGGGCTCCTGATCAAAAGCTCAAAGGGTTTACTTGATCTACCTGAATCAGATCAGTTGGTGGCAGGGCACTTGAACAAAAACCTGTAGTGGATTCCTACCAGGGTGGTAGAAGAGTGGATGTACCTATTGAGAGGGAACCACTATAAATCTTCTTGTGTTGTCTGTGTTGCTTATTTTAATTACTGTACTGTGTCTGTGACTAGAACTACCTAGGATTGCTAGTTGCTTTGTTAGGACTAAAGCTCAAACTGTAATTACAGTTAGCTTTCCCTTGTGCACCTCACTTTGTGTTAGGCTCTAGGGTTTCATATATCTATTTACTTTTTCCGCAAATTAACTCTAAGGGAGTTGAGTAAATTCTCATATTTTTGAATACTCTATTCACCCCCCCCTCTAGAGTTGTATCTATCCTCACTTTCAGAAATGATATTATAACTAAGAATAAAGCTAGACTGGTAGCTCAGGGGTACAGACAGGAAGAATGTTTTGACTTTGATCAAACCTTTACCACTATAGCAAGACTAGAAGCCATCAGACTATTCCTTGCATATGCTGTATACCAAGGTTTCAAAGTCTATCAGATGGATGTGAAATCAGCCTTCCTGAATGGAGACTTGAAAGAAGAAGTCTATGTTGAACAACCTCTAGGTTTTGTTGTTCCTAACCAATCAAATTTTGTTTATACACTTAGGAAATCTTTATATGGATTGAAACAAGCTCCTAGAGCATGGTATGAAACTCTATCTAGCTTCCTCATTGAGAACAAATTCTCATGGGGGAAGATAGACAAGACCCGATTTCAAAGGGAATCCAAGGGCAAGATCATTCTAGTCTAGATATATGTTGATGATATTATCTTTGGATCTCTAATGACAACCTTTACAGAAAGTTTGCCAAACTTATGCAAGGGAAGTTTGACATGAGTAGTATGAGTGAACTTAAGTTCTTCTTGGGTTTACAAGTAAGACAGACTAACAATGGATTATCTATATCTCAGTCTAAGTTTACTAGGGAATTGATTAAGAAATTTTGGATGGAGAATGCCTCCACCATGAAAACTCCCATGAGATCAAACATGTCTTTGGATAAGGATGAGGTAGGAAACCTGTTGATCAAACTTTATATAGAGGGATAATTGATTCCCTTATATACCTAACTGCTAGTAGGCCAGAAATTATGTATGCTACATGTGTGTGTGGTGATAGATATTAGACATGCCTTGAAGAATCTCATTACTCTACTACTAAGAGAATTTTGAGATATCTAAAGGGAACACCAGATCTTGGCCTTTGGTACCCTAAGAATAGGGATTTTGAACTAATAAGCTTTTTAGATGTAGACTTTGCAGGCTACAAAGAAGATATAAAAAGCACATCAGGCTCCTGTCAGTTTCTGGGAAAAAGGTTAGTGTCATGGAGCAGCAATAAGCAAACAAGTGTTTCTATTTCTACTGTAGAGTCAGAATACATAACTGGAGGGAGCTGCTGTGCACAGTTATTGTGGATCCAACATCAACTTCAGGATCATAACATTCAGCTAAGTAAAAGCTCTTTATTTTGTGATTCTGTATAGCTAGTGTTGAAGTATGTGACCGGGCGGTCTGGCGGTCTGAGCCTGGCAGGTTGTAGACCGCGTGGTCTAGCGGTTTCTCTCCAGCGGTTTGATATCCAGGCAGGTGTTGTTTGTAGTACGGTGGTCTGGCGGGTTGTCTCCGGTGGCTTGGAGACCGGGCGGTCTAGCGGTCTCCTACCGCATCTCGCTCTCTTGCTCTGGTCTTGCCGAGCGGTTAGCCCATTGTCTAACCGCGCGACTTGTTTGGTCTGCTTATTTCTAACCGCTCAATCTCTGTGCATTTTTTTAGTCCCACATTGTTAGTTTGTACTCTCTCCCCTCTCCTCCATTCTATAAAAGGGAGGCCATACCTTTGTATATGATATCTTTTTGGATAATAAACTTTCAATTATTCAAAGTTCCGGCTTGTTTTCTAGTCGTTTGTTCGCTACTTTTACATGGTATCAGAGGACTCAATCTTTGGCACCTGATTCTGTGCGTTCTGTCTGACCGTGCGACCTGTCCGCGCGGCCTGCCTCTTCTTCTCGCGGCCTATTTTTTGCGTCTTATTTCTTTCGCCTGTTTGCTTGTGCCCTGTTCGCGCAACTTGTTTCTTTTGCTTGCTTCTTTCTTGCGACCTGTTCTAGTCGCCGCGTCCTCCTTCTCTTCTTTAGTCGCCGCGACCTGTCACCGCGACCTGTCGCCGCGAACTCTTTTGCCTTGTTCGCCTTTCGCCTCCCGGCAACCCCCTCTTCTGTTCGCGCGGTCTGTATTCTAGCCGCCCAACTTATTACCCTCTGTTTGGTTCTGCGGCTTGGTCGTGGCTTTTCTGGCCGCTAGTGTCTGTCATTGTGACCGCTGCAGTTCTCCTTCTCTCTTTCCCGCGGCTTGTTTCCTAACCACGCGGCTTGTTTCCTTCTGCCTTTCCCGCGGCTTGTATCTTAACCGCGCGGCTTCCTATTGCTTCCTTCTATGGCTGTTTCTGAGAATTCAACTGCCACCACTCCCGTAGCCACTCCGGCTCCTCCCTCTCTTCCTACTCCTTCCGGAAACCTTGGCACGGTTTCTAAACTAGTTGGTTCCAACTATCCGGATTGGAGCGTTTCTTTCACCTTTCTCCTTCACTCTCAGCGCAAACATCATCACCTTACCGATGACCCCCCTCCGCCAGATTCTGCTCAATTTGACGAATGGGATGCGAGTGATGCGCTTGTCCGCACTTGGCTGGCTAACAGCCTCTCTGATGAATGCCTTCTAGTCATACGCCATGATGAGACAGTCAAGACCGCATGGCTTCACCTTGCTGCTCTTTACTCGAAGGGGACCCAGACGTCCCGGAACTATACTCTTTATGCGGACCTCTTCGCCCATCCTTCCATGACTCCTGCTGCAGCTTATCAGCAAGTTCAGGCTCTTGACGCTGAGATCCTTCAGAATCTCCCATTCTCCGCGGACTTGGCCGAGCAGCACAAACACTTCCAGGAACTCCTGGTTATTTGTTATCTTTTGCGACTCCCCGAGTCTTTTGATATGATCCGCCAGCAGATCTTGGGTGAAGCGGAGTCTCCCACCTTGGATGCCACCACGGCTCGCATTGCCGCCGTTACTTTGCTGCTCTAGCGCCCTCTATTGTGCTCCCCTTTTCCACAGGATGCTTATGCTCACCAAACTCAGCGGGGCGGCACTAGTGGCCGCAGCCACTCAGGGGCGCGCGATCTGTCAAGGTTCCTTTGCTCTCACTGTGGTCGTACCGGCCATTCTGTTGAACGCTGCTGGCAGAAACATCCTCATCTTCGCCCCTCTGGTGATACTTCTTCCTCAACATCCGCCTCCTCTCGGCCATCTGCCTCTATGGCCACGACCTCAGGTAGTGCTCATGTCGTTACCCAAGGTAAATGACTGATTTACTCTGGTGCTACAAATTATATGACCGGCAATCCTCAATGTTTCTCTCTTCTCGAAACGCATGATCGGTTACCTTCGGTCCTTGTTGCAGATGGTTCTCCTTCCCCGGTTCATGGGATGGGCATGGTTCAAGTTACCCCATCGCTTCGCTTAGCGGACACCCTCTATGTCCCAAAGTTTCCTTGCAGTTTACTATCTGTTACTACTTTATGCAAGCAACTTCAGTGCTCTGTCTTATTCACTCCTACTTCTTGTTGTTTCCAGGACCCGAGAACCCAACAGACGATTGCTACTGGGACTGAGAGCGGCGGCCTCTACTTCCTCGACAACGTTTCCGCTCTGTCTGCCTTCTCTTCCTCGTCTACTGATCTGCTTCAATGGCATCTTTGCCTTGGACATCCTCCTCCTCGGATTCTTCGTCAGCTTCTGCCCCACTTACCGCAAACCAGCCCTCCGCTCAACTGTGATGCATGTCAGCTTGGCAAACATCACCGCTCCTCCTTCCCGCCGAAGCAAGGCCGTGGTTCCTCTCGCCCATTTGATCTCATTCATTCTGATGTCTGGGGTCCTGCTCCTACTCTTACCGTTGGTCGGGGTAGTTCTTACTTTGTAACTTTTATTGATGATTTCTCTAGATGTACCTGGGTGTATCTTTTAAAAGATCACTCTGAACTCTTTTCTGTATGGCAATGCTTTTATAATATGATTAAAACTCAGTTTGATGTTTCTATTAAAATTCTTCGCTCTGATAATGCTAAAGAGTATCTTAGTCACAAGTTTTCATCTTTTTGTATACAGTATGGTCTTGTTCATCAGACCAGCTGTGTTTACACCTCCCAAAAGAATGAGGTGGCAGAACATAAAAACCGTCATCTCCTCGATGTCGCTCGCACCCTTATGACGCAGATGCATGTGCCTCGCTCCTATTGGGGCTATGCTATTCTCCTTGCCTGCTATCTCATCAATCGCATTCCTTCTACTATTCTTCAGGGTACGACCCCCTTCTCCATTCTCTACCCAGACAAGGAACCCTTTCCTCTCCCAACGGAAGTATGCTCTTGATCTTCTACGGGACGCAGGATTGACCGTTGTCAAGCCGGCACGGTATCCTATGACTACTGGAGAAGACAAAACGTGGACAGATGACTCTCCTCTTATGTCCGATGCCACGAAGTATAGACGTCTGGAGGGCAAACTCATTTATCTCACGGTGACCAGACCCGACATCGCCTATGCTGTAGGCAAGGTGAGTCAGTTCACGCAAGCTCCCAGGGAATGTCATCTTCAATCTGCCTTGAAGATATTAGAGTATGTCAAAGCAACACCGGGAAAAGGAATACTCTTTCAGAAGCATGGCCATCTGAGAGTTGAAGCCTACTCATACTCAAGCTATGCAGATGATAAAGATGACCGTAAATCTACATCAGGTTTTTGCACATTTATTGGAGATAATCTTGTGAGCTGGAAGAGCAAGAAGCAATCTGTTGTCTCAAGGTCCAGTGCTGAAGCTAAATATCAGAGTATGGCGTCAACCACGTGTGAACTAAAATGGTTACGGGCTCTCATGCTTGATCTAGGAGAGGTCTACGACTATCCTCTTCCTATGTTCTGTGACAACAAGGCCGCTATATACATATCAAAAAATCCAGTCTTCCATGAGAGAACGAAACATATAGAAGTCGACTGCCATTTCATCCGGGAAGAGGTCTTGAAGAGACAGATTTGGACTCTGTTCGTCACCTCCGACAAGGAGTTGGCAGATATCTTCACCAAGCCGGTTTCTACTTCCTTATTCCACATTTGTGACAAGCTGGTCATGATTGATATCTATGCTACAGATTGAGGGGGAGTGTTGAAGTATGTGACCGGGCAGTCTAGCGGTCTGAGCCTGGCGGGTTGTAGACCGTGCAGTCTAGCGGTTTCTCTCCAGTAGTTTGATATCCAGACAGGTGCTGTTTGTAGTCCGGTGTTCTGGCGGGTTGTCTCCGGTGGCTTGGAGACCGGACGGTCTAGCGGTCTCCTACCACATCTCGCTCTCTTGCTCTTATCTTGCCGAGCGGTTAGCCCATAGTCTAACCGCGCGGCTTGTTTGGTCTGCTTATTTCTAACCGCTCAGTCTCTGTACATTTTTTTAGTCCCACATTGTTAGTTTGTACTCTCTCCCCTCTCCTCCATTCTATAAAAGGGAGTCCATACCTTTGTAAATGATATCTTTTTGGATAATAAAACTTTCAATTATTCAAAGTTCCGGTTTGTTTTCTAGTCGTTTGTTCGCTACTTTTATAGCTAGGAATCCCGTCTCACATAGAAGGACTAAACATATAAAAGATTAGATATCACTTTATAAGAGAACATGTGGAATGTGAGGATATTAGTCATCAGTTTGTTCAACAGACAAGCAAGTGACTGACATTTTTACCAAACCACTAGATGAAGCAAAGTTCAACACCTTCAAGTTTTAGTTGGGAATGTTGAACTTGGTATAGCTTCAGTTGCTCTTCATATTTGTTTTGCTGTAGGAAATACTTCATCTTGCAGGATGGAGTAGAATGAATATCAAAAAGGTTGATAGAATTTGCTCTTGGTGAGGGGAGTAAGTCCAACATTAATGGTTTATCTGTAATCTAAAAGGGGAAGAAGATAACCATAGATGGCCGGCTTCTCCCTACTATTCTACAGAAGTAAAAATGTGGGATAAGAAGCAGCAAAGTAGGGGGAGCAGTAGGGGAAACTGCCAAATGGTATGTAGGTGGCGTTCTCATACAAAGGGAAAAGATGAACCATGCAACAAAGTAGGGGGAGTAAGTGATGCTCACTACACTAGCAGAAAAATGGGAGAGTGGTAACTCTTAACTATCTTGTGTTATAAGTTGGTGTATATTGTTGCTGCATGTGTTAGTGTATATATTAACAAAGGTTTTTCAAGTGTTGTTTTGCCTTCTTCAAATAGGGGGAGATTGTTCGGTCCATTGATCCCAATATATCAGATTTGTAAGAAGTCAAACAAGTCAATGATATACACATAGTTATATTTGATGTATGCTTAAGTTTATGCATGTAGGTTAGTCCTTATTACACTGATTGGACAAGTGGTCACAAGATATGCATGTTGAGAGATTGAAATTTTGTCTAAGTCCATAGGCGTTGAGTAAAGCAAGCTCACTCAACGCCAGATGCCTTAAGAAAAGAAGCTGGACAGAGAAATTCCACTAAGTCCATAGGCATTGAGTGAAGCAAGCTCACTCAATGCCAAAAGTCAAGGACAGATGATGACAAAGACAGAAAAGTAGCTAAATCGATTGGTATTGAGTGAAGTTAGTTCACTCAACACCATATAGCTAAAAAGCGCTGGGACAGGTGTGGATAGTCAAAGGCAAAGTTTCAGCAAGTAGGAAAATCGACTAAGGAAAAAAGCGTTGAGTGATGTCAACTCACTCAATGCCATGCAGCCGAATTCGTCCAGTAAAGCTGTAACAGTTAAAAACCCCAGAGTTTCTGACAAAGAAAAATATACTAAGTCAAAAAGCATTGAGTGAAGCTTGGTCACTCAACGCCATATAGTGTCTGTCAAAGCCACAATAAATCTGTCAAAGAAATTCGACTAAGTTCAAAAGCATTGAGTGAACCCAGTTTACTCAATGCCATGCTGATTCAGTCAAAGCCATGGAAGAAAGATAGAAAATTTTGTATAAGTACAAATAGTAATGAGTGAAGTCGGCTCACTCAATGCTAAAGGAAGAAAGCGTTGAGTCATGTTGCTGCTGCCAACGCCAAAGAAGAAAACAAAATTTGGCTAAGACAAAAAGCGTTGAGTAAATCTAGTTCACTCAATGCCTAGTCAAATGTTGAGCCTAAAGGAGAAAGCGTTGAGTGTTGTCAACACACTCAACACCTTCATGTAGAGTAGAATTATTCTAAGTCCAGAATCATTGAGTGAAGCCAGTTCACTCAACGCCATAGTTGCAGAAAGGGCTGAAGATCAAGCTAAGGCAAAAGACATTGAGTGAGCTTATACAATCAACGCTCTCAATGCCTAGAGTTGTAGAAGGATGCAAAATGTTGACTAAGTTAAAAAATTTTGAGTGGTGCTTACTCACTCAACGTCTAGCAGAGCAGGAAATTTTCTAAATCCAGATTCGTTGAGTAAAGCTTGTTCACTCAACGCACTCAATGCCTGGGTAGTTGTCTGAAATTTTCTAAGTCCAGAATGACTGAAGTCAGCAAAGTCAACAAAAGTAAACAAAATTCAAAATGTTTAAGGAAGTCAACCAAAGAGCTGTAATCCATTACTAACGTCGTCGTCAGTCTCATTCTGTAAAACTAAGGATATAATCAACCATTAAAGCAGCGACACGCGTCACTCAACTCGCTCGATGACGAGATTATAAATAGAAGATGAGATCTGGATCGAGACAAGTTTCTGAGGGATCAGTTCATTACGAAAAAGTTGTGCGGTACTACGTCATCTTCCCCCGCCATTGTTACAGAAACAAAAAGATCGTATCGATGATTCTGAATGGTTTCTGAGTTAGCTGCGGCGATCAACATCTGCTACTGCAAGATCAGAGGATTTATCTGAGGAAGAAGAATAGTCTAGGTTAGCCCTAGCTGAAATTGCTTCAAGATCCAAGCCGGGCTGAATTTGAAGATCAATATCTGGATCTATGAAGAAGAAGTAGAGCAGTCTGTGTTCTGCAAAACAGGTTAGCTGATCGAAGATCATTATTTTCTCTCCTTCATCAGCAGAATCAGAATCAAGGTTCTGAGTTACTTCCAGCACAAGCAGTAGATTATTGAAGATTGTTATTCTTGTTGCTATGAAGAAGATATGACTGAGATTCTCTCAACTCAGGAAGAAATTTACTCAGAGATAAATTTCTCTTGAGTCAAATCAACATTACTATTCAATTTCTGTAGGATCTGTGTTGTAAGCCTAAATTATAAAGGCTGGGTGGTAGGATCCAGTCTTGGATCTATGTGATAGGGCTATTTTCTTAGCCTGTGTTTTAGGGCATTTGTGCCTGTGGTAGGTGATCAGATGATTACTGAGTGATTGGGCTGTATGTCTGTGTTGTAAGTCTTAGTGGAGGCTGAGTGATCTGGTGGGATCGTGTTGTAATCTCTAACGAGCCAAGTTATTGGAGAAGTGCCTTGTCTAACATTTTGTTAGAAAAGCAGGTGGGACAGTGGATATACCTATATACTGAGGAACCACTATAAAAATTTGGTGTGCTGTGTGTGAATTTCTTGAAAGCTAAATTAATCACTCACAACAAAGCCTAACTCAATTAAAGGCTTAAAGAACTCAAAAGAGAATCATAAAATCTTAATAACCTATTCACCCCCCTCTAGGTGATTAGCTACCATTGAATTCGAAGACTTTCAGGAACCATGGGGTGGGGGTGGGTGTGGGGATAGGGGCACAACATGCCTCGAAATGTATCATTGGGGTTTTATTTATAGACAATACAAGGGGTGATCTGCGAGCAGACACCCTCTCCATGGGTATTAGAAATTTAACAGGCTGATTAATGATGTCACCCTACTAGTGTGGTCTAGTTGGTGAGCTCGATTGATGAGCTTGTGCAGGATGAGATAATAGCTCGCAGATGAGGTAGACTTAAGCAAGGCAGACATGGTAGTTTGGTTTGCATAGATCTCATTGATGGGATGCAGTCAGATGAGAGAAGTTCTAGTGGTGAGGTAAGCTCATACACATCAATCTCATTTGGGTGTGAATGCTAGCACTATACTTTGGTGAGCTAGCCATAAATTGACAAGATCTCGATTCTCCTCTTAGTCCCTATCCTTGCTTCTTTAAGTCAATGTTCAACATAAGAAGGTATGAAGGCTCACCACTGGGTCAGGGCCCACCTCGACGAGTATGGGTTATATACAATCCTTATTCTTTGCGAGTTCTCCCAAGCTTGTAAAGAAGAGTCCAACATTTATTCGACGAGCTTGAAATTGGCGGCTCACTGCGGTTGATACCCCACTCTTATAAATAGAGGGTAGAGCTCTGGATTTTCACCCTTTGGTTCGCAACTCTTCCTTTAAAATTATTACCCGCCAGCTGAGATGACATTAGATACCGCCGAGATGAAGGAAGGGTCATCTCACTAGACTGGTCAAGAGCTAGCTATGTAGGCCATTATCAACCTCTCAACACGCTTCGAGACCATAACCTCATGCAAACTCCTCCTCAGGGTAAACATAAGTAAGCCATTGAGCGTAAGCGCGTTGAAGACCACATCATCAGGAGCTTGGCGCGCAGTACTGCTGATCTCATGGATATGGAGGAGGGAATTCTTTCTAAGAGGGAGGGCTCCCCAACGACTATTGATTCGCAACATGATCAGTACCTAGAGTAGACAGTCGATGTATTCTTGAACACACTTTCTTTTGACGATGTTTAGATGATCCTGCAGACTCTAATTCATTATTGCTTACACAATTGACTTGTGGTTCCGTTGTATAACCCCATGTTCACTGAGTGGGCCCCTCAAAGAGTCCCAAGGGATAGAGGCCTCTATAGCTCAGGGTGGCCGATTAGGCGAGTGAGGCAGCCGAATGGGGCCATCGGGCCTGCACTCTCCCCGAGGCTTAGGGCTCGCACTGTAACATCCCTCAAACAACTAGACCCCTAGGAATGATTTTGTCATGACTAGGTCATGACAAAACCCCAGGAAGCCCTAGAAGACCAAGTGAACCTAGAAATGAGGGTGAGATCGCCATGGTCTGCAAATAATACTTTCTAATTATCTAACCTAGGGTTTGACTTTAGGGACTCACCTTAACTCTTTGACCCTCACCATAACATCCTTAGCCCTTAAAAGGTTCATTGGGTCACAAAGGACCCATTGGGGTCAACTAAAGTGGTCAAGTTGACCAAAGTCAACCATAACCCTAAAATGGTCAAAGTGCCCTATTTAGGGCCAGTGGACCTCCAACTTGCCAAAATGACCCCACCCAAGCCTTCCCAACTCTTAGGGGAATCCAATGGGTCACTAACTACCCATTGAGGTCAACCAAATAGGTCAAGTTGACCAAAGTCAATCCTAGCTCCAAAGTGGTTAAAGTGCCATAATTAAGGGTCAAGTGGCCTACAAGGTGTCAAAACAACCCTACCCAAGTCTCCCTAGACCTTAGGAGAGGTCAATGGGTCACTAAGGATCCATTGGGATCAAACCAAAAGGTCAAATTGACAAAGTCAACTCAACCTTAAAATAGGTCAATCTAGCCTAAATGACCTAACCAAGCCTAAGCCACTTTGGCTAAGCCTAATTTGAGTGACCCATTAACTTTAGGAGGCTGATATTTACATGGAATGTCATCTAAATTCTGGAAATGGTGACTAGTAGAGAGAAAGTCAAGTTGCCCTTTAATGGAGGAGAGAGAAAGAAGAAAGACAGAGAGAGAGAGGATTAATGGAGGAAGACCATGAGTCACTTCTTCCACCTCCCCTAAGCATCCTTTGGGATTCCCTGATGCTTAGGATTCATCTCCCAATCAGCTCCAACCTATAGACATCAAGAGGGGAGCCCAACCACCATGGCCAACCACCCCTTCACCTCCCCTCCCATGAAAAATATAAATCCCCCTATACATCCCCTATTCCCACTTTTGACCATCCCATCACCTTCAAAATGTCCTCGATAGTCAAAATAGTGTATTGGATCAATGGTTTTAATGGAGGATCGAGGAATCGGGCAAGCTCGCCGGAGAGGAAAAACGCCATGGCCGACCACCGCCGCCGCCATCGTCGAACCCCAAACAAGGTCCGCTTCTCCTCCTCTCCCCTTGTGATAGTATCCTAGATCAAATAAGGCTGAGAAATCGGGCTCAAACGAGCCGATCCAAGTGAGAAAAATAAAGATTTTCTGAAATTTCATGGCGGCGGGTTTGCTGAAAACCACCATCTCCGGCGGCCAAACCACCGCCGGGCGATAGCCACCACCTCAACGGAGGTGATGGCGGTGGTGGCTGGCTAAGGAGGTGGCCGGATGGCCGGCAGTGGCTCACGCAAAAGATACAGGAAATGCATTTTACGAGTGCTGTTCGGGCTCTGTTAGGAGGAAGATGAACAGTGCCATCTATTTTATTATATTTATATATATATATTATATAGTGATTAAATTATTCCTTAACTTACAGTATTGATTTAATTATTAAAAATATTTGGAGGGGTTTCATGAAAAGTGGCCAACAAAAAAATTATAGCTCTTGAAATCTACTTTATTTTAAAATTGATTTTAACCCATTTGGGTAAGTGGTCTGACCAAAACACTCAAAATGGTGCAGTCTATACATAGGGATAGTAAGAGACTAATTGAGTGCCCACACTAAACCACTTGTCCAAATGACTTGCAATTTGGACTTAAAGTCACTCTTACCTATACATTTGACATATCCAAAAATAGGAATTTTTAGAAAACATTTTTCTATAATTTTTGAAAATATTTAATAAACCATGTATGATTTAATTAGTGGGTCTAATGACCTCCAAATTCTCCAAAATTTTGGTGGACGATTCTTAGGGTTATGATATGACCCTATTAAAAATCTCAGACCAATTGGGATTGATTTGATTAGGCAATGGTGTGACCAAAGTTTGGTCCCTAAGGGTGAATTAGGGAAAAATGTATCCTTGATGTGTTGAGGACCAATCCTCACCAAAAAGGGTGAAACTTGGGCCACTACCTCAAAGTCATTTAAAACACCCCCTCAAGAGAGATTGAGTGGTTTAGGGTGGAGATGCCCTAAGACCCTAGTGTAGACCCTGGAGTTGAGGTATGGGGCCTAGTGG